>MU224296.1:423636-453453 GCA_018584345.1 Thuja plicata | reverse complement strand
CATGCCTTGCTTTCAAACACTAAATTCTTGCAATTTCCTCAATTAGAAAGCCTTTTCAAAATCAACTTTACCACGTTTGCTAATTCCACCAGCTGGGGATGAGGGGCGGAATTTTATCACACCATGGACATGGTGTCCATGGTGGTGGCGGAATCCGCCACTACCATGGACATCAGGTCCATGTTATGTTCTAAGTACAAGTTTTCTCCCTTTCAACTTTCAATTTCACACACTTAAAGCCTTTCAAAATTTCCTTCACCATGCAATCAAACTAACATTTTCAGCTGAGAAAACAATCTCCCCACAGCTAGGAGAGAGGGGCGGAGATCTATGATATCCTGGACATGGTGTCCATGGTGGTGGCGGAATCCGCCACTACCATGGACATCAGGTCCATGTTCCAACTTCATGTTCCAAGTTCATGTTTCATAAATCACACAAAACCAGATTTCAACCATTTTAATAGCTGCCTTCAAGCTCTACTTTTCGAATTTAGGGGGTCCCCAAGGATTGGGGCTGTGTTGTGGAGAACCTCCCAACAGTTCCGAACCCGTTGAATATGGGCCATTGTGGGAGGGTGACTCATCGATGAATTGTTCAAGAAGAATTGGGTTTTGGGTGGCCAAATATGGCCCACTTGCGAATTAATGCTGAATTTAATGGGAAGTGGTCTGACAAGGTGACCTCGGGAAGAGGCATAATCGACAAATATTGATAGGAAGCAAAAGAGAAAAAGATTGTGCCGTGATCACGGCATGATCAAGCTGTTTAAAGATGCTGTTAGTTCCTATAAGGGAATTACGCCACATATGCCAGACAACTTGCAGGCGATGGTGATTAGTATTGGGATCAAAAAGCCCGAATTTATTGTGCATATAAAACCATGCCTCCCTTTCGCTAGTTGTCTAACAATGGTGAATTAAAACTTCTTTATCAGAGTTTACTTCAACTATATTAAAGTCTCCGCATAAAACCCAAGTGGCAAGAGGCATTTAATCTGGAATCCACAACCAAAGCAAATCTCTCAACAATGTCATTGGGAGTATAAATGTTAATGATCTCAAAAGAATGATTATCGATTGACATGAGGATCCACACAAGCCACTGAGTAGGATCAGACCCATGATCAACCACACGTGATTGCCATCGTGGCACAAGAAGGGTAGTGACCCCTCCATGACCCGCCCCGGGTTTAGAAGCAAAAACGAGGCTAGCTGTCATGCAACAACAAGCATGAACAAAGCAATCTTGATTTCCTGAAGACAACACATCAATACCAAGATATTTTTGTCAAGTATCTCATACAAAATACTTCTTCGCGAGGTTAGTGAGACCTCAGACATTCCATGACATAAGATTCATGATTCAAATTCTTGAATGCATCTTCATCCTCAATAGAGGAGAAACTATGCAAGAAGTGTGACGCTTTCTGAAAACCAGCATATCCAATCCTATGCTTTTCTGAGACATTTTCACCATCCTTCTCGCGCCAAGAAGTGTTGCAAGAGTTGCGAAGATAGTGGGGCTGAGCGGAGAGCTACGAAGTTGGTTGAGGGGTTCGCACCAAAACTGGATGAATAGAAACCTTAGTGGCTACGGGAGCGGTGACCTCCTTCCCCTTCCTTGAAAGGTTTGAAATTGGCAACGTGGGTTGTGGCTTCTAGGCAACTGACTCACGGGTTTTATTGGTGGCATTGGAGTATGGGGCAACCCTCCCCCTTTGAGCCACCATAGTCTATTTCACTTTCGGTTTTGGGGCCTTTGGAACTCGTGGAAGATCAGAATTCTTAGGAGGGGCTTCAACCCTCAGAATAGCCAATGGGCAGTCCTTAATTTTGTGCTCAGAGAGAGGATTGACACTAGAAACATGTACTGGGCAAATTTAGATAGAGCACACGCTGAGTGGGGTAGAGACCTCCTATCTAAATATCAATTGTCTCTTTGAGGTCATGAGACAAATCCACTTAGACACATCTGTTTCTGGGGTTGAACACAGTCAAATTGGTCAAGATCAACACATACAGCCTTGCCAAGAGATTGGGTAGTGGTTTATAAAAAGGCCAACATGGCCCAAGGAGACCTGGAAACTCAATCTAAACATGAACATGGAGTTTCTTATCATCAAAGACAGAGAAGTCTCAAGACCAAGGTTGAAAAACAAGCAAGGAGGACCATACATACCAGGGCCCATGTTGGAAAATGGCCTGAACATGAGTAGGCTCACCAAAGTGAAAAAGAAAAAAACCTTTGGTTAGGTTTTGGATGCCATCTAGGTGGACCCCACGAGGGGCCAAAGCCTTGGCAACCCAATCCCAGAGCATGCTTTCAGGGGGGACCCTCCCAACAAAGTAACCTATAAGAGTGTACTGTGACCATTGGCACACACTGTCAAAATCCTGAACTGGTAAAACAACATCAGTCTTCACTAGAAGATGTACCTCGTGAAAAATCTTGGGCACAGATTTCTGGGGTATCTTGTTCGGTGTAGCCATTATTGCCATATGCCAGAGCTTCAACACCAGCAGCAACTCTGTGCTGAGGCTAGCTGAGGCTTCCACAGTTAATGCGGTATGGTGCAAGAAACAATCACAGATAGACAGAAAGCTGAAAAAATACAAAATCCAAACAGGGCAAAAACTGCATCAATATAGTGTTTTTGGATAGTTAACAAGTTTCTATTAATGGGGCCTCCCCCAACTACTACTAACAGCATAAAACATCGATCCCAATATGCCTGCATGAATACCCTATGGCAGGGTGGATCAGCCTACCAAACATAATACATCATCAGTAACTATTCTCTTGACACAGATATAAAGCATCTCACCTAAAACCAACCATGGAACAGATGCAAAGAACATAGCATGTACACACTAGGGTAGAAGAGATATGCTCCATTCAGCCATCCCTGATGTAGGCAGTGCTTTCAGTCACCTGTCACAGGCGCTGCAACGCAGTCCATTCCCCTGAACTACAATGAATTCAACCATTGGAACCTCTGGACCCAAAGCTTTCTTTAAGTCATTGAATTTTGTTCCATTTTTAAGCATTGTAGGCCTCGCTGCTCTCACCAATCTGTAATATTCTAACAACTATGTGTAACCATTGGTGATCTTCATAACACCTTGATTTGAGACAACCAAGTGCTGCATCAGAATGGAGAGACCTTTACAAAAATCTTCCAGGGTTTGAATTCCTCTGCAAGTGTGCTCACTTCCTTATGCACGATCTTAATATCCACACCTATAACCTCCATTGGAGCCTTACATTTTGATTTTTCAGAAGGCGACTGAATATCCTGTTCGACCTCTGCAACGTCCTGTACAATGCACATCAATTTTTTTTAAAACTCCTAATATGGAGGCATGTGTTTACACCAATCCATTACTTCTGTACTATCCATCCCAAAAGTTGCTTCAAACACCTTGATATTCCCAGCATTCTCACAGTTAAAAGTTTTACAAATCCATGATTAGTGACCTGACCATGGCAAAAAGGATCCCTAGAGCTTCTGTCACCCGCCATTAACACCATTTCCCCTGGAACACCTGACAACTGCCCAGAATCTCCAATTACAACATGCTACCACAACACCCAAACCACATATCATTAATGCCTCAAATTCAAGCCACTATATGTATTACTTACTAGAATATGCCTTGATGTGATCTTACATCATTTATTGGCGAATGGCCACCTTGGCATTAATAATCTACACTGTCATGAACTTTAATAAACATAATGACCACTTATGTCTGCAAGGACTGCAACCATAACCATTCATCAAGGGGGCCAATCATATCTAAGAAGGTTTGATAAATTAGGCTATTCCATGACATCCATAATCCTGTTGTTGAATGCCTTCATTAGCTAAATAGTCTGCAATACAATTCTGCTTCCTATAGCAATGTAGGGCCTTAAAGCTTACAAATTTATCTTAACTTTTCAAAACCTTTTCTAAAGTGACTTGAGTTTCCAATTAGGGCAGCACTCCTTATTAACTGCATTCAGTGCTGTTTACAAATCCCCCTCAATCGCCCAATTCTTCTGACCAACCAGATCGACAGGTCAAATCCATGCTATAAGGGCCTTCTATTCTGCTAATCCATGCTATAAGGGCCTTCTATTCTGCTTCATTGTTGGTTTTGACACCTAAATGTTTCAAACCCCTAAGCACTAAATCACCTTTTGAGTCCAAACACAAAGCCAGTACACATGATACCAGGGTTGCCTTTCGATGCTCCATCAAAATTCAATTTTACACCTTCCTGTGTAGCCTTCCAATTCTCCAGAGTCCTTTCTATTATCTTTAGAGCTTACCAACCATGAACGAGAAATTATTCAAGTTACCTTTTTCTAAGAGCAAAAGAATCCCTGCAAAGGGTAATGTTAAAGGCAAATACTCACCACATGGGCAAAAGGAGATCAATTCAATTCTCTTGAAAGGAAAAGAAACACGATAATTGAACAAAAAGGAACTTTTGGCAGTTCTTGAATCTTAATCTTGGTGGGAGGAGGATACTTTATATGATTAGGGCATTTTGAAAGCACTCCTAATAATAGCATTTTTTATTTTACAGGTATATATGGATGATCTAAGTGCTCTCCTTTCTTGGACTTGTTCCAGATGCAATGGTTTCACAGAGGTGTGAGAAACAGAACGTTAGCTTTAATTACATTTATCATTTATGTTGCGGTCTTGCCATGATATGCTGCATATTGAAATTGATTATACATTTTTTTAAAGAATTAATTTTCTAAACAGCACATTTGACAGTTAATGCAAATAACGGATTAGATCATTCTGCTGACATTAGTCATAACTATCCAACAGGGTTTTGAGATGATAGAGCTTATTGTTGATGTGCGACATTGCCTTCAGGTAATTTTCTATTTGAACCATTCTGGGCTAGCTCTTCCTCTCTTTAATTCTTGTGAGTGCATATGGGAAAAAGGTTTATCAAAATATTATTTAAAACTGTCATAGATTTTCATAAAACTTTTTTTTCCTTTAGGGCTTTTATTTGATGCAAGATATTGTTTTTGGGTAATTTTCTATTTTTATTGAACCCACCCTTTTACAAAAGAATTTTTTCTGTTTTTGTTCTCCTGATTAAATATGTTTAAGTCTTCAATAACAATAAACACTGTCACCTTTTTAGTAGTTTTCACAAATAACAATAAACACTGTCTTAAATATGATTAAACACTCTCTTAAATAACAATAAACAGTCTTAAATATGATTAAATGTTGTGTAATAATTAAACACTGTCATCCTTTTAGTAGTTTTCAGTGTTCACGACCATCAAGATAATAAGAGATGTGAATTTTGAAAACCAAAAAGATTACAAATATTGTTGTGAGCACACGGAAAATAATGGTATAATCTATGTACGATCTGTTTTCTTCTCATTTGTTGATGCTGTAGTAGATTTTACGTATTAGAAATCGTGGCCGCTTCTCAACCATATGAGTCTTCGTTACAGTCCACAGTACTTGTTAAACTATAACATGTTTTTTATGTAGTATTTTATGATTATCTATCAAGATAACCTGGATTTGCTTGATATAATGTAAACTCAAAAGTCAAAACAATATTACAGAGTTATGACTACACCAGCACATTTAAATTGATGTTTCTTATAACTTGCAATAATGTCAAGAAATCTCGTTTGAATGGCTGTACCTCTTTGTCAGAGTTTACCTAGCAGATAATATAGATTATTATGGATGTGTTTATTACTCAAACTTCATATGCCATGGTGTGAGCTCTGAAATTTCAGTCGCTTTTGGGTTTCGAAGGCTTTCATCAATTTGCCTATTAGGATCTTAACTAATTATTAATATGCTTAAGGGTGATGTTTATGTACTGCAACCTCCACATGGAAACAAAATGTGGCATGACAGATATATACCTAAGAGATTGTTCAAATTAAGGTGCATAAATTATTTAAGGTATAGTAGCGTACATAGTTCTGTTAATATGAAAATGTGGTAAAGGTGCACTTGGTGTCCTTGCAGGCTTTCGTGGGTATTGCAAATGATCTAAATGCAATTGTCATCGCATTTAGGGGCACCCAAGAAAACAGGTAAGCAAATTACTCTTCATGTTCTTTTATTTTTGTGCTGAAGTTGTAGTTTTTGCTTTTTTTGTGACTCTAGTAGTTTTAAATTTACAGATCACACAAAGCTATAAATTATGCCTATGCCCATTGACTATTGGATAGAAACCATGTTATTGGTTAGTTTTCTTATAGTTGTTTCCAGTAGTCAGTTAAAGCATGCAGCTCATCTCCTGAGTTTTTTAATATTTTGTGTATAAGATGACTAGGTACATGTGAGATACACAAATATATTTTTTAATCTGTACAGAGTGGGCTTGTAGACTCTTTTTTTTTCAATTGAAAGACTTGAAAAGTCTATGGATAAAATTTCCTTGGGTTTGGCCTAAGGTAGGCGGTGTTTATTCCACTCCACTTACCTTAGCATACAATTCTATATGTGCACTGAACTTCATAACTTCTTTTGTTTTGTACACGGGTTTGTTTGAGTGCCCAAGCAACTCTCAGTGAATGGTTTTATTTGCCTACCTTCTTGACCTTATTCTTTGCGTTTTACATTTTTGCCATCCTGCACTGTATTGTAAAGTCATTTAATTGTCTCGAGCCTCCTTGCTTTTTTCTACAATTTCTCTCCTGCAAATGCTTGTGTAACAAACTTCAATTTTATCCTTGCATTTTTTTGGAACGTCATAATTGCTAGAGTTTGTACTCATCATGCCTGGATACAAACTCTATTATGATGAATACAAACATTTAATTGTATGTTTTTGGTTAAGGTAAGCAGGGTTTTGAGAGGACCTAAAACTTTTTTACATAAGATAAAGCATTAAGCACATCAGGACAACAAGGAACTACCAAAAACAGAGAGCACAAAAATAACAATGAAAATCTAAAACAGCAACGAGACTAAAAGCTACAAACAAACAGCTCACCCATATCAAGATGGTTTAGAAAAGTGATCCAAAGCAGTTTTCTTTTTCATAATAATAGTCTCTCTATCTTCAGGTCTTGGAGTAATGAAAGAGGCATCCATCTTTGAACAATCCATAGATCTTTTTTTATCATTTTCAGACCTTTTGTTGTTGAGACTGGGAGAAAACATAGGACTACTAACAGCACCATCATCCAGCCTTGAAGTATTGAGAGACACAATGTTTTCATCTTTCTGAACCTTTAAAGGGAGAAGAAGAATCAATCTGAGAGGCAGGCTGATATTCCTTTCTCTTCCATACATTGTGGATTTTCTTCCTTCTTAAACAAGAATTATGTCCCATTTTGCCACATGAATTGCAAATGATTGGAAAATCTTCATAATGAATCTGCTGTACCCAAATTACTAATTTAGAGGATAAGGAAATCTGGGTAGGAAGCATCTGACTTTCCTTCACAAACACACAAAGTCTGGCATATAACAGCCATTTCTTCAATTTGGTAATATTATCTATAACACAATTCTGCCCAATCAATTGGCAATAATCATTAAAATCTTTTTACTCCAAAATTCCAAGGGTAGGCCAGGTAGAGAAACCCAAACAGAAAATTTGGAAGGGTAATCCTTCATATGGTTGAAACTAGGAGTCCATTGTTTAATACAAAGGCCATTCTTTCCAAACATTCTAGGACCATCTGATAAAATCCTAGTGTAGTCTTTCAGATTGGAAAAGGTAAACAGGAAAAAACCATTCAGCATTGCTTTTACCTCAAACTCGCTGAAGAGATTTCAACTCTGAAGCACCAATCTTCTAATGGAATCAATGTTGGGACGGTTACCATAGAATCTCCAAACAAGAGATTTCCAAAGCTGAGCAGAAGATTCTCTAATTATAGAATCAGGAATATTGATTTGAATCCATTCATCCATCACAATCTCTGTGGAGACATTTGGGGCAGACATAGGAACAACATCAGGGAGAAGAGACAGAAACCTCCGTCTCAGGTTGACTGTCTATCACAGCCGCTGGCTCCTCACTTCCTGGAAAAGAGACACTAACCTTAGAAGCAACATCACTTTTTAAAGCATTCTCTATTATCTAACATTTAGGAACATTAAGAGGGCAAACCACATTATCTTCAGCTATCTTAGCCAAAGACCCAATCCCTTCCAGAGTAGAAGAGAGGGGCTCGGGCAGTTCCCAGAACTGTGATTCATTTTGGGGGTAATTGTATGTTGATAAGTTGATAACCATGATAACCCAAGTTTTTGTGTTGAAAATGTCTAGTCTGATAATTTGCTATAGTTGGAAAAGTCATAATTGCTAGAGTTTGTATTCATCATGCGTGGATATGAACTCTAGCAATTATAACAAATGCAAACATTTAATTGTATGTTGATAACCATGATAACCTGAGTTTTTGTATTGGAAATGTCATGTCTGATAATTTGCTACAAAACAAATACCAAATTTTGATACTGATTGCATTTTACTGTATTCACTAGGAAATGTGGTATATGGCTATGAGGGGAGGGAACTCAAATTGAAATAAGCTACACAAATATATGAATAAGGATACAGCTATGGTAGTTCAAAATACAGTCACCAGGAGATGTGGGTATGGGTACATGGTTGAAGTCCAACTCTGTGAACCTGAGTATCACAGCAAAATTCACCTTATACCACTGATTTTCTACATACACAGATAAAGAATGTTGCCCACTCCTGATTAACCAAAGTCAAACTCAACTTGATGTTTCTTGTCATAAGTAGAGCTCTTGAATATTTTACTTACTGCAAGCTCGATGTGCTCAAAGTTAGTTTCTAGGCCAATATATCTTTGTTCCATGTTGATATATGCTGATTCTTTCCAATCAGATAAATAAGGCTATACTTAAATCTGGAAGGTGTATAGAAAAAGTAATAAGCAGAGTTTGTGGCTTCAAAGTGTGATAAACATTTGTGTTTCCAAAACATACTGAGAAAAAGAATTAAAGCAATTGGCTTTCTTCCTTATTATTATAATTTTATAGTCATCGGCCATCCTCAATAAAAATAAGATACCTTGGGGAGGTGGCATAAGCCAATCATGTTACAAACTTACAAGTAGTATAATTTTACGTGGTATGCTAGTACACAGGGTGGAAGACTAGCCCTTTAGCTAAAGAAAATAATTTCTAGTCGTAAAAGTTTGAACTTAACTTTACCCTAGAAGGAAATGACAGTACGAAAGAAGAGGCCATGAGAACAAGTCACGACTGACTTTTTCACCTTTACACCAAAGCATTCATATGTTTGATGGGTTTAAGTTGAATGTCAGTAAGTGTTAACTGTGGACATTAGCGTCCAAGTTAGCTTTTGCATGGGAATTCCATTGCTCCTTAAACTGGCTTAAAATCTGGCATGTTAATCGCCACAAACAAAGTCACACAACACTTACTTGGCATGGTTAAAGAGTCAAGCTTGGGAGAGTGATTGAGTAGAGTTTGGGAATTAAGAAACTTTCAAAATAGAGAAAATGATTGAAATGTCAAAAGAAAAAATTGACTTGTTTGACTCCATGCCTGAATATTTAATATACAAGTGAAATATTTGTATAATTGTTATTGTTTACTCTCTGAACCTGTATGAGTATGGTCCCTTCACATCATGATGCGTCTTGGGTTTGCTTACAATGCCAAGTAGGTGCACAGCACATGAAAATGGCACAAAAGTATGCTGTAATCTCCGTGCTACATCTATACTCTAGACTCTATGGTCAGGGCATCAGTGATCTGGATGGGCAAAGTGGAAGGCCACATTGCTGGTTCTTCTACTACTCTGTTGTCTTATCTTTGAGCTGGAGTTTTTCATCCATGACGTTTGACTCCTCTGCTTCAGTGATTCAATTTGAAGTTGGGACAACCTCAGTAGGATCAATTAATCAATACCAAGTAGTGTTGCCTGGTGATGTTTGAATATCAAATAGAACATGAACAAGCAGACATACTTTAAACTTAAACAATATGAAAATAATAAATATATAGTACATGACAAAAATTTCAGTCTAACTCTGAACCTTACGATGACTTCATGCCATCTAGTTGGTTGTAATGCCAAGCTCAAGCTTATTCATCTGCTGTAGTGCACAAACAGATGACTAAACTTTAATGCACTTTATTGATGGCTGAATTTTTTTTAAATGCACCTGTGTTCATTGAAATTGGAAAATGAGAATTACAATAAATTTGAAAGCTTAAATTGAAATCAAATGAATCTCCTAAGGACCTAATGTAACAACCTCAAAGAGCTGAATGACGATGGATTTCAACAGAGTTGATTTACATAATTGATTGTATAAAATGATGTAGTAGTGATCCTATGTATAGACCCCCTAGTGAAAAATCTACTAGGAGATGAGGATGACATCAAGGACTTGAGTTAATTGTATTGGTTGAGCAATCAACACAATTGGAAAACGAAGAACTACCATTTCAAAGTGATGAGAGGATAATAATGCATTTTTTCAACTCAATTGATGGATAATTGTGAAAAGCAAGTTTCCATTTGAAGATTGAGTTGATTGATGGATGAAGAAGTCTCTAAATTAAGACTGAGATAATTGAGGAGTGAAGCTGAGATTCTAAAACGAGATGGAGTAAACTGATCAGAGAAGAAGTTGATTGAAGAGAAAAATGGATAAATTAGTTTTCATTGAATTTATTATTTTAGTAAATGGATTAAATGGATAAGCAATTGTTAATTAATAAATGATAATATGTTAGGTGATGATTAATTAATGAGGTGTTATGATGATTAATGATAATGGTGGTAAACTAATGTGATGATTAATATGAGGTAATATGATGGTTAATAAAAGATTGATGATTAGGAAGAATATTTTTCGTGTTCACATGTTGTCCGTCTTTTAGTTAATGTTTGAAGTGACATTGTTTCAAAGAAAATAAAAGTAAGGAGACAAATTAGAAAAGATGAGGATGATAATGAAATGGAAAATTAGAAGAGATAGTTGATTGATGCCCCTATGAGAGATTATGATTGATGCCCCCCATGAGAGATTATCTGTTAATTAAGTGCATTGTAAATTTCTCAAAAGAAGAGATATTAAGATTACCTTAAATGAAGGATGAAAAATGATGGAAGAAAAAGATCAAAAAATGGAAGCAAAAAAACATGATGATAAATGAAGTGATGATGATGTGTTGACTTTGAGTTTAGCAACCTTTATTCAATATAGCAATGGATGTTATGCACTAGGGTATATAATACGAAGTTGACAATGCATCAAATGCATAGGCCGACTCTCCAACAAACGACAAACAAGAAGATGCTATAGCACTCAGGAAGCATATAACGCTTTTGGTGGGTTTGTGATGAGAAAACCAACATACATAATGAGTTCCCTACACATCAGAAGGTACTTGACCTTGATGGGATTGTTGAGAGAACAACCAACAAAGACAACACAAAAAAACAATAAGACCTTGTCCCAATGTATACCATTCAAAGAACACCATGATATGAAATGATCAAGGCGAGCTTGAGTAGGAATAGTATGGGTCAAAAGTGAAAACAAAAATCCAAAGATTAAAGAAAAAGACAAGCAATTATTAACTAACACACATCAATGCTACCTCATGCCAAGGTGTGTAGAGGAGTAAAGAATGGATTTGGATCATGTTTGGTTTCGAGAAGGAAACATTCCATTTAAGATTAATGTTTGGTTTAAGGAAGAAAACCATCCTATGTAGGACAAGTGATGGGTGATAAGAAAATATTTACATTGGAAAGGGTTTGCTTTTGACTGTATGTTATCATGTTTGATGTAGATTTCTAAAATTTTGCATTAAAAACACATGTTTCTAGGAAGGTTTGAAAGTACATGTCTGTTGGAGTTTGTGTTTACTGATGGAGTTGTGGGAAATGCTTACAATTTGCAATTTGTCAACCGTGGAAGGTATCGTAGCTACTAAATGAACCAAAAGGCATAAATCGAGGTTTATTCCAAAATAAGATGCAATCATTTGCCCCTCATGTACAACGAGGTGTGAAAGGGAATGAATGGGTGAAAAACATGAACTAATGACATGTAAATAGGATGGGGAAATGAACAAGGACCTACTAGATGGTGAATTCCAGTTTATTATACATTGTGTTTGCAAGTAGGTTTTCACCATGGTTCTTGTCCAAGGTGCCACTAAAGGATGATTTTTACCTTTACTAATTTTTTTGTATTTTTTTGCATTGTACATTTTTTGGGTATTTTTGCAGTTGTGTATTTACTAGATTAAGCATGAAAGTTTTAGAGGTGCATGTTTTTGATTACCAATATGAAATTTGTGAGCTTTGCTAATCGTGATATTGAAGGAGTCAATTTTAATATGATTGAAGATTATTGAGGGTGTCAATGCACCTTTGATATGAACATAATGACTAAGGCAAACACGCTCTAAAGATTTTGGTGGCTAAGATAATGTCTCTAGTGTTTGCACCATATATATTGTTGTACACTTCTTTTATTGCAAGAGAAGCCTCTTTTGAATTAAAGTATCTCAGCAAGGTATCTTCAAAGCTCTCCTTCAATATGATGTTTCTCTAGGGATGGTGAGATGGAATAAATGATGGATAAAAGTTTTATGGTATATATGAGATAGTGTGGGTGGTAAGGTGTAATGATAGATGTATTTGCATATATTATGATATGATGGACCATTGGGACCAACAAGTTCATGAATGGTCTTTGACCATGGGACATAAATCATGGGAACCAAAAGACTCTTGACATAGATCTCACGGTAATGATGATTCTTCGACTTATCCATAATGGATTCAATTAATGACATGACAACTTTTTCTTTTTTTATTGATTTTGAGTATTTGTTCTTCCATTGAAATATTGATTTCAATATAAAGGATTTTGGGATCAACATCTATACCCATATTTGTAAAGGATTTTCTTGGACTATTATTTGATCTTTTCCATTTTGAAAATTTAAAGTGAAGGCCAAGTTCGTTGTCTATTGATGCTCGAAGAGGGTTTCATTAGTAAACTCATCATTTTGTGATTCTTGTTATTTTTCCTTGTTACCCAATAGCACCTCAAGGAGGTTTTCACTAGGGGATTTAAATTTTTTTTTTTTTTTTTCTATTGAATTTTTTTGAAAATTTTGAATTCTTAGAATTAAGGAACTCGGCTTGTTCCCTAAAATAAGTTGTTGGGTCTAATTCTATGTTAACTTTGTTGTGGTCATTGATTGGAAATTCTTCATGAGGTCCCATGAATTCAGATATAGCTTCATCATTTTTGTATGTATCCAAAGACATAGGATCTTCTTAGTCTCAAGAAATGAGTTTTGGATAGAAAAGTGGAAGATTGATGGAAGGTATGATGGTGGATGTAATAGTATAGATGTTTATCTCATTGAAGGGGTTGGCGAAGTCAGTGAAGGAGTCTTTGAAGTTTTGTGCCTTGACAATTTTAACAATGGGAAAGACATGCCACAATATCAGAGGTGCTATTGGTATTGTAGGATTCTTCCACTAGAGGCATATATCCTAAACCAAATCTATGATGATTGATTTTGATAGTGATTGATTCAAGAGGACCTTGTTCATGTAATCCCAATCCTTGTCCTTTATAACTTATTTTTTTACTCATTATAGGTCTCTTCGAAAAAGCATGGTACTGATTCTTCATCTCTATATATCCAATCATTTGTGTCACTATCTATGACTTCATCCTCAAGAAAGCCATTCTTTACAAAATTTATTGTGCCACATTAGAATACTTTAAGATCTATCCTTTGTTTATTGTTTTGGTATTTGCCATAGGACTTTGGTGATAGAGGAAGTTGACCAATAGCCTCTATATTAAGTGCTCTATCATGGGATGGTTCAATAGATGGCATGTCATTTGGATTGATATGACTAGGAATTCATGACTCTCTCAAAGCATGTTCCAATATGTCCTTAAAATGAGGTGATGATTTAAGAATTCCCAAGATAGAAATCTGTGCAGGAGTCATTCCAAGATGCTCAAGGAAGTCATATTGGGTGACTTGTCAAGAAGATGAGGGTGTCCTTCGAATGGTTACTTGACCACACCTAGTAGTCATGATGCAATTAGTACTTTAATGGGCACAATGTTGACTTGTGCATTGAATTCTTCAATATTACCAACTATTGAGTCATTTGAGGAGGGTGTGGTATAGACATATTTGTTTGATTGTTTTGGGTTGGATCTTTATTAGACATTGAGGGTTGATTTTGGCCATATTTAGGAAATTGGTTCTGGTAGATACCTAATTGCTCATTAGGTGAAGAGGATGAGGATTATTCCCCTATAAGTTTGCCTCAGTAAGATATTGGATGTTTTAAAAAAAAGACAAGGGGTCTGAGAAATAGCCCCTATGACGAAGTGCCAATGGCAGGTGTGTGCGGGGGCTTAAATTAGGTTTGGCAGAACCCTGGGTCATTCATTTGACCACAAGCTAGTGTTTGGCAAAAAAAAAAAACCCTCTTTGACCAGGCCACATGGGTTGGAGTTAGGCAGGAGACTTGAGTATATAGCTGGATGATATGTGTCTGCAAACTTTTATGTATATATTGTACTTATAATTGAATGTTGTCTTTTATATAAATATATTGTAGGGTTTATGTGTATCGGCCAATGAATGTTGAATATGGTGCAAGAAATTGTTATTTATGTGTGTATATGCTGGGTGTTTTGCACAGAAAACTGTCTATGTATGTGTTTGGTGGTGGGGGGTCGATTGAGGTATAAATAGCAGGTTTTGGAGTATATACGTAGCATATGAAAATATATATGTGCTGGTGACAGGCATACATAAGGGTTTAGAAGGTAGGTAACAGATGATATACATCGTGGGTATCATGAATATTGCAAACAAAGAGCTGAGCATTAGTGGATATGTACTAGAACATGCAAAAACTAGATTAGTATGTGAGGTGATATGATATATGATGATAAATAA
The DNA here is from genome assembly GCA_018584345.1 of Thuja plicata. Lineage (NCBI taxonomy): Eukaryota > Viridiplantae > Streptophyta > Pinopsida > Cupressales > Cupressaceae > Thuja > Thuja plicata. The sequence goes on along the minus strand of MU224296.1, from coordinate 438,464 downwards.
AAGGTTGATGATTAGGAGGAATATAATTAGTGTCTACAGAACCTATTGATAGTCATAAAACATATTTTTGAAATTTCTGCACTTATAACAGTGCTTTTTACTGATTTGCCAGAAAACTAACTTTGCAAGTCTGTGCCGTATGCTGGTACATACAGCTTACAGAATTGGGTGGAGGATTTATTCTGTAAGAAGCTTGATCTCAACTATCCTGATATGCCTGGTGCAATGGTGAGTTTTGCTGGATTTCATGTTGTTACAAAATTCTATCAATAGAGCAGTAATTTAATACTGATTTTGGTTTAAATGCAGGTACATTATGGATTTTACTCAGCTTATCACAATACAAGTTTGCGCCCACAAATTGTAGATGCAGTTCAGAGGGCGCTGGAGAAGAGAGATGGATTGACAGTTATGGTTACGGGGCATTCAATGGGTGGAGCAATGGCTGCATTCTGTGCCCTTGATCTGACTGTACGTTATCAAGAAAGCTACTATTATTGTAGAATAATAATATTTGAGCTTCAATATCTGGGAAAAATAAATTTGTTTAGGTTTCTGTATCAATTGTGCCTTTTAAATCGGAAAATGAACTTCCTGTCTTTGCAGACATAGCTCTTTTTGCATTTCCCAAGTTTCAGCAGGGAACTATAATTTATTAAATTATATTATTATTACGAATGTTGCCTTGAAATGGTCTTCAAGTCTAATTGAAATGAAAAAATCTTTCAATTTCATGTAAAATATATTGTTGCTTGCAGTCAATCATTGCACTTTTATTTTATAAAATTCTGATTTATTTTGTCCTTAATCTGACAGGTAAACTTTGGAGTAGTTGACATTCAGGTTATGACCTTTGGGCAACCTCGTATTGGCAATTCAGTTTTTGCAACTTATTACAGCTCTTTGGTGCCAAAAACTATACGGGTGACTCATGAACGTGATATGGTTCCACATTTACCTCCATATTACACATATTTTCCACAGTGGACTTATCATCATTTTCCAAGAGAGGTAGTTGCCTACACAAAACATATAATCTGCAATTGTTTATTGCCACTTCTAAAGCTTATCATACTTTCTTTTTCTTATGACATACTAAAATCTCTTATTTTGAGAAGCATTAAAAGGCCTAAACAGTTCAGTCATGAATTTATTTCCTAGCAGCGGCTGTATTAATAGCAAACAAAAATAACTAAGAATATTCTCTATGAAGATTCTCAATAATAGAACCACTGTAATATGCAAGATTGTACTGAAGATTGAAGATTTTTAAATGTACCCTTCTAAACTTAAAAGGTTATGTTCCAAACTATGAGTCTTTCCTGATTAATATGGGCAAATTTTTCTTCAATGAGTAAACGCAGCAGAACTGCTTATCCTGAACAATGCCAATAGAAACCATGTAAGTAGTAGAAACCTATAAGTCGCTTAACTAACAGTAAATCTTAAATAAGAAAGGTCTGCAATTTTATCAATCACAAGAAGTAATGTCTTCTCTTTATTTCAGTCTTTCAGACACTGAGTCTTGCCAATGCTTATTCTCTTGCCATTTTTCACTATCACTTTTGAAAAAATATTGTATGAGTGCTATTTAAGTTTTTTCACTTTGCTATTTAAAACAATGCAGCTTATAGGTTATCAGCAAAGAAAATTTTACCAGGGTAAAAATGCAAAAAACAAACTGCAGAGGTTCTATTTGACGAGTAGATATAAAATTTACCTTTTAAATAAATTGCATATTGCTATTCACTACAAATTATTACTTGAGCTCTCATGTGACCTTGGAAGAAGAAATGCATGGAATGAATTCGTAGACTATTTCTCTAAAAGTTATTTAATTAAAATGGCCATTAATTACCAATAACTCTATGTATTATGCTGTATGTTTTGTATCAAATTATTAATCACCTAAACTATTTGCTAGTGATTGTGTTTTTAAATGTTCATAATTGTACTTAAGCAAGATAAAATGTAATATCCCTAACTTTTTTTTTGAATTTTTAGTATTTACAAATATTTGATGAAATGTATAAATCCTCAACTTTTTGATCACCAAGATGACAATGTGGGTACGGTGAGAGAGTATGTGGTGATTTGGGAAACTATATGTGGTGATTTGGGAAACTAACTTCCTGGCAGCAAATCATGCAGATCTAAAATGAATGTTATGTTGTAAATGAAAGACGACTAATGTATTGGCAGCATAGCCATCTAGATTTATAATGTTGAAACTATCAATAGTCCTGATATCTTTGGTGGTTAACCACACATAAAATTACAATGAAAAATATTATTTCATGATCTGAAATACTAAATATTATGATTTATTGTGGTGAAACTTGACATTAAAGTCATACTCTTTTTCAGCCTTCACCTGAATTGGTATGGTTGCTGTAGTAGATGTAAGGGTGGCTGAGCAAAATAGATTAGTAGCCTTCAAAAGCTGCAACCTCCTTGAACATGGTCTGATAGCATCAATCACTTCCAAACTTATTAACGTCACCTCCAAATAGAAATGCTGCCTCCTTAAAAGAATAAGACAAACCAAAATAAAGTAAATTCAAACCACATAACATTAATATACTTTCTAATGATTGGTGCGACAGCGTTTTCAACATTTATAAAATTATATCATATAAGAATGCACATAAGAGAAGCAACCAAGGTATGAAAGCATCTTTGTATTATTCATGGGCTGGAGTCAGCAAATTTGAGATACGACAGTCCCTTACCTCTTTTCAAATATTAATATTCACTAATATGATATATCAAATGGTATGGCTGGGATAAAGGTATGACCAGCCATGATAAAGCCAAACATTAACAATAAAATATTTAATACTAACTGTTAGATAAATAACTATTTTTGAAAACATCTTAATTAGGAACTAAAAACTTCTCACAAACCAAAATCTGGAATTTCCACACCCAGAAACTTTGGAAAATCACATCAAACTGGAAATCTGGAAAACCAGAAACCAACTGAAATTTAAAATTTCTTGAAGCGACAACACACTTCTGAAGTCTGAAATATGCTCCCTAAATAATCTTTTTGCACACTTGCAATCCATGAATGGAATTGTATGTAATGGACATTAGGGTTTTCATTCTCAAATCCAATCCAGAAACTAATAGAGTTTTCATCCTCTTGCCAAAAGATTAACACCAAGTGCTCAATTTTTGAGAAAATAGTTTTGGCCATAGTTGCTAGACTCGGACTCGGCAAGGCTGAACCAACTTGGGACTGCGCAAAAAATCTTGGCAAAAACTCGACAAAGTGAAAAAAACCAAGAAATTTAGAGATTGTTAAGATGTAAAACTCGTTTCATGCACCCTTTATTGAATAAAGCTTAAAGACACAATAACACCATCAAATAGAAACTTTGGAAAATCACATCAAACTGGAAATCTGGGAAACCAGAAACCAACTGAAATTTAGAATTTCTTGAAGCGACAACACACTTCTGAAGTCTGAAATATGCTCCCTAAATAATCTTTTTGCACACTTGCAATCCATGAATGGAATTGTATGTAATGGACATTAGGGTTTTCATCCTCAAATCCAATCCAAAAACTAATAGAGTTTTCATCCTCTTGCCAAAAGATTAACACCAAGTGCTTAATTTTTGAGAAAATAGTTTTGGCCATAGTTCCTAGACTCGGACTCGGCAAGGCTGAACCAACTTGGGACTGCGCAAAAAATCTTGGCAAAAACTCGACAAAGTGAAAAAAACCAAGAAATTTAGAGATTGTTAAGATGTAAAACTCGTTTCATGCACCCTTTATTGAATAAAGCTTAAGACACAATAACACCATCAAATAGAAGCTAATTTGATCACATACACAAGTATACATCGATCACATAAGTATAAATGCAAATTGTAGCTGAAGGAAATAGCAAACTTAGATGTATAAAATTATAAATATTGTCAAATGTATAAAAAACTCATGGAATATGAAATCCATGACATCAAATGTTCCAAACATATGTCAAAACAAAAACAAGTATATGGTTCAACCTCAGCCTTAGAGGAGCCTGGATCCCTCCTACAAAGGCATCTAAGGTAGGTCTTGGATGAATGAACAACCATAGTCCGTGCCTATGAGATGTCACTCTGACCAACATCAGTTGTGCTCGTGCTTGTGTCTAATCGTGCTCTATTGTCCTCCTCTGCCATGACCATAGCCTAAGCCTCTCTATCTGCTTGGTCAATCCACTCAAGGTCCTTGTGAGTAAAGATAGGATTTGTAGACTTAGTGATCCACTCGGTTTTGGATTGGCCTCCTCTAGCGTGATCAGGGTGGAGTCGCTGTCCAAAATCTTTCTCGTTCTAAGACGAAGGTTGTAACTTGTAACGAACAAATGCTAGATCATTCAACCTCTCCACAGATAGGCTATTGCGCCTTTTCGAGTGAATGTGCTCAAACATGCTCCAGTTGCGCTCACAACCCGAAGCGCTACATGGCTGACTCAATATGCGGATGACAATTATCTAGAGGTTTGGTGTTTTAGCACCAAACATTAGCCACCATCTATCTGAGATAAGAAAAAGAAAAAGAAATCAGCCTCATTTTCAACTTTAAGACTAAATTATAAAATCAAATTATGCACTTAACATATATTTTTACCTGGCTGTAATTTTGTGTGACCGGCTTTGCACATTTCACTACCAAACAACTCCACTTGTGCATTATCAAATGTCTCTATCTCGCGGAGTGGAGTTATGATATCAGTATCACCAATAAACATTTGCTTTAACACTAAATAGAGCCTAGTAAGAACTTACTCATCCGCCTTGAAATTAGGGCAGAAATGGTATGCCGAATTGAGGTAATAAGGGGCTGCATGGATGGACTTGTGAATCTGGAGGTGCCATCTCCTATCAACTATCGCCCAAATGGGATGATACTTATTCTCATCTCCTCCATATACAGATCTAATGGCCTCCTTGGCCCTATCCATGCCCTCATATATGTAGCCCATAGCAGACTTCTTCCCATTAGCAACTTGTAGGATAACTACCAGGCGCTCAGTGAACTGCAAATATTGTGAAACATTAACAGTTAATGGTGAATGAAAATAAACAAAATTGCAAACAAAAGAAAAATATGCATATAAATTAAAAGTAAAACATAATGTAAAATTTATAAAAAATTTAGCTGCAGGATATCTGTGCAAGGGGTCTAAAAACTTGGCTTATCAAAAATGCAATCTCCCACACCAATCTTTGCAATGGTTGTAGCATAGGTTGAGGAAGTCCACTTCTCATCAACAAACATGCACCTCAAAACTGCCTTTGACTGCATCAAGGATTTTAATGTGATAAAATTTGAGGCAAATCTTGTGATTCCAGGACGAGCCAACTCCCTCTGCCCTGTATATTGTCTCATTATGCTAAGGACCAATGCATGATTGTAGATAAACTTGCAAATGTTTTTGGCCTTATCAATGCATGTCTTGACCCATTCAAGTTCGCCAAAATCTTCTAATACGAGGTCAAGGCAATGGGCTGTACCTGTAGACCAAAAAGTTCGCGGGTGTCTCTCCATCAAAAAGTTTACTTGCAAAAACATAAATTGCTGCATTGTCCGTCACCACTTGAACTACATTTTCTTTGCCACCTCACCTATGAATTCCTCAATAGCCTCACATAAGCATGTGACATTTTTGACATGTGAGGAAGCATCAATGGACTTAAGGAACATGGTGGATCCTGGAAATAAAGCAAAATCAACGATCAATCAATAAATCATAAATTACAAAATTCAAATATCAATCACTAAATCAAATTCAAATTATTTAATGCATTTAGGGAACTAAAATGATCAATCACCTCCGCGGGAAACAAGAAAATTTAGGAGTGTCCCGTTCCTCCTATCGGTCCAAGTTCCAACCATCGGTCATGATGGTGCAATCGTTTTTGGTCCAAAACACACGCTGGTCCTCTAATCAACCATTTCTAACCAAAGTGGGCCACTTAACTCATTATCAATAGGTGCTTTAAACCCCACCCCACAAATGGTTACGACATCTATCATGCCTTGCCAGTAAGGAGACTTGTCGCAAATAGATTAATTGATTAAATAAGATAAGTATGTGTAATAAAATTTAAAAAAATCATTAGACAAAACAAACTATAAATTGTAAATTTAAAAGAATCAAATAAAAAAAAATTTCCTGGCTGCAACAAATGGAATGTTGCAAAATTACCAAAACTTGCAAATTGTTTTTTTTTGCAGCATCATGTGCCTCCTTGTTACAAGGCATGTTCTCAAGCGAGGGTTGTGAACCAGGAGTAGTGCGCGACACAAAATATGAATCCAAACTAGATTTCCGAATTCTAGGACCAAAGCTAACAGTGCCACTAGGAGTAGAAGTAGAAGCACTAGCACTAGCAAAAGCACTAGGATGGAATGGAGGCATGGAAGAACCCTTCGCCGACACAACCTGCAGATGCGGCTGAACAAGAACCAATACTCGCCAACTCCTCCCTTTGCCTCTTCTTCATTTTATTTAATTCTTCAAATGTTTCTAGTGCCACATAGCATGCACGAACAACCTCGGGAGGTGCTAACTTACACGGCTCAATACCATGGCCACGTATTTCGGCAATATGGTGCCCATCGTAATTAATTTCTTTACAATATTTATATTTAACTTATCCTTTTTTTCTTTCAGGAAAATCTTCGGTATATATCCAAGCCTCATCCTTTTGTCTTGGTTTCTTAGCCTTAGGTTTAGGTGTAGGAGTAGGAGTAGACATTGGGAAAAAATATGGTTTTCAAAATCTCAAGGCTGCTGCAAGAAGACAACATTACAAAAAAATTAACATTTGTACGTTGTGTTTTATAAACTAATACAAAAAATAGGGTTCGTCCCCCCAAAAATGTAGGCTTTTTAGAACTTTTAAATTCTTGAATCTTGATTTTTTCCCTTTCAAATTCAAACTTCAAAGTTGAAAGAAAGAACAATCAGCAAACCTTAAATTTAATACATATTTACAAATTTTTTCTAAAAAAATGTAGGGTTTGCTGATTATTCTTTCTTTCTAACTTTGAAATTTGAATTTGAAAGGAAAAGATTCAAGAATTGGAAAGTTAAAAAAAAACAATGAAGACTGTTGTTTAGAAAATACAAAAAAAAACCAAAAAAATCCATAAAATTTCACTCTTACCTCTTATAGAAAACTTGAAATGAGATGAGAGTTTTGCAATTGTTGGTGTGCACTCTCTGATGCATCAAATGCAAGTATTATGCTGTCCCAATGTGATTTGTTGAAGATTTTTTGCTTTTCCTCCTTCCTGGTTGCACTTCTATGGACTCTTGTTTTTCTTCTCAACTATCTGTTCTCTTCTTTTCTTGCCAATAGAATGAAATGAGGTCTTTTAGGGTTGCAAAGAACAAATAGAAGAAAAAATATAACTTGAAATTTTCTAATTTTATGTTTTGTTTTGCAAATTTCCTTTGCATCGCTGGCCGAGCCCCGTCATTGAGACTTGCCGGGTCATATGCAGACTCGTGAGTTGGTGAGTTAGGGCGAGTCAGCCCAAGACTCGGCCGAGTTTGAGTCCGGGCCCATGGGACTCGCCCAGGGTGACTTGGCTCGGAACTTGCAAGTGAAGGGGAGTTCACGCGAGTCCAGGAACTCTGCTTTTGGAAACAATACAATTGATCCTCTCTTCAATGCATTAGCTTCCTTCTATAGACTCATTGTGGTAAAATAATTGAATAATATTTTTTGTCCTTTTCCCGCCAAAACTTATTTGAGAAGTGTCCATAAAGGCTTTTTAATAAAATGTCACTTTTGATCTCCATTATCTAATTACCACTTAAAACATTATTCCGATTATTTCCTTTAATCAAAAAAGGGGACATGACACAAATTTCTGTGCACTGTAAGAGGAAATTTTTAATACATTCTTCAATGTAAATTTGTATATTTGTAAAAAATAAAATGGTATCTTTCAACTAATATTTTAAATTTGATCACCAAGTTTTTGAATATCTTGTACTTTAAACTGATATTCATCAATGGTGAAGCTTTTAACTATTGAAAATTCTTATTTTGCTATTACTTAGGCTCAAGGGTCATGTTGGAACTCCTTAAAGACATTACATATTCATAATTTTCCTTTATTTTTTGTGATTGTAGGTGTGGCTCTACAGTATTGGATTCGGTAGCTTAGCATATGAAGCTGAAAAGATTTGTGACGCTTCTGGTGAAGATCCATCTTGTAGCAGGTAAGAGTTTTGTTTGACGGAGACCAAACCCCTTTTAAGCTATTCAATGAAAAGTCAATGTTTTCTTTGACAGTTTTCCCCAACTCGATAGCAGTCAGTCTGTATTTATAGTCCGATGAGAGTGCCTAACAAAACTCTACCTTAAAAACATGGACGCTTTGGATTGTTAGACATCCGAATAAAACCTGTTTTTCATAAACACAAATTGCTGCAGGAAACTCCACGACAGTTATGAGAGTGATGCCTTGCTCTATTATATGATATGGCTTTCGACCCGTTTCCATGCTTACCAGGGAGAAGCTAACTTTCTTTTGAGCATCATTCTCAAATAGAATTGCATTAATCTGTCTAACATCACCGCTTTTCCAATAGACCTTAGCTTAGTTTATTGCATTTCATGTATGGATGTATATTTTTGCCTCGTGTATTTCTGGACAGAAATTTTAAACATGAAAAACTGGTGGACAGCTTTTTAACCAGAAATATAGATGGAACAGAATTAGTCTTACCGAGCAATTTTTATAAATGTCAACTTTGTTGGCCTGGAAATTTCTATCTTCCATCTCCTTGATGCATGTATTCATTCATTTGGGTGATTCTTTACTCATTTGAGTGATTCTTTACTCATTTGAGTGTGGTTCCTGGAAGCTGGATAAAGCAGGGGCCTCTGATTTTGAGAAAAATATTATCATTCCTAAATTTTGAATTGATCTTCTTGGAAGCATCTTGCAGTGATTGAATTCTTGAGCGGGATAAGAAGCATATAGAGATCCATTTGACTGTATGATTTGATTCAATTATGTAATCGTTAGGTCCTTATTTATAGTAACTGATCAAGAATCTGCATTTTAAAGTGGATTTGCAGTTATCTATAAAGCATTTCTAGAAACTTCATATAACCTCTCTTCTTCCCTTGTTTATATTTTTCTGTTTACTTTTTATCTCCCTCAGCCTACTTTTAGAGGGGATCAAAATAGCGAGCAGTACATTATCCCCCTCCCCCCCATTTTTAAGTTGTTGCTATTATATCTGTATTAACTTACCTCCACTTGTATGGATGTTTACCCGAGGGGAATGCTCTATTACAACAAAATCTCTATAGTAGGGTGGTTTGGATCTAATTCTTTTTCTTTTATATTGGTTGATGCTAATTTCACGGATGATTAATGCAAATCTGCAACTTGGATTATTTGGAATTTTTAGTGTGGATTTGTAGTTGTATGTTAAGCATTCTAAAATACTTCATATCTCCAGTCTTCTTCCCTAGTTTAGGCCTTATTGTTTATTTTTCTATCCTGTCAACCTACTTTTAGAAATGTATTATGTTGACTGGTGCATTATATTTTTTCCCTTTTTGAAATTGTTGCTATCATGTCCCTATTGGCTTGTCTCCACTTAAATAGCTAATTAAATGAGTGTGCAATATTATCACAAATTCTTCATGCTATGGTGTATTGCATCTGGTAGTTTTTCTTTTATATTGGTTGGTGATTCATTCATGGATGTCTAATGCAGATCCGTATCTGGGAACAGCATCACAGATCATTTGGAGTACTATGGTGTAAGCTTATCAGCGGAGTCATGGGGTTCGTGTGGAATTCCCTTGCAAGAGGCCCAAATGAACAAGGTTGATGACACGAGAGGTGACAAGATTATTTCATCAGTTGGGTCAAGGGTACTTGGCATTTTGGCAGAAAAACAAATTGATGATAGGCAACACTCTACCCTATAGTGTTGAATAGAATTCAAGATTCTTTGTTCATACAGACTGTAAATATGATGTTAATATTTTCTTGATTATATTTGCCATTCCACCACATATAGTTCCAATGTCTTGGACAAAATTTATTGAGCCAAAGGTTCAATTGATGATTATTGAACACATTCATGTCTCGGTTGTTGTAATGGTTTTGGACTTGTGTAACAATTTAATTACAGGGACAAGAAATTTGCCTGCATTGTCATTCTTGGAGCTGAAGCATATTACTAGATATGATTCATTTCCACCAAAATTGAAGCCTATTGAAGTGGTGTACACGATATTTCTATCACCTTTGGGACCTTGTGTTTTGAGTTATATTTATTTTGTGCACTCACATGAGACAAGGCCACGAGGGGTTATTTCTTATAGCACGCTTAGATAATCTTTTAAGCTAGTTCCATATGGTCTTTCTACTGCCAATGCTAGAATAATTGTAAGAGGTTCGATGCTTATTTTTGTGCATCTGGCTTTTATGTAGTTTTCATAGTGTTTAATCGGGTGCAGACTTTCTTGGTAACATGGAAAGACTCCAAAGAAGAAATGCTTTTTTTCATTTTATATTCTAGTTGTGACAGTTGACTGAAATAGGAGTTGTTTGCAAAGTAATGAAATTGGAACTTCTGATCTGTGTAATGAAATAGGAACCTTTTTGAACAAAAATAGAACTACTTAGAGTAGTACGAGGTTCAAAAAATCCTAGATCAATACACAGGTCAAAAATTCAGATTTCATCAACAGCTCCTATTTCTTTGACAACTAGCATATTACATGCTTAGTCATATTTTATTTTTATTTTGCATTTCAATTTTGACATGCTAGAAATAGAGCAAATCTGCATATATGGCTAGGCTAGACAGACAATCATATATTTAAAAAATTTGAAGTTATGAAGAATGTAATTTTCCCTGTTGATGTGTGAAATGTGTACTCATCCAATAACAGGGAGACACTATGTTTTATGCATGCAGTTGTTTAATAACCTTTAAGTAACTTGAGAAAACTGAACTAATTTTTAGTGTAACTGGGATTTTCAATGTCAAATATAGATTGCTAACAATGTTGATCTGATACTAACTTTAGTGAACTTAGATTCTGTGTGGCTTTTGGGAAGCCATTACAAATTTTGAGATGTATTTCTCTCTATTTTGCTAGAGGGCAAGATTGGAATTTTATGACGAGTTGAGACATTCTGACGCTTAAATTACATGGCCAACTAGATGTATTGAGATTTTGGCCAAGGAATCAAATCTTGATGTGAAGACATGGTATCTGACAAGGCTGTAGGTAGGGTTGGTTGTCTGAAACCACAAGGCATTTTTGCTTGGCCCTTCCCAAGACTTTAAGAACACATGCTTGTGTATTTTCTCGTGTAGTGTTGTCACCATTTTCCAAGCCACAAGTGAGATTCCAATCGTGTACTCAAGTACATTCACAAAGTGTGTCAATGTTGTTCCTAGGAAACAACGACTAAAATTTCAAACCATCAACTTCCTCCTAAACACAAAAACAGATCATTGGCAACAGTTTTTTTATTCCCACCAAAATATCTTCTATTCGTCCCTATGGTAGCTATCTTTAGACTTCATTACTTTCTATTTGTTGACAAGTTTTCCAATGAAAGTCAGGTATAGAGGTTTCAATCTCCTCAAATGAGGATTCTACTAGAGGGTTAGTCGAGCAATGTGGTTTTCTTCATTTGTAGTCTTTCAACATGTATTTCCAAGGAGGTTGTATTGGAAGATAGATTCCATGCCTCCATAAACAACTTTGTTTATAATGGCATTTTAAGGAGGGGTGCTATGAGCCTCCTCATATTGTCTTAAATTTGTGGAGTATACTCAACATCCTCATTACATGCTTCCTCATTGACCTACTCTTGGTTATTGCCTTAACAAGATGAATATTTTCACACAGAGAGGTACTAGCTTATTGCTCTTGACTTGGTGCTACTTGGTGTTAATCCCTTGTCGCTTATGCTACTCATATTTAATAGAAATCAAGGTATTAGGGTTTACAATCCTTTCTTGTTAGGCCTATTGTGATCCTCCTCCCTTTATCAACTTCCTCTTAGAGGCCTAACAATGAACAATTGGGTACACTTATTTTCATTGCAATAGTTGGTAGAGTCGTAGTGTGCACAAGGATCCTCATGCATTCAAATGTGCTTTGCCTCAACATAGTTCTTATTGAGCACATATGGTAGTTGTGATGGTTGACCCTCTTTTCCACTTGGTAGGTAAAGTGCTTGGCAACGTGGTGATATGCTTGAAGGAAAACATCAGGTCATTTAATGACTAAAGCAAGAGGAGTCTGATAATCACTGGTGCATTCTTTGATTAGGCAATGTGCTTATTTATCGATCATATTCTTCTGTTTCACAATAGCTTGCTTGCTAGTAGTTTGCAGATAATAAAACTCAACAACCATGATAGCATGTCTACTCCCTTGTGGATAGGCATCATTGCTAGGGTATAGTGGTAATATAGGACATGGAGAATTAACATGGTATTATGATGGAACTCTAACCGAGTGTCCCAAGATTGGTGCATTCTAAACTAATTCATTTTCAAGAGAGGCACAATATTCATATACCACATTGAGACCATGGGGTGGCCACACCATGTGGTAGGGAAGGTGATTTCATTGGTAGTGGATTCATGCAGAACATGTAAATCATCAATAGGGGCAATTGACACACCTCGTCCCGCGTAGCTATGGATAAAAGGGATATTATACTTCCTCCTTCATAACCATTTTCTTCAGTAGTACACAAAAATCCAAGCACAATTGTGTTTGCCTTTCTCTACTATGTTATAACCCTCTGACTTGCATGCAAGGGAGCCTGGTGAGTTCTTGAATGAAAAGGGTACGACTTAAATAGATTTTCCTTTCAAGTACGAAGTATTGCAATGAAAGTGACTATGAAGGAATATTATAAAAAAATTGGGTGGTTTAAAGTAGGGTGGGTGACACACACAATCTAGTGGTGCACATATGAACACCTTTATCATTCCACTCCCATCACTGTCATTAGCAAATTGCACAAACTTCCCCTAGCTCCACCCCCGAAAGGTGGTTATTCTTCTAAGGAAAATGATTCATGTATGTCGAACTCGATGGTTTTGGCTCTAGGAGCTGTCTTCACGATCTTACCAAAATCGCTATATACCATGCAAACTCGATATGTCAACAACCACTTGCAACTTTAGAACACTAGTATAAACTGCTTCAAATTGAAATTATTTACTCACATTAACTGCATGCATTAACTCTACTGTGACGCAACCCTTCAAGTGGCAACACTTGAATCACTTGTGGGCAAGTGGAATGATTACAACTTGGTGCATTAGTTATGTTGATGTCATGTTATGAGATAGAAGTACAATGAGCGCCCCCACCTGACTATGTAACGAGATTCATGGAACATGGGATTGCTGGCGCCAGTGTTGACAAACTACATCAAGTGCACTGAATTAACTTCTTTGTGCACTCAAATTTGTCAGGTTTTGTGTGCATGCCATACCCTGTGACATAGTGCAACAACATGGGCAAAATGTTCACCAGATCTTGTGCTGCTCAATGAAGAACCAGATAACTGTAAACTGCCCAACGCAACAAACGAACATTTAATAGATCTCTGCTGTAAACTGCCCAACGCAACAAACGAACATTTAATAGATCTCTGTGTGTGTAGGTGTCACGATTTTGTGCAATATTACCTTTATCTTAAAACATTACAAATTATCCGTCAGAGAAGAAGGCAGGGCTAGAAATTATCCATTAGAACATAAGACAACTTCAAAGTATAAACAGAGTAAGCATCAAAATACACCAATAACATGCATAACAAAAATTATATGCGCTAGGGGGAAACAATATGCACAAAAAGTTAAAATTATCACAGGGTAATCTAAGAAACTAAACAAACAAAAGCTTTACAAGGGTCACAAAAACCCAGAAAGATAGAAGAGTGCAAAACATTGGTCAAATGAGACCTTGTTTTCAAAAGTAAACAAAGGTGGGCTATGTTATTCCCACTTGGCTAATATTTTAGTACAATCTAGTTGAAGAGAGATATGGATAGTGGCGGTGCCTTTCGAAGTGATGTTTCATTGTAGGGCTAAGTTCGATCACCAACAATTCAATTGGACTCAGGATCAAGAGGCTCCTTCATTCTGGTGGTACCCTAAATTTTGATAATTTAGAAGTCCTAATCCATTATCAAGAAGCATGTTTCTCCATAAAAAAAAGATAAAAGGAAGGAAGCTTTATGACACAAATAAATAGAATTAACTAATCGAAGCCTTCAGAAAATGCTGCAATTTAGACCTTCTACAAAGATGATTTTGACAGAGGATAAAGATGGTCAAACTTTAAAAAAATCTAAAAATGACTTAGTTCAGGAAATCAAATTTCCTATCTCCAGTGGAAATATTAGCTTTTCACGACGTGTTTTGGATTTTCGACCAAAGCCAAATCCGAAAGTTAGGTAGTTATTATTTAGTTAGTTTATTATTTTTTCAAAATAATTTGTAATAAGAGTTGTGTCTTTTCACCCTAAAAAGGTGTGAAAGCCACTCAAACACATATATACATAATGTAAAATGTAAAAAAAGGGAATACAATATAATACAATCTCACATATTTGGATAGTTTTTAATCAACAAATATAACATGGACCTGGATGTACTATTTTCTCAAAATCAATAAAGATAAGTCCTTTTTCTTTAACATGTGTAATAGTTTCATTATCATTTTACAATTAGTCCCTCGGATAAACCAATAGAACTTCTTCAAAGTGATAGTTTGATGTGCATGCTTCCT
>MU224296.1:399765-412582 GCA_018584345.1 Thuja plicata | reverse complement strand
TTCCTGATTTGATTCATAGTCTATATTTTCAATTGGTTTTCTCATTTTGCATGGTTAAATTCTGTTGATTGAGGCCTTAGTCAATTGGTCTATCATCTAAGAAGTATTACCCTTTTGAAATATCTCTGAAATTGTTTTAGGTTGCATGTACATTCCATAACACCTTTGAAGTGATAAGTTTTCTTGTAAAACTATCTCTGAGGTTGAACATAAGATTGGAATGATCTTGACTCTATTGCCCATGGTAGAATAAGACACTGGTCTAATCATTATTTGGATTATAGTTATTCAGTTCATTGCTTATAGTTTTTTGATATCTTATCTATCTTTTCATTTCAAATTACATACACATTTACTAAACATTCTTTCAATTACTTAAAGTATTTCAGTTTACAGTTCATGATATATTACTTTCAGTTAGATTTCTTTCAAGTTCCTTTCCATACTTGAGAGAGAAGGTTGAAGTGTTACTTATCTGCTATAAAAATCCTTGTAACTTGAAGGATAAGTCAAGATATAGGCCTACCAGCCTTGGTTTTGCAGAGCCAGAATTGCAGAAGTTCCAACCTTGCCTTGGTTGTGACTTGTTAGTTGGGCAAATCACTCGGGTTTCCAAGCATTGGATTGCCAAAGCCATAGGAAATCCAATCTTTTGATTTGAGCACCAACACATTCAACGAGAGGAAGCAGACTGTGTACGGCCATACCTTGCACCACATGTGCACCGTTCCACATAGGTTTCAAATATACACTTAGATACAGAGCATTGCCATCAAGTGATTCATTTCCAAGTTTTTCTTGGATGATGTAGGGGTCCGACCATTAGACTTTTTGCTTGCTTGGATGCTTACGGAAGCAGTCATCAAGTAGTAGGACCACACTTCTTGCTTGGAAGAAATGTTTTGATATGGTATCATGCCATATCTTCTTCCTCTACTTCATAATGTGCTCTACCTCTAGAGCATAAGCTATCACTTTTGGTCAAGTCATTCCAACTTGCTTAGGCACGCTTTGATATAAGTATCATCACTCAAGTGGACAATTTGCAAATAGGATATTGACTACCAGTTGCACGCTTTTGTGAGTGTAACGATGAGCTGATAGGAGTGTTGATTTTGAAGAAAGTGATAGGTTTTGTAGAATGCCAATAGTAGATAATCAATGGTTCTTAGAAGGAAATTTGAAAATGATATGTAAGAGTTCTTAGCTCATGATGTTTTGTTGTAAATTATGTGTTTAAATTTGTGTCAATTATAATTTTATAAAAAATGAGCTTCACAATTTAATATTTAATATTATTTTTTCACTTTGTTTAAATATCTCATCTTAATTAGTTTAATATCTCACTTTTAATTAATTTCTACTAAGTACACAATCTAATTGTGAAAGAAATGTTCTATTATAAATCTTTAAAATAAAAATATTTAAATATCTCATCTTAAATTAGTTTAATATCTCACTTTAATTCATTTCTAGTAAGTACACTATCTAATTGTGAAATAAATGTTTCTATTATAAATCTTTAAAAAATGAAGTTGCTTTTCTTTTTATTATATTTTTTAAAACATAACTATAAATTTTACTACTTCGTATTTAATTATTTACTTTGTTCAATTATTTTATTTTTAATTAGTTACTAAAAACTACACTTTTAATTTCATAACAAATATTTCTATTATAATAAATGAAGTTCCTTTTTAATATATTTTTTATTAGAAAAACTTTCTTTTTCAATTGTAAAAATTTATTTCTATTATAATTTAAAATATCATTTGGAAAACTTAATATTTTATTTTTGTTGTTAACATGAAAAATTATTTATTTAAAAAAAAATTCATTTGGCCTAAAGAAGCTAAGAGTGAGAATTACAATTGAACATGTTATTAAATTTGGAAATTATTAATTAAAAGTCAAATCTAATAGAGAAGAATCAAAATAAATTTCAAATCATTGAAATGATAAAACTTCAAATTGGTCTTAGTATCTTGTATGCTCAAATTACTTAGATTGCAATCATGAACAAATTTGGTTGTATAGATTTCTACCATGAATAAAGAGGTTGCATGAATAAATCTATTTACAATTTATCTTAAACAATTCTGGATGATTCCCATGAATAAATCAGGTTGCATGGATAAATTTATTTAAAATTTATCTTAAACAAATCTAGATGATTGAATAAATCTAATTGTAATTTATCTTAAACAAATATATATCTGGTTGCAATTTATCCTAAGTCAAATCATACTCTACCTAAATGGTATTCTCGTATTGAAGAACCATTTTTCTATTACTTACACTTGATATACATGACCAAAGATCACACATAAAATAATAGACAAAATAGTTGTGCATACAAAACATACTTGACCAAAGACCACACATAAAACAATAGACCAAATAGTTGTGCATACAAAGCATACTCACTATTGAACCTACACAAATAATTTCGTTGTGTTTAATACTTTAAACATAACAAAATCCAATGTGAATTTCAATTTGTTTGTTATATTAATATTAAATCAAAAGTATAACTATTGAACCCTACAAGGACATGATTACGGTAAAATTTGGTTGATTCGATTGAGTTTTTCTCCCGTAATATTTTGAACTATGAGAACCAACATGAATTTGATTGAGTGTTTGCTTCTGTACGCTAAATTAATTTGGGTACTTGAAAGGAGGCTAACTTGGATACCCTATAGCAAAAAGACAAATTCTGAGCAAAACACATTCTTGTTTTTACATGAATAAAGAAAGCTTAAAACCCAATTAAAATATTGATTAGCATCTCCCATATAATTATTAATTTTGCTGTAAAAACAATTTTTTTAAAAGAATTAATTGCATGTCATCAAAATCAATTAAAAATATATAATCAATGCAATAGAATTTCTGGGAAAAAATTTGCATCTTTGAATCAGAGAGAAAGTGAGAATGAAAGAAAAAAAAATGAAGCAACTAAAGTCATTTTGAAGAAAAATCAACAATTAATTGCATGCATTCCAATGCACCTCTTATTCCCACAATACACCTCACTCCCATAATCCCCAAAATTTTAATATTTTCACCTACGGTTTGAAATCCATGTGTATAAGATTGTAAGCCAACAACTAAAAAGGAAACCAAGTAAATATGAGTGCTTTGAGAATGCAAAAATATCAATTAAAGAAATAAATATACTTGTAAAATCACCCAAAAAAACCAAAGTAGCAAATAAAATTAATTAATTAGCCTTTAAAGATGACCATTCTTAAAATAATTTTACTGCACAAGGCCTAAAACTTGTCAAATCTAGGTAGAAGTATAGAGTTTACCTAGTTGTCTCATAAAATGTTAGACCTTTTGTCATATTGGTTATGCTGCCAAATCACCACCAGTGCAGTACTCCAAGACAATATAAATCATGCTAGTGGCCTGTTACATTGGTAAAACGTAAAAGAAAACTACAACTTTTAGTTTCAACCCATTATACACCCAGAATGAAATACATATTCCACAAAATCTGAATTTGACTTGCTTCATATCTAAAACAACAAATGAATAATCAGGGTTCCAAGAATATTAAACTTACATCAACAAAGTAATCATGTAAGAATATGTAGCGCCAAGACCCAGATCCTTAATTTTCAGTGTGCCACTATTGTCATTCATAAAAATGTTAGCTCAATTCAAATCCCTGTGAATGATGCAAAGTTTTTGACTATGTAAATAATACAAACCATTTAGAATTTGTCGTGCCCAACTCTTCACAACTTTCATGGAAACATGCTTGTGCTTCTGTCGGTACTGTTTAAGGGTCCTAATGCAAAGTAAGGATTTTGATAAGCCCCTAAAAAGGGGATAAAAAGAGGGGAAATAAACAAGGCAACTTGCTATTTGTACTTCATATTTTTCTGCTAAAATCCAAACAAAAAGAAGGGAGAAAAAACTAAAGGAATTTTCATGGCTAGAAAAGGAAAACAAACGACAGAGGGACTGATAACTATTTGGGAAGAAAATGCATTTCCAGGAGCAAAGCTCCCACACAAAGCCTATCGGCTTAAAATCAATAGGATGACTGCCTAAATCCCAACTGAAACAAAGTGTATCTAGTCAATCACTTATAAGTGGCAAGGTATTCCATAGTACTACAAAGGTTATTTTAGCTCAATCTTTATGCCCAACATCACAAAATTTCATCAGGATATTCCCTATAATTTTTGTTAAGTTTTTCAATGGTTTAATTTGGCTAAGATTGATGTGGTGTACCATAAAAAACATGTAGCAAAATGAACCATTGACATATCTCTTGGTTGTATATTAAACTTAGTAGGCAATCATACCTTGTAATTATATTTTAAAAAATAAATCACATTATAGTTTCCTGCATGTAACCACTTTTTGGTGTAGGCTTAGATTTAAGGTTGTGTAATTAGTTACAATAATAACATATCATATGTTTCATTGGAATACGTTTTATGTTGAATGCTTATAATTGCCCTTTTTTCAAATGGCTTTTGAGCTAAGACTAGATTCAAAATAAGCTCATCACTATGATTGGGCTTTCTAGTGCAATTATATACATTGCAACTATGCATATCCGTGCACATATTTGGGGAGTGTGTTAAACAAGCTAGGAGAGTAAGTATATATAAAAAGTAAGAGAGAGAAGATGACAAATACAACCAATGGGATGAATACATCAAAATACTCCAGAACTAGAAAAGTGCAATATGACGAAACCAATTTTGAAAGAATCGACCCTTTTCTATTTTATTCAAAATATGCCTATATTGCAATGATACAAGTCGGTAAGTTGTTTCTCGCTATTTCGTAGGGGAGCAAAATTGATGTTTGCAAAATAATGACATTGGCATATCGCAGACCGTGTAGAAGGAGACTTGTGGAATAGCGACGCAACCGCTATTTCACTAACTTGGGAATCAAGTCTTGGCGATATCACGTTGTACTTAGGATATTATGTCATTGAAGAGGTGGTGCAAAATAGAGAGAAACTATCAGTAAGGAATTAAGGCGATGACGCCAGGTGGATTTTTGCAGGTGTACCATTTGAAATCAAGGGGTATTAAAAGGGATTAATTAATAAGTTTATCAACATATAATCTGAGATTAGATTTTGATAAGACGTCAAGGAAGGCAAATGCTGCGAGAAATGAACTGTTATTCATTCACATTTATTGTTTTCACTTTTCCAAAGCAAGCCACCCTATGTGAAACATTCTTTCAAGCTTTAATGTGACTGCCAAGTTGGTGATTGATCTCTTTATAAAGATGCTTTTGACAGTAACTTCGCACAACACAAAGATTTTTGTAAAACTTAAGATAGCAAAATGGGTTTTCCAATGGTTGAAGGAACGTCGAACGAAAACCCATGTCCAATTCTCAATAAAATTTGGATTTCGATGAGGAAAACTGACAAGATGTTCTAAATGATCTCATGTCTACTTCTTGGGAATTTTCTACCAGTTATGCTGGGTACCAGAGTGACATTTTTGAGTTGGAGCTAGAGCAGGACAAGGCAGAGATACGTGTCATTTTTTAGCACGGTTTCGACTAGGAACAATTCCAGGAGGAGATGAACCGAGTGCTTGTTGCACTTGTATCAATTGAGCACCACCTTTTGATAGCCATTATAAAATGATCCTTTTTGATAATATGTAACGATTGGGTTTCATAAGGCTGTGAAATTTTGTTAGTGATTATTGAAAATGACATGTAATACGGTTGGAATCTTGTTGCTTCCTCTTCAGGGAATCCATAACCATTTTGGAAGGGAATATAAATAGTAATAGAAGTTATATTAGATGGGGGAGATACATTTAAAAACATAACAAACTCAATTGTACCTATTTTTTGAAATTAATAAAAAGATCCATCTTTTTCTGTCCAAGATTGTGGTATGAAAGTTTTTATTATTATTTATGCTAGTCCTCTGTGATTATTGAATTGAATTCAATTGATGTTCTCAAAACTTGTGTGGGCAGTTATTTGTTTTTCATATCAACCTAATTATCAAAAGATACTAGCAAAGTTGTCCTATTATCTTTTGCTTAATTGGTTTCCTGATAAGGTATTAAATTCAATTAAACTGGTGATGTGTAGTGTATTTAACAAATCTACATTAATAGGATTAGACAGTTGATGGTGTGTCTGAATGATATGAAAAACCTTTTCTCAGATTTGTACATTAGGTTTTGATAAAGATTGACTCCATTGCCCAAATTGGATAAGGGACTGGTCTTTGATGGTTTCAAAGAATAGGAATTTTCACTCATTAGCAACTTTCATTTCATTTTCAAGCAAGTAGGAGAAAAAGATAAATTTAAGGATAGGTAAGAGTTTAGATTATTTTCAATTCATATGTTAGATTGGAATAATCCGTTAAGGAGGAGTTGAATCTGCCAAAGGTATTGTGATCTAATTTGTTGCAAAAGAAGTGCTAGATATCACATGTACCCGCCTTGGTTATGGCAGAGCTAAAGAGACGAGGAATCAACCCTTCTTGGTTGATTTTTTTCGTTGGCCATAATTGTATGTTTGGGATTATAAATGTTGGGAATTTTTGCCCTTTTCCGAACTGCAGTTTTGAGATCCAACACAATACTCGTGAAAGATGTTGACAGTTCACACTCCACTAACACCAATACTCAGTTTACTAATAAAACTCAAATAAATTTGTAGGAAAAACCTATGCTAGGATATCAAAACCTACACTAACATTGTTAATGTGCAAAATAGAAGAAAAATTCTTGAAATAATAAAATCTAATTAGTCATAAAGAATGGGCTTAGTTATCAAGTATTTCGTGATCAATTAAGAATGTGAAGGATGTGACCAAAAGTTGTTGCCTAAGTTTTGTATTGCATAGACCATTATTCAAACTACGTCCTTTATTATTGTATCCTTATGCTCTACAACAATTAGCTTTTTACTTGGAAAGAAGATTAGATTGATATTTTGTATGCTAAAACAAGTCCAATAGTTTTCTCAAAGGATCCATAGGAACATGGAATGATGTGCCCTAATCAAGAAATCATAGAATTGACGTAATTCCCAACTCATCCTTTAATGTGTTGAATATTGTGATTTTAGCACTTCTAATTGAAGAATGATGGCTCTATAAAAAAATATCAAGTAGCCCATTCTTGATGGCATTCACAATGATCTATGAATCCCCTTAAAGATGAATCTTATGCAAATTCATCCTCTTTGCAAGTCGAAGGGCCAACAAGGCAACATTTTATTTCGCTAACACTCTCCTTGATTTTTGAATCACTCATGTTTACAGAGAATGCAATGCACATGCATATATTGTTTCGAAGTGGGCTACAAATCTCGAACACATCAATAGGGTGTGCACTGAACTCTTTTAAGTTGTTAAAGTATTTAAACTCAACTGGTTTTCTCTGTAGGCTTCTTATCGCATTATTAAGCATTCATATGATTATGGTGATGGTCTCTATTTTGGGCTAAAGTGACCTCTTTATGACCGTTATGTTTTTTAAATGGTCTAATTTCTTTAACTTGCACATGATGCTTTAAGTCTTTATGATGGAATTGGTGGTAGATTTGCCTTTCTTTAATGTGACTTGGATGACAGTTCGGGCATGTGATTTGTATTGTCTAATTGGTGGATTCAGTTAAGTTGATGCTTCTTGATAGCTTGGGCATCCACATAGTTGAAGTAATGATTCTGAGATAACTTGAAGATCTTCGTGCCCCGTAAATAGTAATTGCAATATATGGTGTGGTGAGAAATATGATGGCTCCTCTCTCTGACATTTATTTCTAAGTGTGGATGGCAGGAATTGACATGACTTCTCACACTCCCGAAACTTCGGCTTGAGTGTTGATTTAATCCTTGTTTCCTTGTGTTTTTTTAATCTAACTTTGCAAGTAAGTTTCCTCACAGGTTAAAAGATGGAAGAAAATTTTTCTGTGCGAACAAAGAAGCAGCAGAAGGCTTTTGAAGGTCTGGCATCGAAGGAGAGAATTCTTGGTTTGCTTATTCACAAAGAGGAAAGGCTTTCTATGGCGGCTCTGGAGGTTTTAGGAAGCCAATTTCAAGAATGACATGGGAAGAGGTGCTCCAATGTGGATGTTATTTCCCTCATTGTTGCATGGGGTCTATAAATAGGGGAGCCTGAAGATGAGGTTAGAAGATTGATGGTCTTCATTTTTTATAATGAATTTCTTTTGGGACTGGATTCTATCTTATAATGGGCGATTCCTAGAGTGGAAATGGACCACAGTGAATGTTTTGAGAACCCCAAATATGGGGATGAATTTGGAAGAAACCCCTTTATGAACTGGTGGGGAAAGGTGGATAGAATTTCCTACACTGCTGATATCTGAGACAAATGGAAAACTATGAAAGCAATAGGTGAGGAGATCCGTGCTCAGGAAGAGGGTAGAGACAATGCAATTTTTCAGATGATCCCGCATGGAAGGCAAGGAAAACGACAAGGAAAGCACCCAGATTTAGCTTGATGCAGCTACAATTCCTACTACTATGCAGTTAGAAAGATAATTTTGTTAAGATTGAGGCTTAATATGTCTATATGATCATCTTGGTTATAGTCTCAGTGACAAGCTTAAGGCTTGATTTGCCTAAAAGGCCAATTTTGGAGTCTATAAACCTCTATGCACATGCTTTATGTCTCGACCAGTAGGGTTTAAATTTTGTTTTAGCTGATATGTATTGTGGCTGTTCTGCAGCTCTGATATATGCTGCTGGAAAACCCAGAGTTGGTTTCCGGTTTATTATATAGATTAATGCTATAGTTATAATTTTCATGTAATCTCCTACTTTTATTAATAAAATTAAATGTTATAGACCAACAAAAAAAATATATCAAGTAGCATGCCTTCTATGCAAATGATTTGGTGTAGAAAGTTGTCATTTGGAGTGATGAAATTATATTTCTTTAATTTCAACATGATGCTTAATTGGTGACCTTGGTTGGTCATAAGATTTAGTGAGTCTATGTGGCTTGTAATCATTGTGTACATAGCATAATCATCCAAGGTAGAATTGTCAAAAATCATGAATAGATTCCTTGAAAGAACCTACAATGATGCTTGAGAAGATGGTGTATTTTTTAGTTTTTAAACTTAATTCACTCTATTGTAAAGGTTGTATTTTATTTGACTTCTTCACCTATTTGGATGATGGTATCCAAAGAATCCATTAGTAAAAGTATACACTCCCAGACTAGGAGCTCCCTCTAAGATATTCTTGTTGAAAGGTGTTGGAAAGGGGCCAATGATCTATGCCATTCTAGGAAAATAAAATCAATTCAAATATGAATGCACTTATTGTTCATGGATATAACTATGGGGCTAACCCATTATAGGTTGTGAACTATAACTATGATATAGAAACATAGCATTTTGTCTATGTATTCTTTGGCTCTTATGGACAAGTTTAGATCCAATTGGTAAGGTCACTTCTTCATTGGTTTGACATTAGGTTTCAAATATGATCCACATCTTCTCTACAGATGGATGCAATCCTTTCATTTCATGATACCCTTTGGAAGGAGTTCTACATATTTGTGCCAACAAGAAATGGTTTGTGCTAATGCATCCATTCTCTAGTGATCACTCATATTCACTAACCGTAGCCCCTCTTTTGTATCAATATTAAATGGAATTTATTTAAGGGGGCCATTATATTAGGCTCCCTTTTTATATATCCCTAATTTTGCACTCTCATTTATCTATAGGAACTCCAAATTTGTATTGTGCATTTTCTTTGAAATTTTTGTCTTTTGGCAACACTCCTTATGACAATTTATATAGGTTCCTAATGAGGAGTTTTATTAGGATACTTTTAAATCACTTGCACTCCCTTTTTGTTTTCTTCAAATTGCTACAGAAATATATTATAGTCTTGTATTTTTTTATTACCATCACAATTGTTAGGAAAATGTATCTCAACCTTGCATTTAGATGCAATTACTATTTTTAGTAATTTTTTTGTTTGAGCACAAATTTTCCCTATTCTTTCCTTGATGGTTTGGTTGGGATAAATAAGCATGACACTACTTTTTTCGTTGCAAGATAATGCCTAGTTTTCAAGATATTAAAGTTTCCATTTTTGGAAATTGTCAAAATAATTTGAATTTAATTTTGAAGGCTATGAGGCTTTGAAATAGGCCAAAATGTTTTTGAATGGAATAGCAATTTATAAGGTGATAGAGCATGTCATGATCTTTCTAGTGCTTCAAATGATTCATTAATTGGGCACCGAGTTTGAAAGTTATGGCCTCTGAAAGTTGGGTCTTTTGAATAGGAAATGTAAAAACACATTGAACACATAAATGAGTTGTAAAGGGGAGTTACACATGTTGGTATGTGTATTGATGCATCATAGGGAATATTTGATTGGAGATAAGATAAACACAACCTTATAAGTGAAATTTTAACCCATGGTTTTGTAATATTGTTTGACGGGTTCTTATATTGTATCTCCTATATATTAGGTGTGTAAGATGGAGGCTAAGTGTAAGAGTCTTATAGCTATTCATTTATTTTGGATGTTTTTTTGATGACACTCTAAAGAGAATCTCGCCCTACAAGTGTATTTTAATATGTTATTGATTACTAAATACTATAACGGGAAACTTTTGATGTGTGGTTTTTATTTAAATCTTCTCCTGAAAGGGTTTTCCCGATGTAGATCATGTATTGTGGTATGTATGTTTTTGATTGAGGCAAAAATCAGTTTTGAAGGGACCCAAAATCCTTTACAAAGAAGTTACATTAGATATACTAATAAGGCTTCCCAAAGACAAATTTATTTTGGAAGGCAAACCAATAAAAAAAAATAGAAAACCAGCACACAAAAAACACCAACAAAACCAACACACAGGAACAACCAACAAAAGTAGCACGCCAACACCAAAGCTACCAAAACCAAAAAATAGGAATAGGAGCCCACTAGGAAAGATCCTTCAAATTAGCCACAACCTCTTTCTCCAGGGAAGTCATCTTCTACATAGTAACCTTCAGATCCTCAATGTCCTTGGGAATAACAACTTTTTTCTTGACGCTCGCCCTGACTCTCTTTCTGAGTCCCTCGTTATGAGCCGCCACCTCTTCAGTATCGTCCAGCTTCACAATATCCTTCTCAATTATGGGGATCTCCAATTTACCAACCAAGAATTTAAGATTCTCGACACAAACCTTCAAACCTCCATGCGTATGTTGAATAATTTTCTTTATGGTGTTGTTTATCTTTTCCCACTTTATTGAAATCTCCTTTAACTTCCTTTCTATAGAGCCCATCATGTTGTTATCACCAGAAAAGTGTCCCAACACCTTATTCTTCTCTTCTACAATCCACCGCCCCTCTGAATTCAGGGTATCCATTCCCTATTGAATATTCTCCAACTTAGGATTAAGAGCCCCATACTTGAGGCTAAGCTCTTTTATTTCATGAAATGTCCATTTATCCATCCTGAAGGAGTACATCGACTTAGCTTTGGCGGTTTGAAGCACACCCAAGGTAAAATCCCTCTTATCTTCCAAATCCTCAGGGAATAGCTGAATAGAAGCCTCTTTATGCCCAATAAGGTCCCCCTTGGAATTGAAGTCAAAATCCTTCAAATTAGGAGGCGATATTTCCTTTTCATGTTCCACATAGTTCTTGTAGTCCACAAGAATAAGAACTTTCTCATATTCCTTCTTCTTCTTACTTCCCTCCTCAGAATCCTTTTGATGAATCTTCTTCTTCTCTGAGACTGCAGTGAACTTGTGTTCAATAGTAGCAATACCAATATTCACTAGAATGATAGGAAAATTAATTGCAACATTGAAAGAACCAACCTCCTCATCATTGTCTTTTGTCTCCATACCCTCCTTCTCACCGAATCCCTCAACCTCGTTACTTCCCATTCAAGAAACTTCATCATCACTTTCAGTTTCCATCCCTTCCCTTCTTGAAACCTGGGAACAAACTTTTGAGACATAGGAGTAGCCACCGAACCATTCCCCTCAGACTCGGGTTCATTATTACCCAAGAATGCCTCGCCATTTTGCCAGTTTTGGACTTTTTCTTAGGAGTCAAGTTCTTGATATTAGTACTCTCTCCATACCCTTCCACCTTTCTTTTTCCCCTATCAGCCTTCTCTTGGATAAGTTTGGAGATACACCTTTGAGATTTCTCCCTATAATGCTCATATATAAGGAAGATGAGACCTTCATGCAACATGGGCTTTTTAGGGTTTTTCATATTCTCCTTCATACTACAATTAAGTGAATCTAGAAGAAAATGCAGGAAGGAGACAAGGATCTAGTGTTTGAAATGGTTTAACAAAGAAAAATGATAGCTATGAATCCTAGTGAAACGACCATCCAAGGTAAAATACTCCATAATAACCTTTAAAACCATACCCCAAATGGGTTTAATTTGATTGATATCATAGTGTAGACGTTCAAAAATATTAATATTATTATTAATATTTTTTTTCCCTCTTATTCCTCTAACTATTTAATTCAATCAATTAAATAGTTTCATTTGCTAATAGTTTAAATACTGTTCTAAAATGTATTTTATTTAAATACATTTGTCTCCACAAATTCTCCTTTTAATAAATTTATATTTGTTAAAATCCTCCATATTCCTAAATTCTTCTAAAACATTATTTATTCAAATTTAATTTGGATTGTAATTAAACCCTTGCTAGGAACCTACTAATCCTACCCTAAAGCCTACCCTATTCCTACCCTACTCCCATCACCTCATTTCCTAAGTATGCTTCCACACCTAATTGTCCTCTAAATTATGTTTAATGGGTGATTCCTAACC
>MU224296.1:382312-399316 GCA_018584345.1 Thuja plicata | reverse complement strand
AAAATGAGTAGACTAGGGTGCTTTTGTTTACTCATTTTTAGCTTAATCTGATGTTATTTGGTGTCCTTGTTGTTTGTTTGATCTCTTGCATGCTTTCTTGATATGATTCATGTGCTAACCCGCTAACGTTTGCATGTTTGAGCTCACTCCCAATAGGTTGAAGGATTCCTCATACACATTCTGGCATGCCTGATGGGACCCACATCCCTAAGATTTCTAACTTCTAGTCTAATTTCTCTTTAAATTTCACCCAGAATGAGAATCAACGTCTGCGTTTCACATAGAGGCGTCTACGAAAATGTCGTTTGATGTCTATGCTGAACCAGCATTTCTGCCCTGCACTGGCATTTCTGCCTGACAGACCTAGTTTAAGAGCTTATTCAACACAACTTCTTAGTTTATCAATTTTTTGTCTGTCCTACTAGTTTTTGGCATTTCGTCATTCTATTTTTTAGCAGAAATCCATTTTATAAGTAGAAATAATGCTGAATTTTTAAGGAAAACAAATCTTGATAAGGATTTAAAGAAAAAACTAGCTTTTAAGTTGTGTTAATACTTTCAAAGTGGCTAAATTTGATTTAATTAAAGACTAGAAAATAAGAAAATTGACTTCACTTGCTGTCTTTGTGTGCTTGCAGGTAAATCAACATCTGCGTAAATGTCGATTCATGAACCAGCGTCTACGTAAACGCTGGTTCATGAACCGGTGTCTGCGATTCACAAACTGACGTCTGCGACCTGCATCAGTGTTTGCGATCTGTAAACTTGCGTCTCTGCTGGTATAGCCTTTTCTAGTTTTTCAGTGTTTTTTGGAGAATTTCTTGCTTTCTGTCTTTTTTAGGAAAAAAACCAGAATCGACGTCTACACCCTGAATCGACGTCTATTCTCTGTCAAAGTTTGATTTATCACATGCTAACAATTGTGAAGTGTTTCTTGTGTTTTTAACGCTTGCTAAAGGATAAACTTAAAACTACTAACTGATTATTTTGCAGCACTGCTTGTCAAAGACGCAAAATTGAAACTACTCACGTTTGTCTTGTAGGTTGCCTTGGTTCTACGACAACCAAACGATCGTGTTTGTATTAGTCTTTTTTCTAGGCACTTAGATTAATTAGTTAGATTTTTTTCTTAATCCTAAGTGAGCGTTAGGGGATTATGCTCTCTTCCCTTTTGGGAAGATCAGAAACATAGACACACTTACTTAGTGTTGAACAAATAAATCTTTTGGAAAAGAACAAAGTGTCTTGCGTGTTTATGGAGAAAATAATATTGGATAGGAGATTATGCTCTTTTCCCCTTGTGGGAAAATCAGAAATCCAGACTCATTTTTGTCGCCAATCTAGGTTACTATTAATCATGTAGATGGGCCTGCCGGTTGACGAAAAAATCTCCTGGAAACAACCCACGTAAGAATGAGGTGTAAGCCACACCACTCTAACTCACGTTAATCAAATTTACTCATTGGGGTTAAAGCCTTGGGAGTCGGTTGGCATCTAAGATTATACTCGGCTCTCGTCTAACTTAAGTGCGGCCTCACGGTCTCAATCATAGTTACGTGACCACTTTTGTCAAGACGTTCTATGGAGCTATACGCCTGAATCGTGCTTGCATAGACATAGAGGATACAATCGAATGGAGATCCATATTAAACACTCTAGGCTTAGAAGCTACCTGGAACACCCCTGAAAGGTGATAATACTTGTGCAAGGAAGATAGTAACTTCCCCAAGATCACTCGTACATTCGTGCCACCCTGAGTGTTTGGAACCGGATAATACGACATCATGAATGGAGCCATTGCATGCTTGGTGATGGCCGTATTCTGATTAGCTCTTGTGTGTGTGTGCCTAAGCTTATGAGAAAGTATTTTCATGCTATGCCAATTCCTTAGGTAGATTTTGTGCTTGAAGTGTTTGAAAAAATTGACAAATCCAAAACACAAACAAAATATCCAACATTCAAATTTATCACGTGCCTGTATCCTTTGAGGTTGCTTTGTCCCTCGTCAGATTGTTTTCAGACACATGCTTGTTATTTTCCAGTTTTGATTATGTTGAAATTGGTTCTTGCCATAGAACAATCCTATTGAAAAATTAGAACACGATCAAGCTTTTTGCCAGATTATCAAAACAAACATTTCAGTCTTTCATGAGATATGTCTTAAGAACCTCAAACTATTCATCCAAGATCAAGATCTACTTATAGGACATGACTGATTCCAAGAAACACAAGAAAGTGAAAATATCGTTACCACCCATGCAAAGAGAATAGAAAAACACAACCTGAGAGGCTACCAAGTACCAACACATTGTCAATTTCGTCAAGCAAGAAATCCATAAATGAGAACTACTTGAAAAAGTGATTTACAACAAAAAGGTTGCTCGCTTCATGTGCAAATATTGTCTAAACTCCGCTTTTGTTGCAATTGAACAATATGACTAGTTGGTTTACCACAACAAACACAAGTTCCTCCTCTTCTTAAGCTCACTTAGCTTGCATTTTAGGACCTCACTTAGGTTGCCATCTTTATGAACACATCACACACTCATCCTAGCATGATCTTGCATTAACCAAATCAATCCTAATCAACCTAGTATCATCCTAATCATCATCCAAAGCATCCTTAATCACACACCTCACTTGGTATTGCATACCCTTTTGGAGTTGCTAAAAACCTACATCTTAATCAAACCCCATCCTTGAATGTCCTTAAATTAAGCATTGTTTTAGGATAATCCCTTTTGTCTTTTGCAACCTCATCACCTTGATCAAAAGGTTGGTTTGCATTAACAAGGAATCTTGTCTGTCGAAGACCAAAAGTCTGTCTTAGGTAGACAATCATATCCACTTGATCCTACATTAGGAAAATAAACCCTTGATCCTTGCATACATCAAGTCATCCTTAATCCATAGAAGCACATCCATCATCTTAAAGCACATCCTAATCCTAGTGTCATCATCCTTAGGTTCCTAGGTACATCCTTGCATACACCTTGCATCTCATATTCCCCTTAGGATAATCATTTCATGCCACCTATCACATGAGCCACTAAGAAGAGGAAGAACATGGATCCTAATCTTGCCGCTAGCTCATCTAATCCTATGACTGACAACACCAACACCATGGTCACTTATGCGCCTCAGCCCAATGATCAAATCAAACATATTTGGGTAGACACTAATGAAAATCCCACTCTAAGTGCTGTGGAAACATTTATCAATCACCCAACGCTTGTTCACATGATAAATGCCATGAGTGGGCGTAACAACAACCAGGTACTCTTGGATCCAACAAAAAGGACTTCAACTTCCACCTTGGATTATACCCACACTCATCACATGACCTATGACACCTCAAGGGGAACATCCTTATCCCACTAGAAATGAAGTTTTTGATCCACTTCAACAAGCCCTACAAGTGGGAACTCTTCTTGCGCAAGTAGTTCATCCCTCCATTCCACCTTTCATCATACACACAACACCTACACATACCTCAGGAACCCCACCTCTTGATGCCACATTAGCACCACAAACAATACCCCCCATCACTATGCAAGTACCTCCACAAGCCATAGTTCCTCTTTCGCAAACAAACCCAACATTCATTGCAAACTTTCCACCACTGCCACCAGTTAGCACACAACAAACCACTATTCCACCCATTCCTACTCAACCCATTCAAAGTGCTACAACCAGTTCACAACATCAAAGCACCCAAGTCTCCATGCCTATTCCACCTTTCTTCACCACAGGTATGCCACCTACCAACGCCTATAACCAACCCTTATTTTTGCAAGGGTCTACTTTTCCCGCTCCACCAACAACACAATCATAATGAATGCCAGCGGTTCCACCTCAAATGTTGTTCAAACCAAATCCCCCCATCCTGCAACCATCCACAAATCCCTTCGTCGTACCACAAATTCCCATCCAACCAATCCAACAGCAACCCATCCAACAACAACAACAACAACAACCTATCCAACAATAACCCATCCAACAACAGCAGCAACAACAACCTATCCAATAGCAGCAAATCACCAATCCATTCACATCCCAAGCACAACAAAATCCAATCCACCCCTTTGCAGTTGCACAACCTACTTTTCAAACTACACAGCAGCCACAACCACAAACGCAGGGGGCAAATCCCTTCATGGCGCAACCAATGCAACAGTTTTCTAGTCCTTTTATTCAACCCGTGCAACAACAACAAACTCATCCTACCAATTACCTAGCCATGTCATCTTCCACTGCATCACAAACAATTCCCCCTCCACAACAAGTTCTCACTGGGGGCATCCCGCCACAAAGTACCTATGTGGGTGCACAACAAGCTCATCCCGCTTATCCAACGCCGCAACAAATACAAGCATATTTCAAACAGTTGCAACAATCTTATCAGACGCTGACACCTCCTCCACTGCAGTATTCCACTCAACCCCAGCTTCCACCATAGTAGCTTGTATACATTGACTAGAAACCCCCCTATCAAACACCATAATATCACCCATAAAATCCTCCATATTCGCCATTCGATCCATATCAGGCACAAGGGAATCCTACAATTACAATCAACAATCCTCCCTTGCAAATTAATCATGAATGGGAGGAAATGAAGAATGCTCTCAAAGAGCTAAAAGCCAGGATAGAAGAAAAAACATTCAAGTTCAAAGAAGTATGTCCTTATCTGTTTGATTGATCTATCACTGTTATACCCTTCCCCAAGCACTTTGAGGCCCCAAAATTTGATAAATATCGGGGGAAGGGTGATCCTGTCAGTCATGTGAAAGAATTCTACATGGAATGTCAAGAAGTGGTCTATAAGGATAACTTCCTCATGAGACTATTTCCCAAAAGCTTGGGAGGCATCGCCCTTGAGTGGTTTTACAAAATCCCTTACGACACAGTCTCTACTTTCGCAAAATTATCTGAAAAGTTTGTGGCCCAATACACACATAATGTCAAAAATGAACTCTCACTCCTTGACCTATGCAATTCCAAACAAAAAGGAGGAGAAAGCCTGGCCGATTATCTTCAGCACTGGAAAGGGCTTACCACAAGGTTGTCTTACCAACCCCCAGAACAACATCTTATCAAAATCTTCATTAACAACCTTCATCCTAAGCTTGCCTATCACATGCGCATGAACTATATACAAACTTATCATGATATCAGGATCAAGGGTATGGACCTTTAACGAGGTCTTTTAGAAGAAGGAACGATTAAGCACTATAAAGAATCCCAACCTGAAAAACATAACAATGATCGATCACGGTACTGGAACAAGAACAAAAATACGGTAACAGATGGAGCCACTGACACCAAACACATTCAGGTTGTGGTAGCTAGTCCTAATGTGCCTGCCCAAACTTATCAACAAGCACCACCAATGTATCCACAACCTCCTCCCATGTATCAATAACTCGCTCTCACATATCCTCAACCAATGTATCAGCAAAACATGTACCCTCAAGGTGAGCCCATATATCCTCCTCCAAGGACATCGTATCAACACAACTATCAAGGTCCTATGAATCATACAAATGTTATCTCAATCCCACATGGACAACAAAGACCTCGTGCTATGAATGCACCACAACACATGTTTACCCCTCTGGGTGAACCTATAGACGTCATCTTCCGCAAGCTGGTCCAAGCTAACCAAGTCATATATCCTAAAACACAGCCATTTGATGACTCAACTCCTAAGCCTGCTTGGTATAAAGACAATGAGTACTATGAATACCACCATGTTAAGGGACACACCACTCTCAAATGCATGAAGCTGAAACACTATATTCAGTATCTCATTGACCGCAAAGAGATCAAAGTGGATTCTCCTGCCACATCATCACCAAATGTAGGCCTTAAACTTTATCAAAATGCATTCCCTAAACACACTTTCGATACAGGCCCAGGCAATCCTACTCAGTCCTCTAATCAAGGAAAAGGTAAACAAGCAGAAAGTGCCAATAGAAAAGATCATACCAATGCTTATATCAATTACGATAATCTCATCAGCTACATATCCCAAGTCGAGTCCTCCATAATGTCATCCATGTCAAGGGTGTCAATAACCAATGTGCAATCACCACTCATAGAGGTAGGATAGCAGTTGCAGGTGCTGGTCCCGCCCCATCTGCTGGGACCTAGTACAACATTTTGGAACACCTAGGGGATACTCCAGCCCAAATTTCCATCCTAGATCTTCTCTGCACATCACCCACCTATCAAGAGATCCTTAATAAAGCCCTACAAGAATCCCATGTGCCTAGCAAGATCAACCTCACTGAGTTCCAAAACCTTGTCAGACACCTGTCTACATCTGGTGGGGTATCCTTTAGACCAACATACATACCCTCTAACAAAACCAATCATAATCTTCCACTCCGTATCATTGACATGGTTAAATATTTTGCCATCAAATGGGTCATGATAGATAATGGACCGGCCCTAAATCTGTGTACTCTCAAATTCATAAAATAGTTGGGCTGCACTAAGGCTAATATCACAAATGATGTCATCACAATAAAAGCATATGACAATCTGGAGTGTACTTCTGAAGGTACCATAATTTTACCCATTCAAGTGGTCCAGTTATCCAGGAGACATTTGTCATATTTTTGATCTTGACCTTCCCTACAACATCCTCCTCGGATGCCCATGGATTCATTCTATGCAAGCCATCCCATCCACCTACCATCAGTGCATCAAATTCCCATACAAAGGCACTGAGATCCCATCCGTGCAGATCCCAAGCCCTTCGCATACTGCAATGCGTTGGAAACATCTTTTCCACATTCCACTCATTATCCTGGGATTGATATTGGCACCTTTGTCGCCAGCTCATCTTGAACCCATTTAGATCCAGAAACAATCCTCTACTCCACCTTGTCCATGGTCAAGATCAACAACAAAGGTTGTGGTGAGTACACTTTATCTGATGCCTTCACAGTTGGAGCACTGCCAATTGATCCTCACTCAAGGCCGCTAGCCTAGTCTAAGCAAAGCAGAATCAGAAACAACTAAGGCACTGCAATTTGGTTCTACCACTTTTATATCACACTGTACTCTGATTGGCTGGGAGATGGCACCAAACATCAATCAATGCCTATATAAAGAACCACCATCCCAAGACACAAGTCGGCTCAATTACTTCAAGGATAAGTACCCCACAATGCACAAACTGGTGACATAAAAATGGAACTATCAAGGAGGTGGCCTTGGTTATGAAGAGCAAGGGATAAAAGATCCTATTGTACCTACCCAACTAGAAAAACACCTGGGCCTTGGTATGGGCTCTGACATGACTGGGGGCACCAATGAGTTCATCAACTATTCCTCTTGTCAATCCCTGGGTGAAATCGCTGACATCGAAGATATCCTGGAAGAGAAAGTTGTGAGAGCCTATGATGATGTTTTCAATGATGAAACATTCCTGGGCAATGTTGTCCTACAACAACTTCTCATCCTCTTCATTGACCTCCCCCTCCACCATCCTGAACTCATAGACTGGGACCAACCAAGTGTCATACATGTTGACAAGTTCCAAAGTGAGGACGTGCTCCTAAGCTTTATGGGAGCAATCAAGCAAAGCAGTGGCTGGGGGCAAGACTCAGCATATGTCTACAAGCTGGACCCAAAGACATACTTTGGGGAAGAGGAGAACTTTAGCTGCAAAAATGACAGAAAATAAAAATAAAAAAGAGAAAAATTGATCTTCTAGTGAAAACCCCTATGGGGCGCTATCTGATCATAAAAAAGTAAAAACAAAGGGTGTATCCCCTGGTGAAAACCTCTTTGAGGTTCCAGAGGATGAAGATTCTCCTCTTCCTCTTATCTGAGATTACAGTCCTAAACAATCATTGATTCTCATTGAAGAAACAAAACCTATTAATCTGGGTACCAAGGAAAATCCCGCCATCACATACATAGCAGCATCTTTGTCTGAAGCAGAAGAAAGTGATCTTATCACTTTATTAAAGTAATCCATCAACAAGTTTGCATGGTCTTACTCTCACATGCCGGGGTTAGATCCCAACTTGGTGGTTCACCATCTAGCAATGGACCCAAACATCAAACCTATCAAGAAAAAGCTCAGAAAGATGCATCCTAAAGTGGCTCTACTTGTCAAAGCGGAGCTAGAAAAATTACTCCACGCCAAGATCATCCACCCCATTGACTATTCTGACTAGATTTTTAATATGGTTCACGTAAAAAAGACAGATAAATCAATCAGGATATGCACAAATTTCAGAGACATGAGATGTTGTCACTCATGGACGGCTTCTCCGGATATAATCAGATTCACATTGTAGAAGAAGATCAAGATAAGACAACATTCACAACCCCTTGGGGCACCTTCTATTATAACATGATACCTTTTGGTTTAAAGAACACTGTGGAAACCTATCAAAGAGCAATGACTGTCATTTTTCATGACATGATCCACAAAATCCTTGAAGACTATGTGGACGATATCTTGGCAAAATCAATGAAAAGGGAAGACCACCTGGATGTCTTGGAATGTGTCTTTGATAGAATTGGACACTACTACTTAATGCTCAACCCTAAGAAATGTGTCTTTGGAGTCACATCAGGGAAACTCCTAGGGTTTATTATATCCAGACGAGGCATTGAAATCGATCCCAAGAAAGTGCAAGCTATCATAGAGATGCCTCCACCAAAAACACTTCGACAATTACGCAGTCTCCAAGGAAAGCTACAATCTGTGTGTCGTTTCATTTCTCAACTAGCAGACAAGTGCCAACCATTCACTTATCTCCTGTGCAAAGACAACACATTCAAGTGGGATCCTCAGTGTCAGAAGAGTTTTGACAAAATCAAAGAATACTTGGCTAATCCACCCATCTTGGTACTGCCTATACCTGGTCGACCACTCATCTTATACATTTTTTCTACTACTACAGCACTAGGGGCACTCCTTTCTCAATTGAATGATGAAGGCAAAGAAAGGGCCATTCATTATATTAGTCAAACCTTAGTGGGTTATGAGCTCAATTATTCTCCTATGGAAAAAGCATGTCTAGCAGTGGTCTTCGCCACTCAAAAAATTTGCCACTACATGCTTAGACACACAACCAAGCTCATTTCAAAGGTGGATCCTCTCAAATGCCTACTTTCTAGGACTACACTTACAGGTCGCATGGAAAAATGGGTTATGTTGCTAAGTGAATTTGATATTTAGTATGTTGACAGAAAAGCCATTAAAGGGCAAGTCATTACCGATTAGCTAGCCGAAGCACCATTGGTAGATGCATATCCTTTGGTCACAGAATTTCCAGATGAGCACTTGTACATGGTAGAAGAACAATCAACATGGCAACTCTACTTTGATGGGTCCTACACAGCTCATGGCGTAGGATCAGGAATACTTTTTTTCACACCTCAAGGTAACTACATCCCCATGTCATTCAAATTGGGATTTTCCTGCATGAACAACATTGCAGAATATGAGGCAGTAATTGCAGGACTCTGCATGGCCATAAAATGGAACATCACAGATATTCAGGTTTTTGGCGACTCCCAACTCATCATCAAACAAGTCCTAGATGAGTATCAAACTAGAGATGGCAAATTGACACCATATAAGCAGATGGTTGACAAGCTAAAAGAACCCTTCCTCCATTTATAGATAACATAGGTACCATGCCTACAGAACAAATATGCTGATACAATGGCCAAAATTGGCTCCCTTCTCAAGATTCCTCATGAGTCTATGCAATACAAATTCTTAGTTGAGAAACTACACGCTCCCGCTTATGAGAACGATGAATCGAATCATGTATGTGTCTTGGTTGGTTCCCAGTCCCCATGGTACCATGATATCCAAGCTTACCTACAAAATGGTATCATATCTCCTCATCTCACTGCAATACCCTATATCATTGACGCTATCACAATGTACTCTCTAGATGTTTAGATGAAAATGAATCCACCTAGGCTTTACAAGAGGTACATGCTGGAATCTGCGGTACCCACATGAGTGGCATGGTCCTAGCCAAGCAACTTCTATGTACAGGATACTACTGGCCTACAATGGAACATGATTCTTGTGAGTTCATCAAAAAGTGCCTACCTTGTCAACAGCATGCTAATCTTATCCATGCTCTTGCTCAGGACCTTAGACCTATTGTGCCTCCTTGGCCCTTCTCTTGCTAGGGTTTTGACCTCATTGGTAAGATTACTCCCCTCTCCTCTGAAGGCCACAAGTACATAATCACAGCTACGGAGTACTTTACAAAGTGGGTCAAAGAAATTTCGCTCACACTCACTACTGGTGTCCAAATATCCAAATTCATCCTCTATCATATCATTTTCCACTTTGACATACCTTCCACCATCTTCACAGATCACGGTACACCATTTGAAAATCAACATGTAAGTGATCTCTATGCTCACCTCCATATCCATCACCATTTCTCCAGTCCATATTTCCCGCAAGGTAATGGCCAAGTTGAGGCAACTAATAAAACCATCCTCAAAATCCTCAAGAAAGTTGTCAATGATACTGGTCGTGACTGGCATCTCCAGATCAATCCCGCCCTCTGGGCATATTGCACTTCCTACCATTCTCCTACTGGCACTACTCCCTACTCCCTAGTCTACGGTGCTGAAGAATTCTAACCAATTGAGGTTGAACTACCCTCTCTCCGAGTATCACTAAGAGGCTTGATTGATGATGAATATTACTGGGTAGCACGACTCACACAGCTGGATCTCCTAGATGAAAAGTGCCAGCAAGCTTATGATCACCTAATTGTTTACCAGAATAGACTCAAGTGGAACTATAACAAGAAGGTCCACCCACGTCAATTCTAGGTAGGGGACCTTGTGCTGAAAGAAAATAAGAAAGTGGGTACTGATCGGGAAAAGAAAGGCAAGTTTGAAGTCACCTGGCAAGGTCCATATGTTGTCACTGCATGCTTTGGTTTTGGGGCATATCAACTCTCCACTTCTGAAGGAGAACAATTGAATGATCCTATCAACATCATTCATCTCAGGCGCTTCTATGCCTGACGGCTAGTTGTTCATTCCAGTTTTTCAGAGAAAATCCATAAAAAGTATAAAAAGTCCTGAAGAAACCACAAAAACAATGAAAAATAGTCCTGAAAAAAATCTCTAAAAAGTAGAAAAATGAAGTTGAAAAAATGATTGTCCCAGTGAAAACCTGGTAAACAGGCACTGAGGCAATATTAAAAAAAAAAATCAAAAAAATCAAAAAGATCCAAAGAAATCAAAAAGAAAAATAAAGAGAAAATTTTTCATCCAATGGTGAAAACTTGGTAATAAGGCACCTTGGACAAGTATGGGTGATGAAAACCTGGAAACAGGCGTCACACATAAAGGACCATTCCATTATCTATCAAAATCTCATTTTTTTCCATCACCAGCACCATTTCCACGTTCCCTATATTCCCTAGGTGTTCGCATATCACACGCACTAGTTCACAATGATCTCCCTATCTCGTATCCTGAGCTTTTGTACATATAATATTGTATATTGTTGTCCATATGTTGTACTATTTTGAGAGCCCTGAGCGCCAGTCCCGTATATTGCTTATGTCTTGAGTTTCTCCTTATCATACATTGCTTCCATAGTTTTGCTGGTAGTGCGCATTTGATCAATCAACTTGGTAAGTCCCATCTTTTTGGAAATGAGTCCTGAGGATGTGTCCTTCCTCTCATCAACTTAGATCTAGATTATCATTATCATTGGGTTCTCATAGGATGTATCTCTCCTCCTGAACTAATCAATCAGCACACGTACCTATCACGCGCATCAAGGCAAGTAACATGATCCAATCAAATCTCGGTAGCAACCTTTTGTATGTAATCACTCCCACTAATCACTTGTAATTAATCCACTCAGTTTGATCCTTGTACATTCTTGATGCATCCCATCCTCCCGCCATCATGCTAACATCTTGAGTCGTAGTCCTACTAACATTTCCTGCCCGATCCTTCATAGTCCACCCGTCTGGTTTATCAATTGATTGTGACACACACCAAAAATAAAAATAAAAGAATTTTTGAGACTCAAATGCCACAAATTGTTCAACCTCAAACAACTCATCGTCTGAGCTCTTCAGTCAGACTTTTCATTCCTTCGCTATGGATGCTTTTGGAGATTGAAAGCAAGGAAATTTGATGCAGAGAACAACCGAAAGAAAATCCAAGGACAAGAGAACGATGATCTGCCGCTCATAGTATCATTAATTAAATCATTTAAGGTGTCTTGCATTCATTTTAGGTGCATTGTTAATTTATCTTCCATTATCAATTCATTTTAGAGTCATATCATCTTGCATTGTTAGATTCATTTTTAAGATCATTTAAGGCATCTTGCATTAATCATACATTGTAGGTTCATTATCTTGCATTCATCCATTTTTTATCATATAACATCATTACATTCATTTTAGGTTCATTATCTTGCATTCGTCCATTTTTTATTATCTAACATCATTACATTCATTTTAGGTTCATTATCTTGCATTCTTCCATTTTTATCATCTAACATCATTACATCATTTTAGGTTCATTATCTTGCATTCATCCATTTTTATCATCTCAATTATTTACAATATTTAGATTCATATACCTTTTTGCATAATTAATTCATTTAAATTCATTGGACATCAACATATATATTGCATACATCATAAAAGCAAATCACATCCTGCATCCACAAACGTCAGTACATCACATACATATAAGCATTATCCATCCTGCATAGGTCATACATCATATATATACATAATCAAGTCATCCATATACATCACATCCTGCAAGCATCAAGTGTCAGTCATCATATAGTATGCATCAACACATCATATAAATCACACATCATGAGCATCAATAAGAGTCCTCAACATATATGTATAATGTCTGTCAATAAAATACATCACATGCACCTCAGTGCCAATATACATGTATAAATGTCAAAAAGTACAAAATTGTGTGTCATATAATCCTCTGACTAATCATGCCGGTGGTCGTGATGGCTCACCTCCCTGTCCTGGTGGTGGACATGGTGGCATCCCCACTGATCCCTGTGAGGCGGAGGTTCACATTGTGCTCTGAGAATGAGATCTCTCTGAGTAATCCTGTCTCTTTCCCTCAGGAACAAGCTGATGATAGAGTGCTTTGTAGTGGGATGCCTCCCTCCCTACCCTGTTTGCATCCCTGTGGGCTACGAATGCCTCTGCTACCACCTGACCTACTCCACCTGCCACTGTAGTCTGTCGGGCGATGTCTCGCTTAGCCCTGTATGTCTCTGCCTGTCGCAGTGTTGCATCCCTCTCAGAGGTCAATGCAAAAATCTACTCTGTGGCATGCTCCATATGTAAATTCAATGTATCTAATTGGCCTGTGAGTGTGTCTATCTCTGCACATAGGTCTCTATCATCCTATGTCAGGTCCACCATAGAAAACTCACCTGAGTCCACCCTGCCCTGAAGAGTGTCCAGTGAACCCCCTACCCTATCCTCCCGTGTCACCTCAGCTGTCAGTAAACCTTGTATTTGGGCTATCTCTACATGTAAGCTAGCATCAGACACCACTTCCATATCCAGTAAACTATGCAGTCTGGTACACTCCGTCTGAAGACTATCTCACTTTGTGAGGAAAGTATCATGTGTCTCCTATGCAATGAACCTTGCTGGTGGCCCATGTGGCCCCTGTACCTATGGTGGCACTAGTGGTGCCTGTACCTGCACTTGTGGCTGCACCTATGGTGGAATTGGTGGTGCCTATGCCTAATCCTTTCCTAGTGATGGTGGGGGTCCCTGTGGCACCTGATCCTATGCAGGTGCCTCTACTCGAGGTCTAACCCATCTTCACAGCCTCCTCCTCTGCCCAACTGCTAAGGTCTCTGGGGCATCCCCGATCTCAGTACCATCATCCACATCTAGATCCCCTATCGGCTGCTCATGGACAACCACCTATGCTGGATCGGTCAGTCTGACAGGTGTATGTGCAGCCCACCACGCTGCGTACTCTGGGGTCATCTCTGCATCTGTAACATCTATCCATGCCACAAAATCTAGCTATGGCATACCC
The DNA here is from genome assembly GCA_018584345.1 of Thuja plicata. Lineage (NCBI taxonomy): Eukaryota > Viridiplantae > Streptophyta > Pinopsida > Cupressales > Cupressaceae > Thuja > Thuja plicata. The sequence continues at coordinate 385,228 of MU224296.1, read as the reverse complement.
CTATAGGATTCCCTCACTGTGAGAGCATCTATGTATCTGCCCCAAGTCCCTACCTCCCTGGCAACATGAGGATGTAAAGCATCCTCTGCCACCACTCCGTGCTGCAACCTAAACTGCCTCATGACCCTGGATGGTCTATATATCTCTATCTGGTGGATAGTCCTACCTAGAAGAAAGCAATCGGTCTGAATTTAAGAGAGGTATAAAAAGTCCTCAAATCTGTCCTCCACCCCTGCTGCCCAATCCATCACCCCCCATGGCTCACATAACCTGTATGGGGTCTAGAAGAAAACCTGAACCTCATCTAGCAACTGTCTCTAGTATCCTGTCTGATTGACGGAGGTGTATCTGAGAGGGAGCCTATATCTGCAAGTGTAAGGATCCCTAGGCTAGCATGACTCCCTAATCCTTAGTGTTCAAAACACTTCAATATGCTCCCACACCCACACTAACAACAGCGTAACCCCTTTCCCCATGTTGCGTGCCTCACGGTATGTAGCCATGTGCAAATCATGGTATAGCTGTTCGAGGACAACATACCCCCAGTAGTAGGAGGTCTCCTCCTCTAGCATCTGAGCTAAATCCCATGAACATCCCATCCCAAAGCCGTGTCTTGCCAGGTCCACTAGCATGCGTCCCCTGATCAACCCTACAATATAGAGGGCTATCCGCCTGAGTCTCCTGTCCACCGCTGGCTGCCAGGGCATCCAAGTTCGTACGTAGGGATCTGCCTCATTGACTACCTGAATGTGCTCTCCATGTAGTGGTCATTGTCCTCTAACCTGTATCTAGGGATCGCCCCTCAGATAGGTATCCGTAGAATGTGCCACATGTCCTCCAAAGTGATCGTCGCCTCTCTAGTAGGCAAGTGGAAAGTGGTGGTGTTGCTATGCCACCGCTCGATCAGGGCAGTCATCATACCATTATGCACTTGTAGCCTAGGCCAACGGGGCACATAGTCTAGTCCTACCACAACTAATAGTCCCCAGTTATCCTCTGTCAACTAAGCCTCCAGCTCCATTGTCGGAGGCCAATGCTCCCGAGATCCCAATGGTGGGAACTGCTCCTGCAACGATTTCAGAATCCACCATGTAAGTCACCTGTTCTTCTATTCCTAATCTAACCCTTCCTAGAATGGGGCATCTTACCCCTAGGTCTTATGCTGACCCAACCTCGGCCCCCGCCGGGTCCCTCCGTTTCCTTCTCGGCATTTGCCCTTTTAGGTGCAGATGTCGTTTCATGCACCGGCGTCTCCACCTGTTTACCTGTAGACCAGCATCTTCAAAGATGTGGGTCTGGGTCTGGTGTCTTCGAAGATGCCGGTCTAGCACCAGCGGCTTTAGAGACGCTGATCTGGGGATCGACATCTATGAAGATGTTGATCCGAGGATCGACATTTGTGAAGACGTCGATCCGGGGATCGACGTGCTCATAGACGTTGGTTCAAGAATTGGCGTCTTTGGTCTGAAACCTAATTTCCCCTCATTTATGACTACCTACCCCCCCAAAGCAATAAATATCATTAATGACAATTAATGCAAAGTCTAGGATAGTCCACTCACCCGTAACGGTCACTCGACAGGCCTCCCATGTGTCCTAATGCGCTCTCCAAGCTGTCCCTTCATCCTCTCGTCAACCATCATTGCACTCAGAGCTCAGATTTGCACTATTCACTATTCATAAATGACCTTCTTTAACCCCCCAGGCCCTCTTATAGCCCCCATTTTTGCCAAAAATTTTCTCCACCCGTCTTCGCCCCCCGTGTATATTTTTTGTATATATTGTCCTGTTGTATAGTTGAAATAAGCATAAAATCCCAAAAACATTTAAAAATCGTGAAAAATCCAAAAATTCCAAAAATTCCAAAAATTCCAAAAATTCCAAAAATTCCAAAAACATCAAATAATCTCAAAAATCATGCAATAAACAATTCTTTCTTCCCGCATTGTCCCTGATCTTTGATTTCAGACATGGTTCAACTCATGCGACTGCAACACTATTTTTCACCAAATCAATTTTGCGACTGATTGTCCTTGCACTCCATCCTGTTCATAGCTTTTGTCAGCGAATATCTTTCCATCAAATCCAATCAAATCAAATCCTTTCCCGTCAGGATGCATCCTTACAACGTTGGCATATCAAATCTTTCATCAATCAATCATGTTCATGGCAAGAACTTTGGACCGAATGACTACTTGGTCATAAGGCCTTCTTTAATGATTTTATCTTTTGTGTCAGTTCACATCTACTCACCACTACCTCGATCTACTATATCTTGGTGCGTGGTGACGGGTCGGTACTGATACCTGTGTCTTTTGTAGTATGCTTTTGTTTGAGCATCTAGTCCACGCAAAGGAATCTTATCATCTGTGTTTTCTAACACCTGATGCATACCTCCTCTTACAATATCAAAATTGGATGTGCTCTCCATATTTTTCACACAAATGGATCCCAATGCTCATTTAGCTGCATTTCATTTCATTTGCATTCTCATTCTTAGCTGCATTCTTAATTGCATTTCTGAAGGCTTCTATTTATTCCCTCCTTCCCTTCCTCTCTCCAGTTGCATCCTTTTTCGAGAAAATCCCACAACATTGTCTTTGTTGCGTTCTTTTATCGAGGGGGCACACCCCTTTACTGTCGTTGTTTTAGCATGACTCCTAGAGACCCTCTTCCTCTGGGGCAACTCATTTTCTTGTCTTTGATGAAATGTCACTTGTGACGCCATGTCAAAGAGGGACAAAATGTAGACGTCCGAAAATATTAATATTATTATTATTAATATTATTTTTTTCCCTCTTATTCCTCTAACTATTTAATTCAATCAATTAAATAGTTTCATTTGCTAATAGTTTAAATACTATTCTAAAATGTATTTTATTTAAATACATTTGTCTCCACAAATTCTCCTTTTAA
>MU224296.1:349152-381528 GCA_018584345.1 Thuja plicata | reverse complement strand
AAAATGAGTAGACTAGGGTGCTTTTGTTTACTCATTTTTAGCTTAATCTGATGTTATTTGGTGTCCTTGTTGTTTGTTTGATCTCTTGCATGCTTTCTTGATATGATTCATGTGCTAACCCGCTAACCTTTGCATGTTTGAGCTTGCTCCCAACAGGTTGAAGGATTCCTCATACACACATAGAACCCCCAAAAATTTACTAAAATCTCCCTTTCCTTATCAGATTTCAGAAATTGTTTAATTACTTTATCAAAGATTTTTCTATCTTTAAAGAATTTCATACCTGTCAAAGGTAAATGAATGATTTTCCCAATAAATTTCTCATTAAGAGAAACCTTCATACCACTCAAAGACACAATGTCATTCTTCCAATTCTCAGTGAAGAGATTCATGATTTTCTTATCATAGCCTCGCAAACACTCCAGATACAGAGTAACCCTTCCCTTCTTGAGCTTACTCCATATAAATCCTTCCTTTTTTCTAGTCCTCACAAGTCACAGGTTCCTCTCTTTTAAGCTCTCCACCCATGGTGTTCCTAGCAGGCTCCAAGGAGGACACAAAATGGTCATAAATTGAAATACAGCTCCAAATATATAAAAACACCCATAAAACAAGATTTTCATAAATGCTTTTGGTGATTCTACACCCTTTAGGAGGATGGCGCATGTAAGCTTTGCTATCAATGATGATATGTGTCTTTTCCATCATTAAATTCTATCATTCCAACCTTACTAACCATCTTTTCAAATCGAATGAGGGATGATAATTCCTCATTTAGGTATCTCTCGCCTATCCAAGTCATCATGAGTTCAGATTTAACACCCATATTAGCTAAGATATCAACCACCTTATTAACTTTGTGAAAGGCATGTGATATATGGTACCCTTCAAAATTTTGAATAATATTTTTAGCCTCCTTAATAATATGTTCTATGTTCCATGAGGGGTTAGACTCCCCTTTAATACATTTAATGATGTTATTAGAATCGCCTTCCAGCCATTTTTGTATAAATTTGAGATCCCTAGCCAAATTAAAAGCTTTAAGAGCACCCATAGCCTCATCAAAGTTGTTGGTTTGGATTCCTGAAGGCATGGCTATGGCCTCTAAACAATTACCATATTGAGCCCTTATGACCACCACATCCCGCCTTGCCAGGATTACCTTTCACAACGCCATCAAAGTTAAATTTGACCCAGCCATGCGATGGAGAATGCCAGATGATTCATTCCATTCTCTTATCCTTATTGTTTATTTTAGAATCAAAAGACCACAAAGATCCTTTTAAATTCAAATTCCTATATTGAGGATGTTTTTTAGAAAATATGGAAAAGTTCTCAACCACCCCCCTAATAATTTTCTTGGACACCACCCAAGAGGTAGAAGCCTTCTCTCTGAAAATAATATTATTCTGCTCCTTCAAAATATACAATATATTATGAGGAGCAGTAAGAGCCAAAAGAGTCTTAGCGGCCTCATTAGGGATGAGACAATTCCACTGCTAGAAAAAATCTTGTAAAATACCAAGGAAAATCTAGCAAAAATTTCATTTATGAAATAAGCGGGCCCAAACATCTTTGGAAAATTGACAATGCAGAAGAAGATTAGAGAAAAAATATTCATCATGGTAACAAAGATTACATCTATTCGGCATATAAAATCCCCTCTTACATAAATTATTCGTAGTTAACACCTTATTCTGAAGAAAAAGCTAGTAGAAAATATTGATTTTTGGAATAAGAGGTTTCAACCAAGCACAAGCCCAGAACATTCGATATGTTCATGGGAGAGCTATGAATGTTATGGGCATGACCAAAATCCAATATGTTACCCCTTGATCCACCAAGGATGATTGTTTTCATGCTTGGTGCATCCTCTTCTCCAACTCTTGCATCACAGTTGGCGAGGGAGCGCCATCTAGGGGATCCTCTTGTTTGGAGGGTTTACCTCCTTTATTTAATTTCTCCTTCCTCTACTCATACTTGTTCATAGCTTGCTTTCCCTATGTCTTTTCTCTTTTTGAGCGATCCCTTGGGAAACTGGAAGTCAAAAAATTAATGGTTGCAGGAAATTATTTCCAACGCGAGAGCCATTATATCTAAATCTTCTGGTTAGTCCCATCAAATTGGGTAAAGACATCGCTAGCTTATTTCTTCCTCTTTGTAAGCTGGGTTTAAAATACCTTCTTCATCCTTGAAATTATTGAAGATGTCTCAAAATCCAAAATCCCACATCTGAATGGTGCTCATCCTGTAAAATTGGCACCTACATTTGTTAAAATCATCTTTTTATTTTTCTCAGAAGTCTTCAACTTTGGGCCTATGCATGGGGTAGTCATTAGGAATAATTCCCTTTGTTTTTCTCTTAAGGGCATAGGGATCCCATTTATAGTCGAATTCCCAGAGTTTTAAGCTCTTCAACTTAAAAGATGCTTCTTTAGCACCAGTGGTGGATGCAAAATTATAATGACTGAGGGAGAAGGGGAACTTGACTTTGGGATTATGCTTTTGAGTCATCAAAGCTTGTGCATTCAAAATATGCCTACAAAACTCCAACAAAATTACCCTATATGTACAATGTCAGTGAAGGAGTTAAGGATTCTCAATAAAAACAACAATCCACAGATATCTATAGGTTCAAATTTGGTTGAACCAACACCCCCATCCCTCTACTAGCGCCATTGCGTCCTTGGATAGCCAGAACCCGATATATTTAGTTAACATGTTTGTTCTATAAAAAATAACCGTGCCATTGATACGATGAAAATTGGATGTGAAATTATCAAAATGCAGCTACGGGTAGAACTCCTAGGGCAGGGAATTTTTTGGACCATCTCCTCGCGATCCCAAGGTCTCCAAGATTTCTTGGTGATGTTTCAGTCTGGCCACCAACCAGATGATATAGGACATATAAAAATTGTGGGACTGCATGACCACAAGAAGCTGCTTATTCAACTTATTTGATATGATTTTCACCTATTCAAAATACATGGAACCACTACATATGCCAACTATGAAATAAAAAATATAGGATTGATAATTATTCACATCCGACTTCCCAAAATTGAGGCATAGCATTGTGATGATGGTCTGGATTGGTGAGAGGAAGTTAGAGCGTGAGATTGTGTTTGTCATCTTGGCTCCATCCTTCCTTGGGTGAATGAGCTAGTTCACACTTAGATCACACTACTCACCTTTAATCACTTGGTGAACTAAAATGAGCTACAAAAGTAACTTTTATAGCATGTTGGGCCAAGTGTATTAAATGCACTCTATCCTCTACTATTGACAGGTGGGTTTTGCACGTTAGAAACCTGGGCCACAAGATCTCAAATACTAAAAAGAGACCTATGAACCCTAAGAACATTATGAAACCTCAAAGTTTGAGGATCTGAACAAGAACAAGGCAAAAAGGGAACAACTTTGGGGTCCTGACCTCCAAAGCAATCGAGAGGGAAACAAGGAAAAACAAACAAAGAAACAAAAGGAAAGAAAGGAAAAGAAAATAAAAAAAGAGAGGGGGGGGGGACCCAACATTTTGTAGAACAAAAATGTTGGGATGGGTATGCAGGGCATAACAGTACCAACTGACATTAAGTATTCAAATTTATTTTTTGATATCTTCATTACCACTGAAACCTGCACACCAATGTCATATAATATGAGTCTACGTAGAGACTCAATAAGCAATATTGTAGTGCCTTTCTTGTTTGCTTCCTGAATCTCTTCCTGATGGATATGACTTTAACCTTATATGGTTGTGTAGCGTGAGCATGGTGGACCCGTGAGAGGTTATACCTTTGGGGTGATCTGACTTATGTTGTTGCATTGACAAGTTGTTTATGCTTTATTCTCGGTTGTGAGAACCATTTTTCTATAGATGGTTGTGTACCTAATTGGTGATTCCTTTCTTTATATTGGTGGTGCTTATTTCTATGTCTTGTGATTGGTTGAGGTAACCTTGTGATGTGGTGACTATTCTCGTGTTGTTATTTTATGTTGGCATTGTGAGATGTACCCAGTTCGGTGGATTCTTGTGTTCTTTCCGAGATTGTTGCTGGTGTTATGATGGACACTTGCCTTTTTTGGCTTGTGATGTGATTTGATGGTGTCACTGAGGTTTGTGCTAGTGGCTATTAGATTTTGATTGTATCATGATGTTGTTCCTTGAATATCCTTGTGATGTGACCAGTGGTTGCATTGTGTAATATATTTTATTATTGCACTTTATTTCAGTTGTTGCAGTATTGTTGATCTATATGTTAGATAGGATGCCATTACTATTTTGATCACATCTGTATGATGATGCCTTATGATGATCTGGTGTATTTTGTATTTGAGATCATTGATTTGTGATCTCGATAATTTTATTGGACTCCAGGATTTATAGTGTGCCTTTTATATATGTTGTGGATATATCAATTATTTACTTTCAGTGGATTATGCTTAGAATAATCGTAAAATAGTTTATTTAAATGCTTTAATATAATGAATTGTTAAATTAATGATATGATGTTTACTATCGTTATCACACAATTTCTATGCATTTTTCTCATTGTGTCGGTATGAAGTGAGATGAATTCATAGTTACCCCCTTTGTGAGGTCCACATGATGGTGTCGTTCTCCTTCGATGTTTGATCATTTTATGTTTGCGCTTCAACTATTTATACCATGAGAAACTACACTTGATGTTTGCTTGTTTTAGTTAAAAGGTACCAAACATATTCATCTTGAGTTGCAGGATTTGAGTGTGTGTGCCTATGTCCCCGATAGTGGTACCAGGAGATAATAACTTTGGCCTTGTATACTGAGCTAATCTCATCTCTATATGGAAGATGTATCTATATTATTATAGTATTCCCTCCAGTACGTATTGGTAAATCTATATTTATTATGCATTTGTGTTAGACCCATGAGCATGTCTGTCCCTTTAGAATTTCTCACAATTCTCACAGGTGAATTAATTAAAATGTTGATTTTAATGTTATTTAGAGATTTTGATATTTTATTTTATTTACCGACTAATTGGTCGTAGTTGAATTCCGGTTATCTGGAATCGATTTTATTTAATTTGGGTAAAGGTTGAATAGTTTATTTAATTATTTAAATATTCTATTCGAAAGTCACTTCGAGAAAAGTGCTTTCTATTTTATTAGTGAGTTTCTTTTACTCATTTTTCACTTGTATTTTTGGTGAAAATGAGGTTTTGCTCCAAAAATGCTTTGGAAAAATTCAGTTTTATTTTCGTTGTGATCAATCCTCGTGCCGGATTTTTGTGGGTAGCATCTCGTTAGAACCGTGTCACAATTGCTCCCATTCTTGTGGATCCATTTACAATTAGGTGGACTCTTCTTATTTTTCTTCCCTTTCTTAGTTTTTACCATTTGTGTGAGGTAGGACATCTCACCATTTTTTTTTACTTTGTCTAATCGAATGAAAGAAATTGCAATAGGACCGTGAGCTGAGAATTATGATTCCCAAACATTGGTGTTTGTTTCCTCCACCCGGTTGGGCGGGTGTGATTATTTTATGCTTTGCCCATGTGGCTTTTGGGGGTTTAGCATAATTATGTTATCAGATTTCCGTGAATTGCACATAAGTGAAATATTATTTATATTTTTTTTGTTGGGTGGATTTAGGCCAATGGATTTTGATTTCGTTGAATTATGAGATGTTTGGATTTTGGGCATTTTTGGGTTTTCCTTGTTTTGTGTGCCATCCACAACTTGTATGCCACCATGTTTGGTGTTATTGACCTATCAGAGGTTGTAGTACTCCAGATTTGTAGTAGGATTGTTGAAGTGGAATGTATTGAGATAATTTTGTTTATTTCCTCTCGCAATCCAAACTTGCCCATTTGATATTAAAATGTTGGTTTTTGCACTTGCAGGATTTTGCTAGAATTGGGAATTTAAGTGATTTTCTTGATTTGTGAGCCTTACTCATGTTCTAACGAGGTTCTTGATGATTCCATGGAAATATGTGTTCCCGATATAGTGGTTTGTTGAGCTATTAGTTCTTGTGCCTTTTTTCATTTTTGCTCGGTTGTTTGCCTTGAGTGTTTGGAGTTGAGATATCCTCCTTCCTTGCTTTTCTGGTTATTATTTTTCCTTGTGTTGGCACTTTCCATGCTTGAGGATGACCTCACATGTGACATAATTATGTATGGTGTTGAGACCATATCCATTTATGTAGTTGAGCTATGTTACTATGTCGAGGTCTGAGTGACACGTACTCTTGGTGTTTGAGACTAGTGGGGTTTGCCATGCTTGGGTGGTTTATGACTTTGAGAGTCCATTTTGGGCTTTTACCTTATTACATTATTGTGCTTTATTTATGTGCATTATGGTCCTCATTGTATAACAAGAGGGTTTATGTTTGGGGAGAGTGTGGAGTGGCTTCTCACAGTTACCTCGACCCAAAAGTGGTTGATCCGGTAACGTGTAGGAGTATTTAATAAGTGATAACTTAATAAACACATGGGGTAATCAACCTTAATAAGGATATGTAATTTGAATACATGGTCTCCCAAGGGATTTGATCGAAGGCGGGTCAGTGCATGGCCTCCTATGGGAGTTGATCAAAGACACGATATCTAACCTCCCGACGGAGTTGATCAAAGATATATTCTGAGCCTCACCTCCTGAGGGAGTTGAGAGAAGACTCGATGATACTTGGGCTATTGTGAGCCAAGTAATGAAACTTTTCATGCATAGTATCCTATAGAGAGTTCTGAGTAGTGACTCAAGACTTGCATTGAGATCGACCTGGGTTGTTGTGTCACCCTTGACCCATACATTGTTTGGTGTGTGTGTAGCCTGTTGTTTATTTTGTTCTTTGTGACTGTGGCCGGGTTGCTATCTCCATGAGCACGATGGGGTGGGTCTATGATTTATACATAGTTGGGTGGATTTTTTAACTACACCATTGTTGGGGATCAGAGTACAAGGATGGACTCTCTAGATACAAGATTTGGAGCTTGTATTCTCACTCTCGTAAGTGAAATTATATTTGATGTTTTACATAATAGACATTTGATCTATCATTTTATGTCCATGCTTTCCTTTCATGTTTATTGACACAATCGAGTGGCCATGGCCTTAGTATGTGTGTATCTGGTACTCCCCGATGTGGAGTTAGATGCATTTCAGCTATGCGTTGGTGTTGACCTAGTTTCTAGATTTTTCACTTTATGTTTTCATCCAAAATCACCCAATCGACGTATGCATCTAAGGTCCATCATTTGTGACCTCACTAGATTGGGTCTTTTTTGAACTTCACCAACAACCCAATCATCATTTGCATAGATCAGGTTCAATGCATACCAATCTTTGTCTATTCCTAATCATCGTCGTCTCTGCCCAAAATTGAATTGTTTCTAATTTTGAGTTGTGGGCTTGATTTGCAAGCTTCCATTTTGGATTCCTAAGGGTCCATGTGTGTCATGGGATCCTTCTTATTTATCATCATGATTGTATTATTATTCATTGGGCTGAGACGTGATTTAAAAAGGTAAGTGGAGTTATATGCTCAACCATTATAGGAATTGTAGTTTGGGCTTAAAAAGAACATCTTTGTTATGGGATTGATCTAGTTTGTAGTCTCCCTCTTTTATAGTTGTGTTTCTTGTCGACTTGGCCTCTTTTGGACCATGGATGTCATCCAGATCTCTGAAGGACATTCTTAGGAATGTGTGATCTCCATTCTGAGTATCTTATTTTGTTATCTTGGAACCTTCAAGAAGAGTTGTGAAGTCTTTTGTTGGTGAGCGAATGTGTGATGTTCATGTTCATATCTTTAGCATGTAATGTTTTCTTATGTTTGGCTACATGTTGCACTTGGATAGGTAATGTTCTATTCTACCTGTCAAAAAAATTATTAGTGCATAGTTAACACTTAGTTCTTAGGGTTCCTTGGGGGGGCATTACATCTGGTATCGGAGCCCATGCTCATCCATTGTGATCTCCGTGTTTATGTTTCCCTCTTAGTTGACATTGTGGACATGTGAGAGCGTGTATTTTGAGCTATGAGATAGTGGTTACTTGTTTCTTGGGTTCCCAAGAGAGACATTCCTAACTGTTCTTGAGGAAGTGACACAAATAACATGTGGTAAATTGAGAGTATCTCCTAGACCTTTGCACCTTCCAGGGATGAATTATACCCTTGTGTGAGTATCTCTTCCAAGAACCTAAGACCACTTGATTAGTGTGTGCTCATGGATTTTGGAGCATGTGGTGACCTTTGTGTGGATATCTTGGCAACTGTGGTTATGTTGGCATTTATTATAGTATGATAGCTTATATGTATATGATGATGTTTGGTTGCTTTTAGTGCTTAGTAGTGCATGAGTCGTTTGCTTGCTTGTGTGACCCTACGTGGTCAGAGTTATTTATTGGTGTTCATACATGGCCTTGAGTACCTATTGTTTGGCTCTATATGGGATGTGGTGCACTGTATTCTTATGATTGTTGTGTTAATGTGAGTGTAATGAAATGAATTATGTTGTATATACTTGGCATCTTATTTCTTGCATTGTTATGCATTCTACTGGTAGAGCAATACTTATTCACTTTGGTAAATGTTGAAAAGAGACATTCCTTGTTAATGAGAAGTGTGATTATTTATCGCAATAGGTCATTTGGGTTAATGAATTATGTCCCCAAATTGCATGGTTTCTTAATTTTTTGTGAAAAGTTATGTGGATGTGCGATATCAAGTTGAATTATCTCCTTCAATGAAATCATGTGAATCTAGCATTTTGTACCTTGTGACATTGCATATGCATTGCACTAAGTGCAATGAGACCATTGTGATGTTGAGATTGTTACCATAACCTTGTGATTTGGGTTGTGTTATATTGTTATAGCCAGTTGTGATTACTCATGATGTGAGTTGCACATACCCCATTTGTGGCAGAACCTTTGCGATTGTTGGCCAATCATTCCTTGAGACATTTTTGTGTATCCCCTCTTATTTGAGTGAGTTGAACACCCATTTGAGAGAGTGAGTCTCATGTTTCAAGCTTGCATGTGTTTCACTTTGTGGTTTTAATTACCCTATGATGTGTTTCATTCCCAGAGATCTTCTGTTGTGCTTTCCACGTATGTTTTGAGGTTGATCGTAGACCCTCATCTAATTGAGACCCTGCAAATGGAAATTAGTGAATTGCATGGAAAAGAGTATGAAAATCTAAATTGAAAACAACTATTGCTTCTTTTGTCAGAAGTATAGTGATGTATACGATTGAAATAATGGATGGTTCATTGTTTGGTTTGTGTGGGTATGTTCTCTAACGTTGCTAAGATTATGTGTTCCTCGGTACCCTGTGGTGATTACTCCTTTTTATGTGGCTGATATTGGTCACAATGTTCCATGAATGTATTCCATGTTTGGTGATTTATTTTATTTTCTTGGTGGATCTTTCCACGAGTTGTGTGGGCTAGCATTGTTTTGGGTATTTCTTATGCTTGGATTAGACACCGAAACTCTCTTATCTATCTATGTGTGACAGTTGTCACAATTAATTTATTGTTGATTTGCATGCATGTTTAGAATTTATTGTTGGAATTGATAATTTCCCCATTTGGGTTTTTCCCTTTTGTTTTATGGTGACTATCCCGAATGTTTCTTTTGATGTCTAGTTTTGTGTTTTGTGACTCTATCATGTTCCATGTAGACCTTCGATAGTATGTGCAAGGGAGAACATCATGGAGAAAATATTGTATTGTGCTTGTTGAGAAAATGTAAGGATGTTAATGAGAATGTCTTCTTGTTTAAATTATGAAAAAATATTGTTTTGTACATGAAAAGAAGTGCAAACTGATAATGAAGTATATGCATATTAGCATTAATTGATTTAAGGATGTATGAAATTGTAAATATTCCCTTGTATAGATGGTTGTAGTTGCATTGTACATTTATTGGTAATTGTGTACCATGTGAATGAGTTTAGTTACTTCATGATCCCCTTTGTAAATTACCAAGAGATAGATGGTTGATTTTGGTAGACCTCATTTTTTACATTAACTAAAATCTTGGCATAAATGCTATTTTCTATTAAGATCATTGTGCATCTTATGCGATATTTGTGGAGCTTGAATTCTTGCATTTTTTTCTAGCATGTATTTTCATTGAGATTCTTGTTTTCTCCCATGGTGTGACTTGGAGACCTTGAGTATCTCCCTTCCTGGCATTATTAGTATGGATAGTTGGGTGTGACTTAACCCACCTATGAGTTTTGATATGTGTTGTGTGTCTTGATGACCACATATTATTGTTGTGCTTGCCTCTTTTAGAGTGATTTTGGAGGTGTTGGATGCATCCTTGTTCATATATTGTTGCTAGTGAGTGTTCCTTGGAGGTTCTTTGGTTGTCAGTTTCCCCAACTCTCCTAGGATTGACATAGTGTGAGGATAGAGAGTCTCCCTTCCTAGTCTTGACACTCTCGTATCTATAGCTCCTTATGGTTATATGTGTGTGTGTGTGTGTGCGTGCACGCATGCACACACACACACACACACACACACACATCCAAGTCAGTTCTTTCTTTGGGAGATTAAGTGTAGGCCGTTGATATAGATCAGGATCTAGGGATAGCGAATTATCTCGCAATAAAATGAGCAAGTACAAAAAGATTTAGAGACTTATAGTAGGTTGTCAATCATGTTTTAATCTTATGGTTGGCATGCAATCTCTCAATAAACTCTGAGTTTAAGAAAAGTAATGCATAAAAGACAAGCATTCACTAAGTGACTACAAATACTGAAGGCTAGTGGAACCCGACAGACAAAGATCACTGAAACTCAAGTCATAATGATGCCTGAGAAAAGAAACTGACAAGCATTACAAAAGAGCAGAAACATGAGTATTACCAACGGCCAAAATTATAGTGTTAACCGACGAGAAGAACTTTACAGTGAAGCCCGAAGGACAGACAACCCTGACAGACAAACAACCTCGACGAAGAAGCCCGAGGAGAACTGGAGTGTTGACCGAAGCTATCAAAGAGTTAAAAACCAAAGTTAACTAGAGTTTAGAAACAAAAAAAAAATCTAGCTGGCAGAGCTAAATATAGACTTAACTGGTAGTTATCATTGTTTTTATTGACAAGATAAAGCCATAGATAAGTAAACGATTTAAAGATGTTTTTTCTAGTTGGCAAGAAGATTTCTTTGAGATAAAACAAGAGTTATGCTTTAAATCTGGATTGGCTAAGATTGTGGATAACACCAAGGTCAAGAAAGTCAAGAACCTAGAAATGGTGATATCATGTCTATAAAGAGACAACTTAATTCATTATGAATGAAGGGAAGTGAATGAAAAGAGGATGCTAAAGAGAAACTGATGAAGAAAAACTTCATACAGTCCTGATCAATCAAGCTGAGGAAAGAGCTGAAGATTTCTGTGGACACCAAGAAACAGAGCATAGCATCACTGAGAAGAAACAAAAGTGGAGCAAAGGTATTGAAAAGATATATTGATCAGAATGATTTAATGAGCTTACAATAGATTTGAAAAAATGCAAGTATAAGTTGTATATGTGAACAGATCATATTGTTTTAGTTTAACCATTGATTCAGAAAGTCTCTTAACCAAGCACGATTTAAAGATCCTTTCTATATTGAGATACATCCCAAGGAGTATTAAAATTTTGATCATGAAGATAGCATGAGATGCCAGATACCATTTGACAGACCAGAAGAGTTTGGACAAGGAAGGTAGCATAGAGATGCCCGATATCAAGTGACAAACTAACATTTTAAATCCTCTAATAAGGTCACACCTAACATTGTGTTTGTAACCTTTAACATGGTTTCCACATTAAAAAATCCATGTGGTTTTTCCCTTAACATGGTTTCCACGTTAAAAAATCCATGTGTCAATGTGTTTATGAGTCATTACTTTAGTGTTTTTCATTACACATAACTAATTTGGATTGATTGATAAACACTAAGTTATTTACTGTCATTCGGTAAATTGAAAGACTGTTATTCGATAAACATAAAGAATAAGGTTTAACAAAGCACTCCGAGCAGTAGTTATTTGATAAGTATATTTGAAGGCATACATCTTGTAGGACTGAAGATAACTAGAGGCTTAATATTATGGTACTAAGTTTTTGGGTTGATTAATTGGAATATTTTTGAGGCCATTGATTTACCCCCCCCCCCCCCCCCCCCCCTCTCAGTTATTACTAACAATTGGTATTAGAGCTTGTGTGCTTAGAAAGGGAGTTTAACAGCTCAAGAAAAATATCACAAGATGAACAAACAAGATGTGCCCAAGTTGAACAATGACAACTTTGCATCATGGCAAAGTAGAATAAGACTCCGCCTATCAGGTATTGGTAATAATCTTACTCAACAACTTGATACTGAATATGTGTTGCCTACAGGACCTCATACTCTAGAGAAATTAAGAGAAAAGCATGAGCATAATTTTATGATGATAGAACTTGCCTTGTCACTCTTCGATGCTTAGTTTGAAGAAGTCAAAATCTACACCTCTACAAAGAAAATGTGGGATAAGTTGAAGCTGGTACATGGAGGAGATGCTAATGTACTAAGAGCTAAGGCAGAAAGCCTAAGAGCGAGGTTTGATGAACTAAGGATGAAAGAAGGAGAAAATATAACTCGGTATAGCTACAGAATCAAAGAGGTAGTCAACTCTATCCGAGGAGTTGGAGGTGTACTTGAAGAGGAGACAGTGGTAACTAAAATCTTAAGATCCTTACCGCCTGTATATGCTATTAGAGTTTCTTCTATTCAATAAATGAGAGCAGTTGCAAACAATACAGTTACTCTAGATAATCTGATTGGTAGACTAATTTCATTTGAGATGAATAACTTTGATAATAGTGTCTTACCATCTATAGAATCTGCAATCAAATCTTCTTTGAAAATAAGTAATTCAAACCATAGACGCACTATTAGGAATGATAGTGACAGTGATAATGAGGATCAAGGACTTGATGGGATTGAAGCACTAATGGAAAGAAGATTGTAGAGAGGCAAAGGTAAATTACCACTTGTATGTTTTAATTGTAAAGAGATTAAACACTTTGATGCAAGATGTCCAAATAGAAGAAGAGATGATAGAAGTAATGAAAAATCATATGAGAAGAAGTTTGATAGAAGTGATAACAAATATTATTGAAGCAACTGACAATCTGAAAGAAGAGATACCCGATACTACAAGGACAAAGGAAATAAATCTTATTACCTAGCTGAGAACAGAGCTGATGATACTGACACCGAATCTTAAGAAGACATTGAGATGGTATTTGTAGCCATGAAGGATGACTCAAATGAAAAAGAATAAAGGTATGTAGAAACTGCACTCATATATAAGGTTATAATGACTAATGTCTAGATCATAGATAGTGGCTACACACACCACATGACCGGTGATAAGAAAAAGTTTGAAACTTTTGAATACTATAATGGTGGTTCAGTAAGAATGGGTAATGATGCACCTTGTCCAATTGAAGGTAAAGGAACCATAATGTTGAATAACCTAATCAAATGTGAAAATGCTTACTGGATAAAAGGATTGAATTATAATCTGTTAAGTGTTTCACAGCTAAAAAAATATAGGTCACCGAGTAGCATTTGAGAATAAGAAGGAAAAGATCTTCAATGTATCAAGAAGGTTGATCAGAACTAGTGAGAAGACAAAAGGTAACCTTTTCTATCTTGATGACATTAACACCACTTGTTTAATGGCTAGAAATGAAGACATATGGTTGTGGCACAAAAGATTGTGTCATGTGAATTTGGACAACATGATAAAGATAAGCAATAAAGGAATGTCAGTGCCTTACCAAGCATGACAAAGCCCGAGCATATCATGTGCAAGAATTGTCAAAAAGGTAAGATGACAAATTCTAGTTTCAAGAGTAAAACCCATACATCTAATGCAATTCTAGAATTAGTCCATACTGATCTATGTGGACCCATGAGGACAAAGAGTTACTATGGAGACAAGTATTTCATTCTCTTTGTTGATGATTATTCTAGAACGATGACATTTATGTTCTTAAAAGACAAATCAGAAGCATTAAATATGTTTAAATGGTATAAGGTTGTGGTAGAAAAACAAAGTGATAAGAAATTGAAATGCTTAAGGTCAAATAGAGGAGGGGAATTTATTTTAGATGAATTCACTAACTATTGCAATGAGCATGGAATTAAAAGACATGTTTCTACACCAAGAACACCATAGAAAAATGAAATTGTTGAAAGGAGAAACAGATCAATTGTTGACTATGCGAGAACATTGATGATTGAGAAGAGCATCACTCAAACTTTCTGGAGGGAAGTTGTTAGTACTATTGTCTACACATTGAACATAGTACAATTGAAGAAGGACACAAAGAAGACACCCTATGAGATTTGGTGTGGTCACACACCCAATATAAGTTACTTCAGAATCTTTGGTAGTCAATGTTATATTTTTAAGGATAATAGAAATGGAAAGCTTGACTCCAAAAGTGATGAAGGTATATTTCTAGGGTATTCCACCAAAAGCAAGGCTTATAAATGTCTTAACAAGTCATCTAACAAGATCATTGAAAGTGCAAATGTAAAGAAAGATGAATTCGCAGAAAAGAATGATAAGGAAAGCATAAAAAGAACCAAAGGACTACAATAGGTTTGTTTATACTGAACCTGACACTACCCAAGAAACAGTGTATCACTCCTGAGCAACAAAACATTACACCTGAACATCAGGCTGCAATTATCAAAAATCAGGATAATACTCAAGATGATGTACCAAGTGATGGAGATTAGAATGAAGGTCAAGATGATGACCAGAATGATGAAACAGAGTTGAACCAAAACTTTCCAAGTATGTCAGAAGAAATCATCCACATAATCAAATCATAGGAGACAAGAAGGCTAGAATGAGAACAAGAAGTAAGTCACTAAACACTAGATGTTTTCTTTGTGATTTTGAGCCTAAATCTGTTAATACTGCACTTGAGAATAAAGAATGGGTCAGTGCTATGAATGAAGAAATAGAATAAATTGAGAAGAACAACACATGGACACTAGTTCTGAGACCAGATGACAAGAATGTCATCAGTACCAAATGGATATTCAGAAACAAGTTGAATGAGAATGGAGAAGTCACAAGAAACAAAGAAAGATTAGTATGCAAGGGGTATACACAAGAAGAATGTATTGATTATGGTGAAACCTTTGCACCCGTTTCTAGACTAGAAGGAGTTAGAATCTTACTTCATTATGCTACATTCAAAGTATTCAAGGTATACCAGATGGATGTCAAATCTGCATTCCTAAATGGAATACTGGAAGAAGAGGTATACATTGAACAACCATAAGGGTTTGTTGATCCAGACAAGAGGAACATGGTATGTAGACTACATAAAGCCTTTTATGGATTGGAACAAGCACCTAAAGCATAGTATGAAAGACTTCACTCCTATCTTATTAGCATTGAATTTGTAAGAACTAGTGAAAATAACAATTTGTACTTAAAAGAAGATACCTGTGGTAATATTTTGATTGCTGAAATTTTTGTTGATGATATTATTTTTGGGGAAAATGAAATGTTATGCAAATACTTTGCTAATGAAATGAGAAAATAATTTGAAATGTCTATGTTTGGGGAAATCAAATTCTTTCTTGGTCTACAGATTCTTCAACAAGATGCAGGCATATATATCACCCAGTCTAAATACATCAAGGAAGTGTCGAAGATATTCAAGATGGAAGATTCCAAACTAGTTGGAACACCCATGGCTACCAGATGCAAGCTGAAAAAAGAAGACAAATCAAATGAGGTAAATTAGACCTTGTATAAATCAATGATTGGAATACTAATCTATGTTGTTCACACCAGACCAGATATAGCACATGCAGTTGGAATAGTTGCAATATTCTCTACTAATCCCAAAGAATCACATATGACTGTTGTCAAGATGATTCTGAGATATCTGAAGAACACCGAGGACTATGGCTTATGGTATAAAAGAGAAGGAAAATTTGAGATACAAGTCTATACATATGTTGATTGGGCTGGAAATAGTAATGACTGAAAGAGCACAACTGGAGGAGCATTCTTCATAGGTGACAGACTTGTCACATGGATCAATAAGAAGCAAGGATGCATCTCTCAGTCTACTGCAGAAGCAGAGTATGTGGATATTGCTGCAAATTGCTCCAATATTGCATGGATCAAATAGTTGCTGGAAGGTATGAATATGAAGATTCTTTAACCAGTGATTATCTATTGTGATAATACCAGTGCAATTAACATTTCTAAGAATCTAGTCATGCATGCTACGAATAAGAATTTGCTATCAAGTATCACTATCTAAGAGAACAAGTGAAAGAAAAGGAGGTGATACTCAAATATGTTCAATCAAAGGAACAATTAGCTAATATATTCACCAAGCCATTACCTAAATATACATTTGAGTACTTGAGACAGAGAATAGGGGTACAACCCTTGTCTACCGGTCAGTAAGCTGACTAGAAGGCTGCATCAGCCTACACACAATCAAAAGATCATTCATGTTGATGCAAGCACTGAGATGAACATCAATAAATACATTTATACACAGCAAGGTACAAATCTGCACGGAACACCAGAGACATTGTATTGTTGATGGATAGGGAAATTCAAGGATTGTATTATATAAAGGGATGGAAGATGATATAGAATAGAATTGTTTGACATTATTTTCAAAGGGAGAGATTATCTCCTTATCATGAGAGAGAGAGAGAGAGAGAGATTATCTCATTGATCAAAAAATATTATATAATTATCCATGAAGAGAAGTTCCTAATAATCAAAAGGAAGAGTTAATCAATATTCAAAGGGAGATATTGATTACATATGAAATATCCATCTAAGGGAGAGAAGTAACAAAGGGAGAGATTTTATACAAAGGGAGAGATTGTTGTCAAAGGAAAAAGAGATTATCAAGAAGATGAACAGTCAAGGCAGAGTACATATCAGAATAGAGACAAAAGATGCTACATCTATTGAGTGAAGGGATTAAAGATTGAAGAAAACCACTCTACAAGAAATAAATCTAAGCTATATGAGCTTACCAAGAACCAAACATTTGTAATAGTTACAATAGGAAAGATTGATGAAACTGTTATATTTCATATTGTATTAGTAATAGTATAGTATGATAATGTAGTATGTTGCCATCAATGCCAAAGGGAGAGATTGATGACATGTGACTGATTGAATGTTTGAAGATATTAAGTTGATCACCGAAATGCAGAAAGATAATGCAAGAAATTAAATCAATTAATGGATTGTATTGTCATTGATGTCGACTTGATATAATCTAATTGGTTATAATCAAAGTGTCAAAGACTTTAGAGAATCAGAGAGAGAAAGATTATGCTTTCAGTAATGCATAAAAGACAAGCATTCACTAAGTAACTACAAACACTGACAACTAGTGGAACCCAATGGACAAAGATCACCAAAATTCAAGTCACCGTGATTCCCAAGAAAAGAAACTGATGAGAATTACCAAAGAGAAGAATCACAAGCATTAGCGATGACCAGAATTACAGTGTTAACCGATGAGCAGAACTTTACAGTGAAGCCCAAAGGACAGACAACCCCAATGGAGAAGCTCAAGGAGAACTACAGTGTTGACCAAAGCTATCAAAGTGTTAAAATACCAAAGTTAACTAGAGTTCAGAAATGACAAAATATCTAGCTAGTAGAGCTAAATATAGACTTAATTGGTAGTTATCATTGTTTTTATTGACAAGATAAAGCCAGAGATAAGTAAAGGATTTAAATTTGTTTTGTCCAGTTGACAAGAAGATTTCTATGAGATAAAACAAGATCTATGCTTTAAATCTAGATTGGCTAAGATTGTGGACCACGCCAAGATCAAGAAAATCAAGAACCTAGAAACAGTGATATCATATCTATAAAGAGACAACTTAATTCATTATGAATGAAGGGGAGTGAATGAAAAGAGGATGCTAAAGAGAAATTGATGAAGAACAACTTCATACAATCCTGATCAATCAAGTTGAGGAAAAAGCTAAAGATTTCTGCAGACACCAAGTAACAAATCATAGCATCACCGAGCAGAAACAAAAGTGGAGCAAAGGAATTGAAAAGATATATTGATCAGAATGATTTAATGAGCTTACAATAGATCTAAAAATATACAAGTATAAGTTGTATATGTGAATATATCATACTGTTTCAATTTAACCATTGATTCAGAAAGTCTCTTAACCAAGCAGGATTTAAATATACTTTCTATATTGAGATACATCCCAAGGAGTATCAAAAATTTGATCACGAAGATAGCATGAGATGAAAGATACCATTTGACAAACCAGACGAGTTTGGACAAGGAACGTAGCATAGAGATGCTCGATATCAAGTGACAAACTAATATTTTAAATCCTCTAACAAGGTCACACGTAACAATATGTTTGTAACCTTTAACAGGGTTGACTCTTCACCAAGCTCACTTCAGAAGAGTGAAAATTTTGGGTTACTGGTCCCAAGTGGTTTTTCCCTTAACAAGGTTTCCATGTTAAAAAATCCATGTGTCAATATGTTTATGAGTCATTACTTTAGTGTTTTGCATTACACATAACTAATCTGGATTGATCGGTATACACTAAGCTATTTACTGTCATTCAGTAAATTGAAAGACTGCTATTCGGTAAACATAAAGAATAAGGTTTAACAAACCACTCCGAGTAGTAGTTATTTGATAAGTATATTTGAAGGCATACATCTTGTAGGACTGAAGATAACTAGAGGCTTAATATTGCGTCACTAAGTTTTTGGGTTGATTAATTGGAATATTTCTGAGGCCACTGATTCACCCCCCTCTCAGTTATTACTAACACATTGATCTTTCTAAGAACTTGCCTTAATCTTGTGGCATGCGCTTAATCTCGAAACATACCCAGAGTTAAAGAAAATGTTTAGCGACTTGAAGATTACACAGTCGCGCAATCTCCAAATAAAATCAAGTTTAGAGGCTAGTCAGAGACAGGTTAAAGGATGAGGACAAAGATAAATTAAAATGAAGACAAGTCAGATTTAATCCAATGGAAAGCGTAAAGCCTCAAAGATAAAGTGATCAAAATCTAGTCATTGAGGCATTGCACCTTGCTACCGCATGTCCAATCTGATCGTGAGCCTGAGTAACTTAAGACAATCAGTGGTCATGTTTCAAAGATATGTAGATGCTTGATCTCGACCGTCCAATTTTTTGTCTATGCCACCTATGGCCATTATAACTAAAATTCAAATATTCAAATATCTTTGACTCAAAGGGTTTCATGGCGGTCGACAGATATTTTGTCTTAGAGCCATAAATGCTGCGATCTAATCTTATGGATTGATTCTGAATAGTTTTTGAAGACCAGAGGGATACACATCTGATATATTGAGATGCATTGAAGACCAGAGTTGAAAGATAAGAATTTTATAATCAGATGATAAGTTCATACAGAGCCACCTGGTCTTTTCTGCATTTATGTGAGTTACTTTCAGAGTCATGTTTGGAAATTCTCTGACTTCAAGGTAGTGCACTCACATCCATGGATTAGGGAAAATTGATTGAAGATCATATTGGATTACACGGATTGAGGAGAAGAGATAGGGTTTCAACTTGACAACAAAATTAAATGCTTTGCATGATTGGTTGTAAACCCTAACCCTAAATGGTCTGAAGCTTGTAGCATTCTTGTTCCTATAAAAGAATATTTAAGACCATTTAGAAAGGGTTGGAGAATTGGGAAAGTAGAAGGAATTAGGCTTATACTTGTTTCTAGTCTAGGATATAGGAGATGTATTTTAGATTGTATTAAGATAGGATTGAAATTTCTTTCATCTTTTGCATATTGTCATATTGCATATTTCCTTGTCATATTGATTTAGGAACTAGTTTCATCATACTTAGTATAAGTTGTTTCAGATTTGAGTCTCTCCTTTGTGTTATATATTGAGTTGTAAGTTTTCTGGCTTACTGTATAAGTCCAACTTATGCATATGTGTATTCCATAGGTATTTGATTTTAGATCAAATTAAAATCCTTTGGATATTACATTGATTCTACATCGATATCTACTTAAGGATCTTCTAGTGTGTGATCTGAGAGTTCTTATGTTTATGGCTTTGAATCTTTGCCAATAAGGTGTTTCAGCTTCAGTATTGTATTTAGGATCTAGCCCAATGGATAAGGCACTGATCTAGGATTAGTATTTTTGTTGAAATATATATCTGAAGTGGTTTGGCTATGTTCTCTCCCACAAAATTTTAATCAAACTCATTACCAAAGTTCTTTACATTTACAGTTGTTCTTCTTATCCCACCTATGGTAGTGGAGAGTCAATGAATGCTAGGTTGGCATTTCATACTTACTCACCATCTATCTGTTGTTAAAATATAGAAGTAAAAGGTGTTGTAAAGAATTGAGTTTAGTCTGGATTAGGTGTACTCACCTTGGTTTTGCAGAGCCAGAAGTGCAGAGGGCAGTCTTGTCCCTATAGTTGGTCCAGTTGTCTTGTAGAGATTTCATACTTGGAGCTAACCACTCCTAACATCAGTCTCAAGGCATATTGGTAGCTTTAAATAGCATAAACTTTTTCAAACACCAACAATATGGTGACTTTGTTGGGGAAGACTACAGTAAAATTATCATATCTAGCCAGTAAGTTTATCATTGGAAGCATAGAGTTAATCAAGTTTGGTCCTTTGTCATTGTTTTATCTTGAAGAGTTCTCTATTTAAATATATTCATATCAGTTAGTGATGTGATCCCAACTAGTGTTGGGTGGAAACTTTGAAGTATTCTCTGCAGGAATGTTGTGTATTAAAAATCCTTTTGTCACACACTTTCCAATATGAGTCATAGAAGTACCAGATCTCGGTCAAAGAAAGACCCCAAGGAGAGGTTGGGAAATGATTTCCCAACTAAATCCAAGTCTTATCAACCTAGAAGAGAAATGGATACCATATGTACCCCTCACGATGAAAGACAAAGGGAAGACATTAGAGAAGAAAGACTAGTCCAAAGTAGCCAAGAAGGGAATGCATCTAAATATTAAGAGGCTGCAGATGTGGGACTGGGTACAAATGAAGATTATAATTCTCCTAGTGAGAGAGAGGAAGAGGGGACTGATACCACTATCTCAGATTCTAAAGTTTCCTCTAAAGAGCTTGATGAAGAGGAGGAACTTATCAAAAGACAATTGGTCATCATAAAAAAAAAAAAAAAAAGAAAAGGCCAATAAGAAAAGGCAAGCTCATATCAGGGCTGATAAATCAAGAAGACAACTATTAAAGTGACATGAAACAAGCCATGATCAAAGATATGAGAAGGATGAAGAAGTACTTTTCACTCACCAAAATATTGATGCTCAATATTCTAAAGATAAAGGAAAGTAGAATGTGAGATGTGTTGAAATGAATGAGTCCAAAAATCACAAAGTTCTTTCCAATCAACAATCTAAAGGATACCCTGGCCTTGAAAGGATCAGAATGGAGAATGAGATTTTAGATAGAGGGATAGAAAAAGCAGAATTAGAAGTTGCTTCTTTGGAAAAGAAAAAGAAGATTTATTTCCTTAGTAAATCTACTCAGCCTTCTTATGGTGGTGTTCAGAATGCTACAACAGCAAATACCAAAGCTTCTACATTTCAAAATGATGATAGATTACAAAGGACACCACTTCATCCAGAAAGGTACAAGCAATTTTCTTTCATTGGTATTCCTGGTTGTCCTAATACATTTCCAAATGAAATTAGGGATAAGCTTCCTAAATTTACTGGAAATAATGTAATCACATGTGAGAAATATCTAAAGAAATTTACACATACCATGGATGACTATGAGATTAGACATGAGGATGTAGTTATTAATATTTTTGTTTTATCTCTAGTTGAGGATGCTAGGGATTGGTTTAATGCATTGCCTCATGATTTAGTGGGATCAATAGATGAGCTAAAATGTCATTTTAAGGAACAATATGGTGATAAGACCAACAAGGGTTTCCTATTGAATGAGTTTAACAACATCAAAAAGAATTCAAATGAGGATGTTGCTGAAATCATTACAAGATTCCAAAAGGCTATGCATAGACTTTTTCAAAATATAAGACTTGATGAGGAGCTATGTCTTGTTAACTATTTAAATCCTTTTGATCAAAAAATGGAATATTCACTCTGAGACAAGAATACAAGAAGCCTTGTTGAAGCTTATAAGACTATTGTCAATATAGAAATAAATAGATGGGTATCAGGAAAGATGGGTAAAAGGGATGATGGGAAGTTTACTAAGATAAACCAGAAATAATTAGAAAGTAAGAATCCTCGAGTTCCAAAGAATAATAGGTCATCCTATAATAGTTATAATCCCCAAAATAGGATGCAAAACCACCCATATGGTACCCAATACAAAGATGGGCAACCCATTATCTCACAAAGGAAAGACAAGCTTGATAACGGAACTCTTGATCCTCTACAAAGAAATTTTGTTAGCATGAGTTATGAGGAGCCTTGGTGTGAAGATTTTATCTCTCCTCATGACCCTAATCATTGTTTAGTTGGTTTTCAAGCACAACAAGAAAGAGAACATTAAAAAAAATTATATGATGATGTTGGTAATGCAATGGCTTCTGTAGATTTGAAAAGTGAAGAATCTGATGACCAAGGTTAAAATCAAGAGTTATCTTCATCAGATGAGGAGGAGTTTGACGATCATGCTGACAATTAGGATATGCTTGCATCAGATGATAAAAAGAAAGTAGACATTGATAATGTAAGATGAAATGTTGTAAAAGGTGAAGAACCTTTTATAGCAAGCTGACCTTCAAAAGAATAAATTGCTCAAATCATAGCAGACATGGTTTATCAAGCCCCAACTAACTATAATTTAAAAAATAGGATAGTTGGTATTGTGGATGGCAGGCCAGCTGGTATCTTTATCAAAGAGACAGGAGCAAGCCCTAAGAAGACATCAGAAAAAGAAAAAATTGTTGAGGGTGTAAAGAAAATAAAAGTAAGAATAGAGGATGCACCAAGTAATCCAAATATGTTCCATAAAGTTAAAGTGAAGACACTAGAGACAAGGGGGTCCTCTATGAAAAAGGATAACAAAGAGGTTGAGCTAGACAAGGATACACAAGCTGAAGATAAAAGTGTTGTTACTATCAAACATGATATCTTTAACAAAATTTACTCCCTTGTAGGATAATTTTTTTCACAGATCTTTGTCAGAGTCCCACTTTTAGAAATTATGAGAATAGATGAACATAAGGAAAAGGTCCTTTCATGGATAAATAGTGTTTCTTCCACAGGGGCCCTAAAGTCAAAAATGGATGAGAAGAAGGGAGTTGATAAGGATAAATTTTATAAAAAGGAAAAAGAATCAGAAGAGATCATCCCTAAGATCCCTAAGATTTTCTTAAATATAAACCATGTCACTACTCCTTTGGGAGTTGTGAACCCCTTTTTCTTGACCTTAGTTATTAATGGTAAGATGCTAAAAAATTGTATGATTGATTCAGGAGCATCCAATACTGTTATGCCTGTAGAGATAATGAAGGCAATGGGACTGTAAGTTGACACTCCTCATGGAAGATGTCAGGAAATGGAATCCAGAGAAATCCATGTCATTGGTACTATTAAGGCTTTGCCTTATACATTGGCAGCATATCGAGAGAAGATACTGACAATGAGTGTCCTAGTTATTGACATTCCACCTCAATATGGAATGTTTCTCTCTAGGAAATGGAGTGCCTCAATGGGAGGAAGTATCTAGTGTGATCTGTCCTTTGCAAATTTTTATATAGCTGGAAAAAATGTTAAGGTATCTAGGGAGACCAGAACCCCTCATATGATTGAGGAAAATGAAGATGAATCTACTAACTATTTCTTGGATACTGATATGGGATCCTTACCAGTTCAAGGTCTTAAGCTTAAAGATGAGGTCTAGCATTTTCCTTTGTCAGAGGAAGATCCTTTTTCAATTTTTCAGCATGTGCAGTTACCTGATGAATGTGTGGATGAGTGCTATCCACCCAACATACAAGACATTGGTTTGTATAAGTTTATTGATTTACGAGAAAATTATTTAGGAAATTCTATTGTTTCTATGCAAACAAATGATAGAATATTAAACAAGGCATCCAACAATATGGCATAATGTAAGTGCCTTCTTTTTTAGTTGGATAATTACTCTCCAAGGTGTGGAATTGAGCTATAAAATGTTGAGAATAGCATTTTTTTTTATTATTCTTTATCTAATGAATGTGACATACATATGCTACATGCTTTACAATTTCCACATCTGTCTGATTTTATTTTTGGCTCAACTGATGTATATGGTGAAAATTTTATGTATAATGAGCTAATGGTACATGGAAATGCATCTCATTAGAGAGATGAAAGAGAATGTTTCAGTTTGTTTCTAGGCCAAGGAGAAAAAAAATTTGTCTATAACAAGGGCAAACTGGATCAGAAATTTGTGATGGTTTCAAAGCATCAGGATTGATTTGACTCCTTCAGATCAGTAAATAAGTGTTAGAGATAAGTTATTTTTCTTCTACAATTTTGTACATTTTTTCTTTATGTTTTAAGTTTCCTATCTTAGGTTAGTTTCCTTCTTTGTCTAGTGGTCTGCTTCTCCCAAAAATATTGAATCCTTGTCATGCATGCAAGAGGCATGCATCCCCAAATAGAGCCATTGTTAGTACTTGCAAAATTTTCCATGGTTCCAAGCTCTTTCCCCTTGTCTCTGCAATTATTCATGGCCTCTAGCTAAAACCCTAAGTCTTGATTCTGTCAAATTTGGCTAAAACCCTAAACCCTTCGAGACATGTTATGTTTTCAAGTTACTTTTCCAAGCCACTTAAAATATTTTAATTCATGTGTGCTTTATCATGTTTCGCTCTATCTCTTAGTCGCATAACCAAGATGGAATATTCCTTTTTATCTGGCAATTTAGCGTGACTCTTTATCTCTTGATCTCATGATGAAATGGAATATGCTCTTTTCTCTTGGAGATTATGCGCATGCCATTAATATTGTTAAGTTCTTATCTTGGTCTTGTGGCTGGCGCGTGATCTCAGAATAGACTCATGGGTTAAGTTTTTATCTAGCGACCTGGATATCTCTTCAGTCATGTAATCTCATGATTTAACCAGAGTCAAGATAGGTTTTGCAATTTTCCTTGGTCTCAAAATCTCCAGATGGACTCTAGGTTAAGTAAAATTTCTCAAGATTAAATGAATTTCATAGATCTTGTCTTGATCATGTGGTTCACGTTAAGTTGCGAGATAAAATCCAAGTCAATTCTTTCTTTGGGAGATCCAGTGCAGACCGTTGATACAGATCAGGGTCTAGGGCTGGTGCGTGATCTCACAATGAAATGAGCAAGTATAGAAAGATTCAGAGAATTAGCACAGGTCATCTATCATGTTTTAATCTTGTGGTTGGCACATGATCTCTCAATAAAATCTGAGGTTAAGAAAATTTCTCGCGACTTGGCAATTCTCTTCAGTCACGTGATCTCCAAAAGAGCCTTAGTCAAGTTAGCCAAGCATGGGTTGTCTGAGATAAAATCTGAATCATGGATGTAGTGTTGATCCTATGGATGGCACATAATCTCATAATATTTTTTTGATGTCACAGAAAGTCTCAAGATTCAGCGCAAGTCATTGATCTTGCTAATAACTTGCCTAAATCTTGTGGTGTGCGCTTAATCTCAAAACATAATCAAAGTTAAAAAAAATGTTCACTGACTTGGAGATTACATAGTTGCATAATCTCCAGATAAAGTCAGGGTTAGAGGCTAGTTAGTGATAGGTTAAAGGTCAAGGACAAAGTTAAATTAAAATACAGACAAGTCAGATTTAATCCAATGGACAACGTAAAGCCTCAAAGATAAAGTGATTGAAATCTATTCATTGAGGCATTGCACCTTGCTATCGCATGTCCAATCTGATCTTGAGCCCGAGTAACTTAAGAGGATCAACAGTCATGTTTTAAATATATGTAGACACTTAATCTCAACCATCCAATTTATTGTTCGTGCCACCTGTGGTTGTTATAAATAAAATTCAAATATTCAAATTTCTTTGACTCAGAGGGTTTCATGGCGGTTGGCAGATATTTTGTCTCAGAGCCATAAATGTTGCGATATGATCTTATGGCTCGATTCTGAATAGATTTTGAAGACCAGAGGGATACAAATCTAATATACTGAGATGCTTTGAAGACCAGAGTTGAAAGATAAGAATTTTATAATCAGATGATAAGTGCATACAAAGCTGCCTGGTCTTTTCTACATTTATGTGAGTTACTTTTAGAGTCATGTTTGGAAATTATTTGACTTCAGGGTACTGCACTCACATCCCTGGATTAGGGAAAATTGATTGCAAATCAGATTGGATTACACATATTGAAGAGAAGAGATAGGGTTTCAAATTGACAAGAAAATTAAATGCTTGACGTGATTGGTTGTAAACCCTAACCCTAAATGGTCTGAAGCTTGTAGCATTCTTGTTCCTACAAAAAAATATTCAAGACCATTTAGAAAGGGCTAGAGAATTGGGAAAGTAGAAGGCATTAGGCTTATACTTGTTTCTAGTCTAGGATATAGTAGAAGTATTTCTGATTGTATTAAGATAGGATTGAAATTTCTTTCATCTTTTGCATATTGTCATATTGCATATTTCCTTGTCATATTGATTCAGGAACTAGTTTCATTATACTTAATATAAGTTGTTTCAGATTTGAGTCTCTCCTTTGTGTTATCTATTGAGTTTTAAGTTTTCTATCTTACTGTATAAGTCCAACTTATGCATATGTGTATTCCATAGGTATTTTATTTTAGATCAAATTAAAATCCTTTGGATATTACATTGATTCTACCTAGATATCTACTTAAGGATCTTGTAGTGTGTGATCTGATAGTTCTTATGTTTATGGATTTGAATCTTTGCCAATAAGGTGTTTCAACTTCAGTATTAAATTTAGGATCTATCCCAATGGATAAGGCACTGATCTAGGATTATTATTTTTGTTGAAATATATATCTGAAGTGGTTTGTCTATGTTCTGTCCCACAAAATTTTAATCAAACTCATTACCAAAGTTCTTTACATTTACAATTGTTCTTCTTATCCCACCCATGGTAGTGTATCTATTGTCAAAATCCAGAAGTAAAAGGTGTTGTAAAGAATTGAGTTTAGTCTGGATTAGGTGTACCCACCTTGATTTTGCAGAGCCAGAAGTGCAGAGGGCAGTCTTGTCCCTATAGTTGGTCCAGTTGTCTTGTAGAGCTTTCATACTTGGAGCTAACCACTCCTAACATCAGTCTCAAGGCATATTGGTAGCTTTAAATAGCATAAAAATTTTCAAACACCAACAATGTCGCCCTTGAGTCATGCATTGTTTGGCATGTGTGTAGCATCTTGTATGTTTTGTTCTTTGTGACTGTGGTTGGGTTACTATCTCCATGAGAATTACGGGGTGGGCCTGTGAGTTACACATGGTTGGGTGGTATTGCTAAATATACCACTATTGGGGATCAGAGTATAGGGATGGACTCTCCAGATATGAGATTTGAAGTTTTTATGCTCACTCTCGTAAGTGAATTTATATTTGATGTTGTATATAATAGAAATTTGATCTATCATTTTATGTGCTTGCTTTCCTTTCATGTTTATTGAATCAATCAAGTTACCATTTCCTCAATATATGTGTATTTGGTACTCCCTGATGTGGAGTTAGATGTATTTTAGTCATACATTGGTGCTAACCTAGTTTGTGGATTTTTCACCTTATGATTTCAGCCAAAATTACCCAATCGACGTCTACCTCTAAGGTTTGTCATTTGCAACCTCACTGGACTGGTTCTTTTTAAGAATTCACCAGTGGCCCAATCATTTTTTGCATAGATCAACATCTGCATAGACTAATCATTGTCTATTCCTAATCATCATTGTCTCTGCCTAGAATTGAATTGTTTCCAGTTTCAAGCTGCGTGATTGATTTGTGAACTTCTGGGTTGGAGTCCCAAGGGCCCCTAAGTATCGTAGGAGCCTTATACTTGCTTTTCATGATTGTCTTATTAGTCATTATATTGGGACATTATTTAAAAAGGTAAATGGACTTGTATGCTCAACCATTATAGGAATTGTACTTTGGTCTTAAAATAAACATCTTTGTTATGAGATTGATCTAGTTTGTAGTCTTCATTTTTGGTAGTTGTGTTTCTTGTTGGATTGGCCTTATATATTAATAGAAAGTTAGCACACATAATTAAATGTCTTTTAGGACCTATTGACCCCATTTTAGCAATTTTGAGATTTGACTATCGGTTATGCCCGCTTTTCCCCTTTTCCCGACTTGTTTTCCACATTCCCTAATGGGTCTTCACCTTGCCCAAGGAACTTTTACCTAGGGGTAAGGTAAAAATTCAACTCCACCCCCAGCGGTGAGGTCAAACTTAAACTTCAGCCCCAAAAGTGAGGTCAAACTTTGACTTCACCCCTATGGATCTGCCTTGTTTGGGCCTGGAGCCCGATGTCGCGATCCTTCCCTATGTCTTTTTCTCCTTCCTTTGATGCAATATTTCTCTCCCATGATGGCCAAGTAGAGAGATTCTTGGGTGGATCAAGGAGGTTTCTTCTTCAATTGGCATAACTACATTCATGATCTAGAGATTGTTATTATGGATCTGATGCATTTTTGAGGACATAACTTATCTTTCTACATCTCCATTCCAAGTTCAAATGCAGGAATATTTATGATTTTTTACAATTTATACATCTGTTCAATAGGGTTTTATACAAGGTGAATCAAACATTTACCTTTCTTTCCTTTTCAAATCTACATTTTACTTGTTAATTTCAATTTTAATTCCTAAACTGGTGCTTGACCAAAGCAAGCCCTTTTCCAAAAACAATTTTCTTCTTTATGTGTGCAAGAACATGTTTCGGGATCTGTGGAGCTGGATTCAGGCATTTTTAGGTTCATCTCAGAGATGGAATAATAAAGTACACAGTCACCAACAGAAGGGTGCAGTTGAATCTCGACTTGTACCTAAAAAGTTGACTTGTTTCTTAGAGGCTCAAAATTTCACATTCATGTGTTATAGGTGTCAGGGTCCCATAGTCATATTAGTTTCATTCTATGACCTCCCGGTGGCTGGAAATTACAGTTTCAAAGCTCATAACCTCCTAATTCATTTCAAGGTGTGCAAATCTTTCTCCAATCTTGCATTTACTTTCAGATTTGTAATTTATCATTAATCAATTAGTCAAATCCATTAATTCCTTAATAGAGGAAATAGGACTTATCCTCCTCCCTTTGCATCTAGGTTTTGTATTTGCATCCCTTCATCTTGATTTATGTTAATCAAGCTTAGATACAAAGAGGTTGGGTTTGTTTATTTCCCACAATGTTATAACAAGATTATGGTGAGTGATCTCTACCTTAGTATTGATCACCATTTTGTCCTATACATTTTGGTAAACCCAATGCATTATACCTTCTATTGACTTAGTGGTTAGATGTTCTTTGCATATCTTTTTCGTTCACCTTTTATACATTTTTGGCAAACCCAATGTATGATACCTTCTTTGATGTTATTGTTGGATGCCTCTTTTGTATGAATTATTTATACATTTGGATATCTCCTTAATCAAACAACACATGAATACTTTTAATCTTAAAATTGGGTTAAATTTACATTACTATTGTGATCTCCTAGTTTTAATCACACATCTTTTGCATTTCCCCTTCATTCATTTATTGCATGAACATTGTTGCTTTGAGTCCTTTATATAGTATTCTAGTTAGAAGAAGTTGTAGACATATGGGTTCCTTTAATCTCGAGCCTTCTTTCTTTCTGAATCTTGGTGAGACCAACATGCATAACCACAAACTTCCCCCATATCTTGAGAACAATTTGTCTCACTCTTCTCATGATGAAGAGGAATCCTTAAGAGTTTCTCCTGAGAAAATCCAAAACCTATCCACGGATATGGACAATGATTCAAGAAAATTATAATCCTAAATCTTTAGCCTTGATTGGTGGTTTAAAGAATTACATTCACAATGATGAACATGGTATTGATTTCCTTAGTTCATTATCCTAAATTTTTCATAACAATGTTAATCCTATTCAAGAGATAGGATGCACTCAACCTCCTCCTAGTGTTGAAATTTTCAATCCTGTTCCCACTTCAATTGCCCCCATTTCTACTCATGCTCCACCTATCACCACAACTTCCTTTCAACCTTCCAACCCTATTCATGTGAGCCTTCCTAATCCTAGTGCTCCTATTTTTCCTTCAAGTATGCCAAGTGTTTCATTGCCTACAACCATGCCCACTTATCATAGTGTGCCCTTTTCATATCCCACCATTCACGCTATGTCCAACAATGTTCCAAACTCTTCCAACATGTCTCTTCCTATAATTCATTCTAATAATTCAACCATTAACAATCTATCTCAAGTTGTGTCTTCTTTGCAACAACAACTTTCTTATTTAACACAAACCAAATGTAACATTCCTACATGTGACATTGCTATTCCTTTGTCTTTAGATATCATATTTTTCGTTATCCCACACTACATGGAGATTCATCATATTCAGACTTATAATAGAAAGGGTGATCCTTTGACTCATTTCAAAACATTCCAAACATTGTGTAGTGATTTCTCTCATGATCAAAGGTTTATTACAAACTTTTTCACTAGGACCTTTCAAGATAAGGCCTTACAATGGTTTTTTTCATTACTCCCTTATTCCATTTATTCTTTTCACAAACTTTCTAATGCTAATGCTTTTATCCAACAATTTCAAAACAACATTGGTCCTCAAATTTCCTTAACCGATTTAATGCATTGTAAACAAGGTGTTAAAGAAAAAGCGACTGATTTTATTAGTATATTTAAGCATTGGCATGCTCATATTTCTTATCTTGTGCCTGATAATGATGTTCAACACATTTTTATTTCTAATTTACAAAAATACATTCAAGATGAGATTCTTCTTTTTGAATTCTCTTCCTTTACTCAAATTTGTGCAGTGTTTCTTAATTATCAAATTCAAGTTATTCAATTTGTGAGTGACACTCTAATGACTCATGTTGATAAGAGTGATGCCACCTCCAACAATTTTAATAAATTTCAAAAAAAAAAAAGAACATAAAAATCAACGCATCCAAAAAATTTGACGAGCAAGTGGCAACATCATTCAAAGGTGTGGCTCCTTTGTCATCTTATTTTAAACCATCTCCTAATTTTACACAACTTTCTAAATCTCTACATAATGTGATGTTGAAGTTTATTAATACTAAAATGTTAGCAATTCCTCCTATCAAACCAATTGATCTTTCCAAACTTGTTCCAAATTCCTTTGACCAAAATGTCTTTTGCCAATACCATCATTAGCGTGGACATGATACTGAAAAATGTTTCCGTTTGAAATCTGAGATACAATACCTTATTGATTCCAATGCTACATCTGTTGAAGGTGTCAATGATCAAGGAAATACATATTTTGGACCACCCAACCAAAATTTTCAAATATTCAATAATCTTTTTCCATCTCATACCACCAACATTATTGAATCAACCAAAC
This sequence comes from Thuja plicata, assembly GCA_018584345.1. Taxonomy (NCBI): domain Eukaryota; kingdom Viridiplantae; phylum Streptophyta; class Pinopsida; order Cupressales; family Cupressaceae; genus Thuja; species Thuja plicata. The sequence goes on along the minus strand of MU224296.1, from coordinate 349,892 downwards.
CTTCATCATCTTCTCAACTTGTTGAGTATCATATGGAAATTGATGATCCAAGTCATGTTTTCAGTCTTGTTGAACAAGTCTAAACCAAAACATGCCTTGATCCTTGCATTACCTTTGATCCTATTGAAACAATAAAAGCTCCTAATGGTCCTTTATACATAGCTGCAAAGATCAATGGTATTCCTTCTTGTGGTGTCCTCATTGATCCTAATTGTCTGGTGGATGTGATAACTGAAGAGCATATTTTTAGTACATGATTGCAATGTGATGTTTATGATGACTCCCATGTGATGATTCAAACATGCAATGATTTACTTTATCATTCTCATGGTTCCATATCCTTTCCTGTTGAAGTTGGTAATAAAGCTTTAGATGTTACCTTTATTGTTCCACAACCTCAAATCAATTTCAAGTCAAACTTGGCCTTCCTTGGATTACATCCATGAGGGTTGTGGTATCTCATATCCATAAATGCATTTGTTAAGTTTTAGGATAGCTGCAAATGTAATAGCACTCTATTTTGTATGTGTTTTCCAAATGCAATAATCTCTCTTTCATTTATATTAGGAATGAGGCTAGAAGAGACATGTCCCTTCATGGGACATGTCTATTCATTATTATTTATAAGAAAGGACATGCCTCTTCCAATTAATCATAATTTAATCAATCTTATAATGTTTCATCAATCAATTATTAATTAAGAATAATATTATAATTTAATATTGAATATTAAATTTCAT
>MU224296.1:330435-346621 GCA_018584345.1 Thuja plicata | reverse complement strand
AATTTAATATTGAATATTAAATTTCATATGATTAATAATAATATAACATATATAATATATTATTATTAATCAACATGTATTATATATATTCTAACGATCATACGACTGAAGCTACAAACATTAACAGCATTAAATTCCCTCATAATGGAGAAAGAATGATAGTTAACCACAACCTTTACAAACCTTTATTCCTCAGAGAATCTCTTGACTTGGATTTCTTTTGGTATTCCTTACATCAACCAACTCAACCTCGTCATGATAAAATTTTCCTTTCATATCAAAAATATAAAATCTAGAAGAATTGTGAACTTAGCAAGCCTAAGGTTCTTCCATCCTCTTCTCCTAGACTTCTTCCTACACATTCTATACCTCCTCTTTCTTTCATACATCCCATACATCAGCCTAGTGAGGATCCTCCAATTCTTCCTCCTAAAGAAGAAAAGGTCTCTATGATCATTGATCCTGAACATCAACCTATTTCAAGTATAACTTTGCATAACCATCATGCTCATGACCACCATCGTAAATAGTGTGCTAGATCCCGCCAATGTACCTCTCAAAAATTTACTTCTCCTAATACACCATCTGATTCTATTATTCCTCTTTCCCAACCCATTCTTGAGCCCAAGGAGGAAGTAGATTTCATAAAGAGAAAAATCTACAAACATGATAATTTGATTCCTATCTTAGATTCTATTACAATTAATCTAGATGAAGAAGATACTATTGATGATGACATTTCTATGCCTAAAAATGATACACATGATGCTATTGATTCTGATGATTGTGAGATTATAAAGCTTGATCATGATTTTCCTTACATGTTTTTTGCAGTAGTTATCCATCAATCCTGATGACAAACACAACAACCTATCTTTACAGCATGGTCCTTATTTGGAACTGTTCATTTTTCCATCTTTTTTTCTTGATGTTGGTCCTCTTGCGAGTTTCCCACCTTCCCAAAACATTATATACTGAGTTGGGGTGAAGGCGATATACAGGACAAGCTCCTCTTGCGTGGTAGATTCCTTTTATGTGTTTACATGTTTGTAGCATTGTGCTTCCCCAGTGTTGTGATTCTTTCTCTTTATTTTTTTTAGATTTATTTAAATGACTTGTCTTGCTCCATTGGCACAAGGTGATAAAGAAATCCCAATGTCGTAAACATTATTCTATACGTTGTTTCATGTAATGTCGTGCATGTGCAATTGTTTGTCAATATGCCTTTGTGTTGGCTGCTTGGTGACGATGAAAGCAGTAGCAACATTTCTCTTTTTTGGGTCTCCACAATTCCGCCCAAAAAGACTCTTCTTTGTGACTCTTACGTGTCATTCTTCCATTGTTCTCTTAGTTCTCCTAACTTTGGGGGATGATGACATTTCAGTTTGACATAATTCTGATATACATGAGTTATCATATGACCTACTTACCCTAGAGTCAGTAGATCCCTTCCATGCTCTTTATTTGTCATGTACTTATCTCCCTTGCTTCAAGTTCCTACTTGGGGGAATTTTATAGTGGAAATGTCTCTAGTGGAAGCATGTGTGCTCTGTTAAATATATTGCTCCCTTCAAGGAACTTGCAATTTCTTTAATGTGGGGGCATACACTCTGCTCACTTTGCACATACTCACAGTGGCTCGATGTTAGCTTTTCCTTTTGATCCATGTGGAATAAAATGCTTTTCCACGTGCCTGGGCTCCTTTTCCTTTTGATCCATGTGGAAGAAAGTATTTTTTACATGCCTGATCTTTCCTTTTGATCCATGTCAAAGACAATGCTTTTCCACATGCCTAATATTTCATTTCTATCCATGTGGAAGACAATGCTTTGCCACATTCCTGATCTTTCCTTTTGATCCATGTGGAAGACAATGTTTTTCCACATGCTTGATCTTTCCTTTTTATCCATGTGGAAGACAATGCTTTTCCACATGCCTGATCTTTCCTTTTGATCCATGTGGAAGACAATGCTTTTCCACATGCCTGATCATTCCATTTGATCCATGTGGAAGACAATGCTTTTCCACATGCTTGATCTCCTTTTCTTGATCCATGTGGAAGACAATGTTTTTCCACATGCTTGATCTGTCTTTTAAGTTACTTTGTGTGCATGCCTTGTGAAGGTGGAATTGACTTTCAATTTCCCTTCTCTTTATGTTTTCCATAGATCACCTAACACTACATCGTTATCCTACTAGCCTGTGCTCTCTCGGTTTCAAATTTGGTAAGAACTTAAGTCACTTGGGGGCTTGGTGTTTTCTTATTCCTTAGCCTTGATGAGATCATGCATCTGCATCGAATCTACTTTACTATGAGCATGAGTTTGTCTCATACTCCCACTAAATTATGAGATAAATTTATATCCCTAAAAAGTTAGCACCCAAAAATGGATGTCTTTTAGGACCTATTGACCCAATTTTGGCAATTTCAAGATCTGATTGTCGGTTATGGCCATTTTTTCCCATTTATCATCTTCTTTACCACATTCCCTGATGGGTCTTCACCCTTCCCAAGGAACATTTACCTAGGGGTAAGGTAAAAATTTAAATTCACCCCCAAGGGTGAGGTCAAACTTCGACTTCACCCCCTATGGTTCTGCCTTGTTTGGGCCCAGATCCCGATGTCAGGGCCCTTCTCCTATATCTTTTTTATTTCTTTTTTTTTGGGTTGGCCTACATGCATTTGAATCTCAAAATGAGTATAAAAGGATGTTGTATCCCCTCATTTTAAAACCAATACAAGAAACCAAAATTAAGAAGCAATTGTGACAATATTATGCAAGCATAAGAATTGAAGCATTCAAGTGGTGAAGGCAAGGTATCCATCCAAGGTCTCTAAGTCTTCTTCCTAGATCCATCCAAGCAAGTCAATCTCCTTCCTTTGATGCAAGATTTCTCTCCCATGATGGCCAAGTAGAGAGCTTCTCAAGTGGGGAAAGGAGGTTCCTTCTTCAAGTGGCATAACTAAATTCATGATCTAGCGATGGTGATTATGTATCTCTTGTATTGGTGAGGACATAGTTGATCTTCCTACATCTCCATTCCAAGCTCAAATGCAAGAATCTCCATGAATTTTTGTGATTTCTACATCCATTCATGAGGGTTTTATACAAGGTGAATCAAACATTTACCTTTCTTTCCTTTTGAGATATGCATTTTACTTGTTAATTTCAAGGTTAATTCCTAAATTGGGGCTTGACCAAGGCAAGCCCCTTTCCACAAATAATTTTCTTCTTAATGTGTGCAGAAACAAGTTTAAAAATCTACAAAGCTAGATTCGGGCATTTTGGGGGTCATCTTAGATATCGGAATCAAAAAGTACACACTCACCAACAAAGGGGTGTAGTCGAATCTTGACTTGTACTTGAAAATTTGACTTGTTCCTTAGAGGCTCATAATTTCACATTCAGGAATATAGGTGCCAAGGTTCCAGATCCAGAACGGTTCCAGTCTGTGACCTCCTAGTGGCTGTAAATTATAGTTTCAAGGCTCGTAACCTCCTAATTCATTTTAAGGTGAACAAATATTTCTCCAATCTTGCGTTTACTTTCAGATCTATCATTGCAATAGTAATCCTTAGTTACTTTTCATATATTTACTTGTTCATTAATCAATTAGTCAAATCCATCAATTCCTTAATAGAAAAAATAGGTCTTATCCTCATCCCTTTTCATTTAGGTTTTGCATTTGCATCGCTTCATCTTGTGTTATGCTAATTAAGCTTAGATACAAAGAGGTTGAGTTTATCTATTTCCCACAATGTTATAGCAAGATTATGGTGAGTGATCTCTACCTTAGCATTGCTCACCATTTTCTCCTATACAGGCCTCTTGTGGACTGTGGACGTCATTCAAATCTCTGAAGGGAATTCTCGAAAACATGTGTTCTCCATTCTAAGTATCTTATTTGGTTGTCTAAGAACCTTCAGGAAGAGTTGTGAATTCTTCCACTGGTTCACGAACGTGTGATGTCCATGTTCATATCTTTAGCATGTAATGTTTTCTTATGTTTGGTTATAGGTTGCAGTTGGATAGGTAATGTTCTATTCTACCTTTCAAAAAAATTATTAAGTGCATATTTAACCCTTAGTTCCCAGGGTTCCTTGTCAAGGCATTACAAATATGTTTTTAAAATTTAGTACATTATCATTCCTACATTTACATATAGCCTAAAGAATATCAACTGAAATAATAGACCAAAAGCAATTTAAATCTTTCTTGAGGTAACTGTAAGATATAAAAATGGGAAGGAGATGTGTAAATTGTGGAAATGATATAAATGTATGTAATGGAAGAAATGGGTGTTGAATGTGTATTTAAAGTTTTTGGGGGAAGATAAGATTATCCTCCTAGCCCCAAATTTCATAAAGGAAAGATCCACTTTGATCAACCATAAGAAAAATGGTTAATGCACAAATGCATCAATCGATTGGAAACAAGAAGAAAGAAGAGAGCCCTACATTCCCGGATTATGGATGAAGAGTGTGTAATAGATTTGAATTTATTAAAACCTTAATTGAAATGAATTGAAGACAATTACTAACCTCAAAGTATAGCAAATCTGGAAATTGATGTTTTCTGGTGTCTGTGTCAGGTTTCAGAAAATTTTGCAACCGGATCTGGAACAGAAACATAGAGATGGAGAAAACCCAGAAATATTTTCCTTTTCTGAGTCAATTAGACCTTGACCCAAATGCGGGGGCACAATTGTACCCCTTTATGTTGAACCTGACCTACACTGCTCCGACGGAAAACCTGTTCGCGGATCGAGAAATTTGGATGAAAAGGGTATCTGAATCTGCTCAATAATTTGTTGTTATGTACCTGTACCTACAAGAAAAATGGTTTTTTTTTTGGGGGGATGATTTTTCCTTGGTCAAACCCTAGTTTTGGAATTAACCTTAAAATATAATTGAAATTAAAGAGATAAACAAAGTAAATGAACAAATTCACGTTGCTTGTATAGAAACCCTTGTGGAGGATTCAAATCCTTGGATCCACAAGTATGTATGCTCCAAATGAATGTATAATGTATAATGTAGGATGTAGGATGTCTCAAATCAATTTCTTTTAGATATTCAACACCAATCTTGAATGGGTCTTAAAATAGGAAGAACCTTGCATGGATGTGGATGGAGAAATCTTCAACAAGAGGGCTACATAGAGCTTGAATCCTTCAATGGATACCAATGGATCTCCTTGATGAATTGAATTCTTGAATTCTTGAATGCTTGAGAGTGGATGATCAGTTCAATAGATTATGTGTCTTAGGTGCTCAAAGTCTATTTTCTCTCCAAATCTTGTCTTTTCAAGTCTTAGAGAAAATGAGAGGAGAAGAGCTTCCTTATATACAAATCTAGGGCATAATCTTCTAGAGAGGCCTACATAGGAGAATTAAATTCCAATTAGACCTATACCTCTAGAAGTGGACCTATATTAAATATAATTTCAAGATTCTTTACTTCAGAGACTGAAACAGCCGACCCAGAAGCGGGAATTAAATCTTTCCAAAGCCCGACATCCGAAAACCTTGGAAACTTGAAATTTGGACTGTGGGTCAGGGTCAAGGTCGACCCTAACCTAGTTCAGGGTCAAGGTCAACCTTGACCTAGGTCAGGGTCAAGGTTGACCTTGACCCAGAAGGTTGACCTTGACCCTGAGGTCAAGAACCTCAAATTTGCAGAGTAGGATGCCAGAAACACGTCAGAGAGAAGTGGGAAATAGGGCAGAATAAGGGGAAATCCAGATCCAAGTCAAAGATCCATTCAAGGCATTTGACATGACTCCAAACCACTTAATCAGAGGGCTAAAAGAGTCCAAAATGGAAGTGCTTCCATTTTCTGATGATACATTTAGCCCCCACTTTAGAAAGAGTATGGACTCGATGCAAACTCTTGGTAAAGGATAACATAAAGAAATGATAATCTTATTGAAATCAAAAGGGAAAAAGCAATCCTCAAGTCCCCAGGGAATCAATTCTTTGTCAACCCCAATATTATAATAAGAGAGACATCATTAGTCAAAGAGAAAGAGAGAGGGTGTGATTACCTCACCCAATGAGAATCTATGTCTCATTGTGAATCACACAAGGAAAAGGTACAACTGGAAAGATGGAGTTGAACCGCCTAGTGAATGTGGAGCCACTCACTAGTCAACCCATCAAGGATTTCCCTTAGGAATATTCTATTCCAAAAGAGAAAAGCTAAAACATAGACAGATCTAATCTTAAGGACACCTTCCAACCTTAAGGGATCAAAACATTGTAAATAAAAATTGGAGGGATCAATAGATCCTATAAGGTAAAAATCCATGCTTTAAGGATTAGTCTCTAATCCATAAAGGGAGAAAAAAAAATTAAGTTTGAAAATATTTTGAAAATGTGTGTGTGAAAAAAGTGAGTAGAGTGTATGCATCCATGTTAAAGTCATTGCTAACACTTTAATAGGAGCAATGGATTTAATGAAAACATAAATAAATCCACTGATTACGTTTCCACTATGAGATGGCCCCAAGCGAAGACAAATCAAGGGAAATACCACATAAACATATTGAGAGCATAGAAGGGATCTACCTACCATGGGGTCAGTATGATCATAAGATAATATATATATGATATTATTGCAAATGAATTGACATCATTCCCCAAAGAAAGTAGAACTACAATCACAATGGAGGAAATAAAATGCAAGAGTTACAAAGAAGAGTCTTTTCAGACCACAACATGGAGACCAAAAAGAATCAGTGTTGTCATGTCACAAATCCAAGCGGAATACACAAGGAAAAAATTTACGAAGAATAACATAGGTACAACATAACATGAAAACAATACATAGAATAATAGAGATACATATAGAGGAATAGTACAATAGGTTTGATTCCTTTATCACCTTGCACCAACAAAGTAACAAGGGTCGTATAAAACAATCTAACAAACATTTAGAAAACACATTATGGGAGAAGCACAATACAACAAGCAAACACTTAAAAGGCTACCATGAAGGACAAGCCAATCAAGCGCATGGCCTACTCTCCCCATCTCGGTCTATATCATTTAGGGAAGGTGGGAAACTTGCAAGAGGGAATATATCTAACATAGTAGGAATAATAGCCAGTTCTAAACAATGATCCTCTTGAGAATCTCAATGTTCGATACTAGGTTTAATTATCAATTGTGTGGAAAGCATATGAGGTAAATCAATATCAAGATCAATAGTCTCATATTCATCATTAGCATCAATAGGATCATCAAGAGTATCTTCTTCATCAAGATTAATCGAAATAGAATCTAAGATGCGAATAGAATCATCATAATCATTCATCTTAATGTCATTATGAACATTAACTTCTTCCAACACATCAGGCATAAGCTGTTCAAAAGAAGGTAAATAACTTCAAAGAACAAAGGCACGGGCCCTAGCTTTAGCCCAACGCTTCTTATGACGTTCATTGGAAGATTTTTTTTACATTTTGTCTTGTTTGAAATATGTTGAGCACTAGGAGGAACAACAACTGGTTCCTTCATAGGTTATATAGGAGGATTAGTAGGATTCTCAGTAGGATGAAAAGAAACACTATGAGCTTGATTAATAGAAATAGAAGAAATGGATAAAGGAGGTAAGGAAGGTGTAGGAAAAATACCACAGTTAAGATCTATCTGAGGCATGCTTAACTCAAGAATCTTGTGATGTTTATAGGCTTGATATGAGAGAAAAAGATTATCATGTCAAGAAGAACATGAATTAGGTAATGAAGGCCAAAAGAATTCAAGGGTAGCACAATCCCTAGGCCTAGAAAGGTTGATATAAACTATGATTAATTATTTTCATCTCTTCATCATGAATGAACTTAATACACTTATGGATAGGGGAAGCAACGCAATGCATGGCAGTCAACCAAGGCAAACCAAGATTAACTTGAAATTGATCAGAAGTAGGGACAACAAAGGTAGTGTCCACAACTTTACCACAAATTTCAAAAGGCAAGTTAATAGAACCAAATTATGGATAGAGGAAACCATTACAAGTTTGAATCCACACATCAGATGTATCATAATAATCATGTTGTTAGTTATTCATAAAAAAGTTTTCTTCAGTAATGACATTGACTAAGGAAGTAGGATCAACAAGACAATCACATGTAGGTATCTTTGCAATCCTAGCATAAATGTAGAGGGGACCATCATGAGCTTTAATGGTCTCAGAATTATCAAAGGTGATCGAGAGTTCCCTAGGTAGGTTATCCTTAGGTTGTTTTGAAGGTTTAGATTGGGGTTTCAGTTCAGGTTGAGGTTGAACTTGAAGTTGAGGTTGAGATTGAGGCTGGGGTGGAGACACAGGTTGAGGTAAAACAACATGCTCCACATGGTTAACAATATGATTGGGATCATCCATCTTTGAATCATAAACAATATCCACAGAAGATGGATGAACAATGGTATTAGTATCATGTGTAGGCAAAGGAATCATATAGATTTGGAGGTTTTGATTAAGAGGAGAGACATATTTTTTCCCACTACCATCAAAATTATCAATATATAAAGTATTAGAATCAATTAATTCTTGAACCTTATGTTTTAGAGAATAACACTTCTCAGTATCATGGCCATTCTGATCATGGTATTTACAAAAGGCTTTGGGATCAAAGGATTTTAATGTCATCATAGTAGGAATAAGAGTTCGAATAGGAGGCAAAGTAATCATATTAGTAGTCAACATTTTACTCATAATAGAATGGAAAGATTTAGAAAGAGGAGTAAACGTACAATTTAAATGAAAAGCAGTGGGTGCAGAAGTGGTATTATTGGATGCAACAGCAACTTGATCAGTAACTGCATTTGTTTTCTTATTTATCTTGACATAGTTTTTAGGTTTTTGAAACTTGTTTGGATTAGGAGAAGAATCACTCTTATCAATTGGAACATGAGCCATTGGAGTGTTGCTCTCAAATTGACTCACTTGTAATTGATAATGATGAAGCTCTACACAAAGTTGTTGAAAAGAGGTAAATTCAATAAGCAGAATCTTATCTCTAATATCCTTTTTCAAATTTGAAATAAACATATGCTAAATATCAATATCAGGAACAGGATAAGAAATTTGATCATACAAATGCTTAAATATACCAATAAATCCAGTCAATTTTTCTTTAGTATTATGTTTACAATGCATCAAATCAGTTAAGGACACTTGCAGATCGATGTTATTTTGGAACTTCTGAATAAAGGTATTAGCAAGTTTTGGAAAAGAATCAATAGAATAAGGAGGCAAGGAACAATACCATTGCAAGGCCTTATCACGAAAAGTTCTAGCAAACAACTTGGCTAAAATCCTATGGTCATGAGCATAGTCACTACAAAGGATTTGAAATGTTTTAACATGCGTGACAGGATCTCCCTTACCATTGTAATTCTCAAGATGAGACATATTGGCTTGCTGAGGGACAGGAGCACGAATAATGTCTAGGGATAAAGAGCTACCCATGTCACATGTAGGAATACTAAATTTAGATTGAGTTAAGGATGCAAGTTGTTGTTGTAAAGAGGACACCATTTGAGCCAGACTAATGATTGTGGAATCATTAGAAGAAATAGGAGGCATAGAAACATTAGGAACACTAGGAAAAGTGTGGGAAGCGGTGGGAGTAGAAGACACAATCGGTGGAACACTTGGAACCACAGTTGGAAGAAGATTGGAATAGGTAAAAGGAGCACTATGGTAAGAAGGTTGTGAGGTAGGTAAAGACATCGATGGAACACTCACAGGAAGAGATGAAAGTGGAAGATTTGAAGCTAGAGGATTAGAATATGGAAGAGATATAGTCACTAAAGGAGGAGTATAAGTATGATTGCAAGGTAAAGGAATGGAAGAAGGTTCCACACTAGTGACATGAGGAGTGAATCCTTAATCTTGAGCTTCTTGAGCTAAAATTTTAACATTTAAATGCGCAAGATGAGTAATACCACGCAAGAGATTAACACCTTGATCACTATCACTAAGGACTTTCTTAAGAGCCTCTATAGCTTGAATAGAATCTTGATTATGGTCTTCTTGAATAAGCCAATTTCCCATTTTATCAAGTTCAGTTGACAATTTTTGGACTTGTTTAGGAGGAACTCTTAAAGCATCATCCTCATCATGAGATGAGTGAGAAGAGTTATGCTCCATAGAAGGATTGGAATTATGAGTGATAAAATTGTCATCCGAGATCGTATGGAAAGGAGAGGAAGACTCAGGATCAAAAGCACCCATAAGTCAGCGACTTCTTCTAACTGGGATATTATAGGTAGGACTAGATGTAGTAAAGCTCATAAACCAATGCAATGAAAATGAACTAAACTAAGAAAATGTAAATGCAAGAACATAAAAGAAGGCTAATCTAATATGCATGCAAGATCTAACATGAAATGAAAATCTAACACCAAAAAGAAAGAGTTGTCTATCACGGGTTCACCTAAATGTAAGATATAAAAATGGCAAGGAGATGTGTAAATTGTGGAAATGATATAAATGTATGTAATGGAAGAAACGGATGTTGAATGTGTATTTAAAGGTTTTGGGGGAAGATAATATTCTCCTCCTAGACCCAAATTTCACAAAGGAAAGATCCACTTTGATCAACCATAAGAAAAATGGTTAATGCACAAATGCATCAATTGATCAAAAATAAGCAGAAAGAAGAGAGCCTTACATTGCTAGATTATGGATGAAGAGTGTGGAATAGATTTGAATTGATTAAAACCTTAATTGAAATGAATTGAAGACAAGTACTAACCTCAAAGAATAGAAGATCTGGAAATTGTTGTTTTCTAGTGTCTGTATCAGGTTTCAGGAAATTATGTAATTGGATCTGGAACAAAAACACAGAGATGGAGAAAACCCAGAAATATTTTCCTTTTCTTAGTCAGGTTGACCTTGACCCAAATGCAGGGGAAAAATTGCATCCCTTTATGTTGACCTTGACCTGCACTGCTCCGATGAAAAATCTGTTTGCGGATCCCGAAAGTTGGTTGAAAAGGGTATCTAAATTTGCTCTATAATTTGCTGTCATGTACCTGTACCTGAAAGAAAAATGGTTTTGTTTGTTAGGGGGAGGGGTTTGCCTTGGTCAAACCCTAGTTTTTTAATTAATCTTAAAATATAATTGAAATTTTAGAGATAAACAAAGTAAATGAACAAACTCACCTTGCTTGTATAGAAACCCTTGTGGAGGATTCTAATCCTTGGATCCACAAGTACGTATTATCCAAATTAATGTAGAATGTATAATGTATATTTTAGGATGTAGGATGTCTCAAATCAATTTATTTTAGATCTTCAACACCAATCTTGAATGGATCTTGAAATAGGAAGAAGCTTGCATGGATGTGGATGGAGAAATCTTCAACAAGAGGGATCCATAGAGCTTGAATCCTTCAATGGATACCAATGGATCTAAATTGAATTCTTGAATAATTGAATTCTTGAGAGTGGAGATAAATTCAATATGTTATGTGTCTTAGGTGCTCAAATTCTTTTTTCTCTCCAAATCTTGTCTTTTCACGTCTTAGAGAAAATGAGAGGAGAAGAGCTTCCTTATATACAAATCTAGAGAACTTCCTTATATAAAAATCTATGGCACAATCTTATAGAGAGGCCTAAATAGGAGAATTAAATTCCAATTAAACCTATACCCATAGAAGTGGACCTATATTAAATATAGTTTCAAGAGTCATTACTTCGGAGACTGACACAACCGACCCAGAAGCGGGAATTAAATCTTTCCAAAGCCCGACATCCAGAAACCTTGGAAACTTGAAATTTAGACCCTGGGTTAGGGTCAAGGTCAACCTTGTCCTAGGTTAGGGTTGAGGTTGACCTTGATCCAGAAGGTCAACCTTGGCCCTAAGGTCAAGAACCACAAATTCACAGAGCGGGATGCCAGAAATAGGTCAGAGAGAAGTGGAAAATAAGGCAGAATAGGGGGGAAGCCAGATCCAATTCAAAGACCCATTCAAGGAATTTGACATGACCCCAAACCACTTACTCAGAGGGATAAACCAGTCCAAAATGGAAGTGCTTACATTTTCTGACGATACAGTGACCAATATAACCAAATAGGATGTTAGATTCAATATCTGTATCTACTATTGAAGTTAAATATTTTGTTGTTGCATCATTTTGTATAGATATTATGGATAAACACACTTTTAAGGATATTGGAATACTCTTAGATGATCCAATTTCTATCTTATGTGACAATATCAGTGCAATAAATATTTCAAAGAATCTAGTACTATGTTCAAGGACAAAACACATTTCAATCCGATATCACTTTCTAAGAGAAAAAGGTTTTGGAGAATGAGGTAAAGCTTGAGTATGTACCTACGAAAGAAAAAATTGCTGATATTTTTACTAAGACACTCTCCAAGGATACTTTTGAGCATCTTCGAGATAATTGGGGGTCATTTTCCTAGATTGGTATGGTGGTGCATTAGTCTAGTGAACTTCATGCATAATCTTGAATCTGGAGTAATGATGGTGGATTCCTCTTAGGGGGAGCTAAGTACAGTTGTGAGTTGATATGTATAAATCAAGGTGAGCTGAGCAGAATGAGTAAGTAATTTTGGAATTTGGCCTTTTCCATTGATGTCAAAGGGGGAGAGTTTGGCATTAGGGTAAATTTTTGGAGAATCTTAGCATAAGAGATTTTTTTTCTATTGTCCATGTGTTCCCATCAATGAAAAAAGGGGAGATTGTTATAGGTTTAAGTAGAATGGGTTATTATCTGATCTAGTATAGTTTTCATTAATGTCAACATGTTGGTGTTATCATTGGAAACTATTTCTTGTGTAGTGGTGCTAAGAGTTTGGCTCCACATATTCTTCATGTTGTAAATTTAATGATGATATTTTGGTATGTTGTTGAGTAATGGTTAAAGATATTGGATTCAATTTTTTGTGCTTTGGATTGCAACTCAGTGGAATTGGTGTTTGTCTGAGTATGATAGTGATTGATAGTGTTTCTTGCATGGAATGTATGCTTCACATTTCTCCACATGATGGTTTCCAATGTTTTGGTTTTTGAACTTAGAATTTAATTTCCTTAGCTTCATTAAGTTTAGTTGGCACGAGATGTTGAGTTTCAAAGACATGGTTTCAAAATTTTATGGTGTTCTTACTCCAAGTTTGGCCAACCTCGGGAATTTTCACTTTAATTAATTGTCTCAGTGAATGTAAGATGGAATATAACATGTATGATGATTATTTCAGTCTCAGTTAAGGTGTGTTGTGGCCTAATTCTCATTTCTTTCCACCACAGGAATGTTTAGTGTCAACCTAATTCAAATTGTGTTTAGTTAAGATGCTTAGCCGACAGTGGAAGATTTCACAAATTAAAGCATGGTATAAATAACATAAGAATTTTGGAAAGGCGTGGGTGTGTGTATACTTGTGCAAGAATTTTTCAAGTATCTACATGTGTGATGGGGATGTATGGAAGAGGATATGTCTCCTTATAGGTATGAAGTAGTGTGAAGTGTGGTGTTGAGAAGAGTGGACCTTCATGTGTTATCTATCCAAAGAAGTGAGTCAAAGGTATATATAGATCAATTGATTGAGTTTCATAAGTGCATCAGTGGTGGATCTATTCTTTTTTATCCTTCTTCATCTGGGTAGTGAGCCCTTTGACAATGAGCCTTCTTTTTTTAGGCAGTGACCCTCTAATAGTGAGCCTTTCTTTGTAACAATTACCTTAACCAGTGTCACCCTAAAAAGTGCTCATATATTTGAGAATTAATATTTTCCTTAATTTTTTGCTTAATAGTGTTTTCCATGTAATTTTGGTGTTTCATTGTGAATGGTGTTTTTTTCTTTTCTATGTTCTTTCATGTTTATATCTTTTGGTGGTTAATGAATTAAGAATAAGTTTTTGTGGATCTGATTCAACGAAAGGTTTTAAAGGTTTTATTGAAAATTGATTCCCCCCCCCCTCTTAGTTGTCATGTGCATTTAATAATTTTCCTACTTAACTTCCTTACAACAATAATTATAGAAAGGAAGCTTTACACATTTGTGGTAAGTATCGCCTTGCTACTCACAATTATAGAAAATAATAGGTGGGTGAGGTTGGACTCTATTATGAACATTGTTACCACCATCTCTACATTTTATGTATTATAAGGACAAAATTCTTTGCCTTGGTAATTGTATAGTCAAGAAATGGAAGCACTTCCATTGTAAGACTTGTTTAGCCTTCTGAGTAAATGGTTTGGGGTCATATCAAACACCTTGAATGGGTTCCTAATCTAGACTTGGCTTTCCCCCTGTTCTGTCCCTCTTTCCACTTCTTTCCAGCCTAATTTCTGCATTCTGGACTGCAGACGTGAGATTCTGGACTTCAGGGTCAGGGTTGACCTTTTGGGTCTATGTTGACCTTGACCCTGACCTAGTTCAAGGTCAACCTCAACACTAACCTAGGTCAAGGTCAACCTCGACCTTGACCCAGGGTTCAAACTCTGGGGTCTTACAGTTTTTGGATGTTGGTCTTTGCAAAAGTTATTTCCTGCTTCCGAGTCGGTTGTTTCGGGTTCTGAAGTGTTGATTCCTAAATTATATGTAATATAGGTCCTCTCCTAGGGTTAAAGGCTTTAATGGGAATTTAATTATCCTATGTCGGCCTCCTTAGAAGATTGTGCCCTAGTTTCATATAAAAGGGAGCCTTCTCCTCTCTTTTCCTCTAAGTCTTCTAATCGTGATCAAGCATTATCGAACTATCTTCAAGTGAAGTCCAAGCAAGCTAAGGAGAAAGATTTCAAGAAAGCATTCATCCATTCAAGCATCCATTTTCATGAAGGAGATCCATTGGAGGCCATTGAAGGATTCAAGCTACATAGTGCCCTTTTGGTGATCTCTCCATCCACCTTCTTCCAAGCCTATTCCAAATTTAAGAACCCATTCAATACTTGGTGTTGGAGATATACAAGCAAGAGATTGAAGACATCCTACCATTCTACATTCTACATATTTGGTGCATACATACTTGTGGACTCAAGGATTTGAATCCTCCACAAGGACTTTTATAGGGAAGGTGAATTTATGCATTTACTTTGTCTATTTCTACAATTTCAATTACATATATTTGAGGTTAATTCCAAAATCGGGGTTTGACCAAGGAAAACCCCTCCCCCCAAAAAACAATCCTCTTTTTCTTATAGGTACAGGTTCGGGACTACGGATTTGGACACTGATTTGGATACCCTTTTCGGCTTTCTGTCAGGCTTCACGAACAGATTCTCCATCAGACCTGTGCAGGTCAAGGTCAACATTATTGGGTCAGGGTTGACATTTATGGGTCAAGGTCAACCTTTTTCATAAGACAACATTGGAACAGAAAAATATTTATGAGTTTTGTTCATCTCTGCATTTTGGTTCCGGATCATACTTCAGTTTTTCCATAAACAAAGAACAGACCTCAGAAAATAGCATTCTTTGATATGCAATTCTTTAAGGTTAGTAAATTTCTCCTATTTCTTCAATTACTATGATATATCATATCTATATATTCAATTAATAGAATTTAAGATCCTTCTTGTTATTCTCTTTTCAAAATAGTTGATTCATTTGTGCATTAGCCCTTCTTTTGGGTTGATCAACTTGGATCTTCCATTTGTGCATTTGGGAATAGAAGAGGAGCATCTTATCTTCTCCCTAATCACAATTACAATATATAATCAATCAAATTCAATTAAATATAAAGTAGGGTTAAGGAAATCAACATACTCTAAGAAAATCAAACAACAATTAATAATCTAATCTCCATTATCCCCCTTCTTATCCCCTTTTCTCCCTTTACATTTTGGTGAACCCGCGATAGACAACTCTTTCTTTTTGGTGTTAGATTTATATTTTTTATGTTAGATCTTGCATGTTCTTTCAAATTACATTTAAGTTCAATAGATCAAAAATTTGTGTTAGTTCAATTGCATTGTATTGGTGTATGAGCTTTACTACCTCTAGTCCTACTTATAGTATCCCAGTTAGAAGAAGTCATAGACTTATGGGTTCCTTTGATCTTTATTCTTCCTCTCCTTTCCTTAGGATTCCCGATGATAATTTGATAACTCATGATTCCAATCCTTCTATGGAGCATAACTCTTCTCACTCATCTCATGATGAAGATGACACTTTAAGAGTTCCTCCTGAACAAGTGCAA
>MU224296.1:306250-316946 GCA_018584345.1 Thuja plicata | reverse complement strand
TGTGTGTGTGTGTGAATATGTATACATAGGCTCATGTAAAATCCTGTAACAGAGAGTATGATGACAGTATAAGAAGAATGCTTGATCTTGACATGCTATATAAGAATTCGCTAATTTAAAGCTGTCAATCTATATAACTGAGCTTGCACATAGTAAGGCCTGTGGAATTGAGTATACAATTGTATTCAAATATTTATGTCTTAAGAAACTAACAACATGGTAATACAAAGAATCAGCAATGCTGGTTAAAATATAGTCTAGGCAACCTCCAAATACTGACTAAACGTGTAATATGTCATCCATTTATCATCCCGAGAACTGATTCGCATCTAGGAAGAGGCAGGGGAATCTCAGCAGTCAGTGGTTAAATATAGTAAGGGAGCATATAAGGTGGGTTGAAAAGTTTATAATAGGGATCCCTGCATGGGAGGGGGTAAACATAGTTTAATCCATAATAGTAGCACCATCGGCACCTAGGTTAGATAGGGCATCTGCTTCCGAGTTGCCCTCCTGGTATGTATGTTTAACCATATATTCAGGGATGGAATCTAGGATAATATTAATTTCCTCAATTTTAGAATTAATCGACCAATTGGGGGTCTTTTTAGATCTTATGGCGTTAGTAAATATTTGGGAGTCACCTTCAATGACTAATTTTGGTAAATTGAGTTTCTGGCAAATTTTTAGACCTTCCAGAGCAGCTAAGCACTCTGCCATGTTGTTGGTGGTGGGATTAATGGGGCTTGCAAATTTAGTAATAGTTTCTCCCTTCCAATTCCTGATAATACCACCAATACTAGCCACCCCGAGGTTTCCTCTGGAAGCCCCATCGAAGTTCAATTTGACCCATCCTTCCTTGGGAGGGTGCCAGATGCAATTGGACCTATCGATTAGCGTTTTGATGCCTCCTCAGCCAAATAACATAGGAATATTCAAAGAGGGCCATTTCAATCTAATTTTATTGTCCCATGATTTAAAGGAGTCTTCATAGCATGTTTTTTCTTGAAGCTTGTTGTTGATGGTTTCGATTATTGAGGCCTCGATTTTATTGATGACGCTTTTCCAATCTAATTTTTGGTTAGTAAATATTCGTCTATTACGCTCCTTCCATACTTCCCAAACTAATATGGAGGGAGCAATCGTCCAAATGTCTTTAAATAGATTATTCTTATAAAGAGTTGGCCAGGCTTTGAGAAGGCCCAACAGATCTGTCGGGAGGGCAGATTTCCAGTCTAGATACTGTTGTAACCAGTACCAACAATTCTGAGTGTATGTGCAATTCAAAAGAAGATGATTAACATCTTCAATCTGGTTTTCACATAGGGGGCACCGAGAGGGCCCCTTGAATCCTAGCTTACAAAATCTATTTGAGGTTAATATACTGTCCTGCATAGCTGCCCAAAGAAACATACCAGCCTTAGGTAAACAGGCTTTGTTCCAACATAGGTTAAGGAGAATGTCTAAATTATCCAAGTTACTCTCCTGGATAATAGTTCTATAACCATCTTTCACTGAATATTCCCCATTATTGGAACCTAACCATAAGAGGGAGTCCGGTCTATTTTTGATAGCGATGTTTCTGTCTTCTAAGATGTTAATTAATTTTTGTCTTTCTTGGTCTGAAGAAGATCCTAAAGATCCAGAGTTTGAAGAAAAATTCGCATCCAATCCAATATAATCCTTTAAATGTATACTGATGTTAACTTTACATTCTTCAATGAATATGGGTGAGAAGTCCATCTTGTTTAAAGTTGGGAAGCCAACCCACGAGTCGTCCCAGAACAGAACTTTATCCCCTAGACCCACATTCCAAGAGAGGAATTTGTTGATGATACCAATCGATTCCTTAATAAAATTCCAGATGCGAGAGCCTTTGACATGTGTCTGGGCTCTAAAGATGTTAATAGGATATGCCTTCAGGATGTATTTGTTTAGTAAAATTGATGCCCACTTAGTATTTGACTCCTTAAAAAGTCTCCACACGAGCTTTGCCCCTAGGGCCCGATTTTTCCACAAAAGGTTCTTGATTCCCAAACCGCCCATAGACAGAGGTTTACATAAGTTGTCCCATTTGATTAGGGCTAATTTATTTTCCTCTGAGGAACCTTGCCATTAGAAATCTCTCAACATTTTATCTAGGTTATGTTTGATGTTAGTCAGGAGAGGGAGTATAGACATCTGATAGGTTGGGATTGTTGTCAAGACTGACTTAATCATAGTGGTCCTGCCTGGCTTTGTGAGCCACTTACCTTTCCAGGAAATTTTCCTATCTTGGACCTTATCTATTACTTGTTTCCAAAGTTTGGATGTCCGCTGGCCCTTATCTAGATCTATACCTAGATATTTACATGGGAAGTTGCCCGCTTTATAACCAAGAGTGTTACATATATTAGGATTGACTTGTTGGCCAGATGCCTTTATATATAAATTAAGGACATCTCTGAAGGCCCTAGCCTCTTGGCTAGTGGCCGATCCAGGGAGGATTGTGTCATCCGCGAATTGCTGATGGGTAATGTATGGGACATTCTCTGCGGATTTTAAACCGATAATCTTGCCTTCTGACTGTTTCTTTGCTATAGTTCTACCCAATGCTTCTACCATGATAACATATAGGAAAGGTGACAGCGGGTCACCTTGTCTGATGCCTCGAGAGACGCCAAAAAATCCTTCTGGGGTCCCATTAACTAGAATGGAGATCTTGGGGGTAGAAATGCAATTGAAGATGAGGTTGATCCATTGCTTGGAAAATCTGAAATCTTCCAAGTATTTACATAGGAATCTCCAATCCACCTTATTGTATGCCTCTTGGATGTCAATTTTGATGAGCATACTGGGTTCCTTGGTTACTTGTGCAGTGTGGACCAGTTCTTGGGCAATGACAATGCCATCAAGAATTGTTAATGGGAAGGCGAAGGGTTAATAAAGAAAATTTCTGATTTATTAGGATTGACTTGTTGGCCAGATGCCTTCATATATAAATTAAGGACATCTCTGAAGGCCCTAGCCTCTTGGCTAGTGGCCGATCCAGGGAGGATTGTGTCGTCCACGAATTGTTGATGGGTAATGTATGGGACATTATCTGCGGCTTTTAAACCGATAATCTTGCCTTTTGACTGTTGCTTTGCTATAGTTCTACCTAATGCTTCTGCCATGATAACATATAGGAAAGGTGACAGCGGGTCACCTTGTCTGATGCCTCAAGAGATGCCAAAAAAACCTTTTGGGGTCCCGTTAACTAGAATGGAGATCTTGGGGGTAGAAATGCAATTGAAGATGAGGTTGATCCATTGCTTGGAAAATCTGAAAGCTTCCAAGCATTTACATAGGAATCTCCAATCCACCTTATCGTACGCCTTTTGGATGTCAATTTTGATGAGCATACTGGGTTCCTTGGTTACTTGTGCAGTGTGGACCAGTTCTTGGGCAATGACAATGCCATCAAGAATCGATCGATTAGCAACAAATCCCGTTTGTTCTTCTGAAATTATAATTGGGAGGAGAGTTTTTAGTCTGTTAGCCAAACATTTTGATAATATTTTATAAATAGTGTTGCATAACAAAATTGGACAAAAGTCCCCTGGGTCAGTACAGTCATTTTTCTTCGGGATGAGAGCAAAGAAAGTGTTATTAATTTCTGAGAGAATGGATCCAGAGTTCCTGGTAGCTTCCACGGCTTGCCAGATGTCATTGCCCATAAAGTGCCAGCACTTCTGAAAGAAGCCTACCTGAAAACCGTCTGAGCCTGGGGCTTTGTTTGGCTGCATTTGGAATACAGCAGTTTTAACCTCTTCCAAGGTGAGTTTGCTATTGATCATCATGTTGTCCTCATCCAAAATTAGCTTAGGTATGGCCTTGAACATTTCATCTTGGGCTTGAAGGTTAACTGCCTCTGTATTATTTAGAAGAGAGTCATAAAATTTTGTAATACGATCTACGATGTCTTTAGGGTCTTCTAAAAGGTTACCATGCTCATCTTTGATTTGAGAAATCCTATTAATATTTCTTTTTATGTTAGTTGATTTGTGAAAGAATTTAGTATTACAGTCTCCTTCTTTAAGCCAGGTTTCCCTGGATTTCTGTTTCCAATATATTTCTTCTTTAAGTAAAATAGCATTGTATTTAGACAGTAGCTCTTTTTATTTTAAATAGCTGGCCTCATTCATACCTTGGGCTATAACTAAGTTATTAAGGTCCTCTATATCTGATTCGGTCTTGATTTTTTCTTCAAAAATGTTATTGAATTTGTTTTTATTCCATACTAACACTTTATTCTTAATAACTTTGAGTTTGGTTACCAACCTATACATCTTAGACCCTTCCACTAACGTTTCGTTCCACCATTATTCTAGAAGACTGATAAGGTATTGATCTTGGAACCACATAAACTCAAACTTGAAAGGGTTCCTGTTGGGTCTGCAGTTTTTCGTGATTGTTAATCTAATTGGGAAGTGATCCGAGCCTGTTTCTGGGAGAATTTCTGCAGTTAAAAGCTGGTCAAAATCTTCCATTTCTCCGTTGATAAAAAACCTGTCTAATTTTTTTGCAATATGGTTGAAGCCCGATCTTCTATTGTTCCAAGTGAATGTACCGTTGATTGTCTCGATATTGATTAGATTATTTTTTGTGACCCATTGGCTGAAATCTCTTTGGGATTGTGAAATATACTGAGATCCTCCAAATTTATCTTTGGTATTCATGATAGCATTAAAATCACCTCCTACAATGTGTGTTTCTCCTAAGTTTGAGTGTAGAATGGATTGTATTTCCTGCCAAACCCTTCTCTTGTCAGTGTTTTGGGTGGGACCATAGGTATTAATCAGATTAAATTTTAGATTTGATTTGAGGCTGCGAATCCTCAGTGCCATCCAATTACTCTTACTAGCTAGGGCTATTACGAAGACTTTCCAGGGGTCCCACAAGGTAGCTAATCCTCCCGATGCACCTGTTGCTGATACATAGTCTGATTTCCATATACCAATTCTATTCTTAAATTTTATGCTTTCGTTATCGTTCAGTTTGGTTTCTTGTAATATTATAATTTCTGAATTGAAGTTATTTAGATATATTTTAACGAGTCTTTGTTTGTTAGGGGCGTTTAAGCCCCTAACATTCCATGAAGTCACTCTCATTGCTCCTTGGGAAGGCACTTCCCCTTCCCAATGTGCATAATGTCAGAAATCTTCATTTGTTTTTCCGCACTGCCTGCTATGTTTCTAAGCTCAATAAGAGATTTCATGCCTCTTTTCTTCTGAATCCTGTTAATGTTTGGGGAGGATAAACCTTCCTTATTGACAGCTATACCAAGTTGTCTATTTTCATTTGTAATACCAAATATACCCTCAATATTCTCTGTTTTATCTTTTGTGTTATCAGTGGGGTGTGGGGGAAACTCTGGGAGATCAGTATGATCGTCATCTCTGTTCCCTCTATCCATATCCATGAGGGCATCTTCTGCATCAATGGTCTCTTGACCATATGACTCTATTATATTCTCCAAATTATCTGGTATATCATTGTTAAGAACCTCTAGCTCTAAAGGAATTGAAATTTTTGGAGTCTCATTTACTTGTGTAATCTCCCTTGGATCTTCTCTTTCATTCTCAGAATTCCTGAGCTTCATAATATTTCTTATTAGAAACTCCTTCTGATATTTTAATTCTTCTTCGTCACATATTTCATTTATAAAGAGTTCCATGAGCTCATCAGTTTCTGCATCTGCTAATCTTTCCTTTTCAGAAGGGTCATCATGTGTTGATGCGTCTATTAGAGGTGTGTTTAGTGTTGTCAAAGATTTTTCAATAGTGCATATTAATTCATTTTTTGGGTTGTCCTTTAAATCCAGCTGAACCTCATCCTTAAGGGAATGTTGTTCTTTAGTAGTATTTGATTGAGTTTTCTTCTTATCAGAAACTGGGATCCTTTTTGCTTGATCCAATACCAAAATTTCATTATTGTTGTTTACTTCTATTTTATTAAAGAGGGGGGAATTCTTCTTATCTGGGCTAGACTAGTCTACCATAGTTGTGGCAAGGTTACAAGTTGGTTTTGGGTTCCGAGTGGGTTTACTCGGGGATATGAGTATTTGAGAGGGTGGAAGTATATTTGCTGCATTTTCCCTCTCTTTAGAGATGGAGAAGCCTCCTCGGTCTGCGAGAAAGTTAATGTCCACCTCCATATTTTTGTTCAAGAGGTTTGTTGTAATCTTAGAGTCCTTTGTGATATCTGGAATGGTATTATCATGATACAGTTCTAAATGATCTTCCAGAATGTTAGGGTCAACAATCACTATATTAGAGTTGAATCCAAGGTGTAAGGGGGGGATAGTTTTCTGGTGATAATCCATGTTTACCACAATGGTTCTGTCTGAATGGTTATATTTTGTGTTCATCATTCTAATGAATCTACCTATCTTATTTCCTATAATAACAGCTATTTCTTCGCTGGCTAATTCCAAAGGTAGATTCTTAATGACAATTGTTTTATCTATATTGAAATTACCTAGCTTAATTGGATTAAAAAGTGGCATCCAGTCAAATAAAAGAAAGGACTAATTTCTGAAAATAAGATTGTTTTCTTTTAGAAGATTTTCCTTAATCTGTTTGCTTTTGCAGTCTATAAACAAAAAGTTGTCTCTGAGTAGAGAAATACTTACCTTGTTGGGAAGGCTTTCAGACAAATGCTCCACGATTTCAAGGATGGAAGCTCCCGTTCCTTTCCATCGGCAAATAATACCAACCTGTTCATAATACTTCTGATTTTGAAGTATTTCTTTATAATCTAGGTTTATCACGTTAGTTTTAAGAAAATCAAAATTACCTTTGTTGGTTCTTCTGTGTGGAGGAGTATACAAATTAGACTGACTTGAAATAGGGGTTTTGACAGAAATGTTATGATTACCTTTCATTGCCTGCAATTGTGTGTACTTACTGCCCGGTCTTCGATGAGGGGGAGAATATTTCTCTGTGCTTTAGGGCTAGTGAGCTTTGAAACCCTTTCATTAGCATTAAGAAGATCTTTCTGTTTCAACTCTCCATTCTCTTTGGAAAGCAACCCTGGGGTTTTGCCAAATAGAGGGGGAATGCAATTCATAATTGGCAGAGCATGTGTATTGCCAATGTGTGACTGATTCCTATTGAAGCCCTTTATTCCCAAAACCTTGTTCTATTTACTTGTATGAGTTCCAGATTGTGGATAGTCAGAATTCAGGGGATCAAAAGAGTTCTTCATATTTAAGCTTTTAATTTTTTGTTTATATGAACGGTAACTGTCCTCTCTTCTTACCACATTCCTTCCTTTTACCTATTGCCACTCTCCTTTATCTGTACCGACCCCGGAAGATGCATTAACCACTGCCAATCCTCCTCCCCCCGTTGTAGATAGGGGTTCGTAGGGGATTTTCGCCAAAGCTCTCCTGGTTGACAGAGGTTTTGTGGTTCCAAGGTGATCAGTCCTACAATCCACCATTTGCCTGAATTCAGATTGTTTCAGGGTGCGAGCGATAGGAGCCTAATTATATAACACTCCACCCTTCCCCATAACGAAATGGGATTGAAGTGGTATATCCTCAGAGTTAGGTGCCCTAACAGACCCGTAATCCAACTTCCCCTTTCTTGCATATTTGGTTTTAGAAAAGAAAACCAATTGCTTATCCAGCGATTGGATGGAGAAAATCTTATTCACTGGTTTCTTGCTTTGGATCAGTTTTTCATTGACCGCCTGGGTTACAGAGATGGGGCATGAAACCCTATCCAGAGGAACTTCAGATTGTATCGACTCCTGTATGCTCTTCTCTTTCTGCTTTGCAGTAAATTCATTCAAATGTTCATAAGTTGGGTGAATATGGCATGCATCCTTCTTTTTACAATCTGCAAATTTGTGCCCGTAAAGCCAGGAGTTAAAGCAATAGCTTGGGAATTTATTATCGGATCCATTGCCCTGTGAAACCTTCAAGTTGGAGACAGTTTTGGATGAAGTAGGATTAGGGATATTTTCCCTTGCACGCTCATGGTGCAATAACCCTAAATTCATCTGCTTATTATGCATAGCGATCTTTCGCTGTAGTCTAAACTTTCGCATATTTTAGTTTTTTCTGCTTCCCTTTTTCAATTTTTTTTTCTATATATTATATTAAAATACGATATGAGTAAAAATATTGATGAAAAAAAAGTATATAAATGTGAAAATATATCAAAATAATATTGTATATTCTTAAAAAAGATAAAAAAATATTCAAATATTAAAACATTTTAATTACATTATTATAACACCATCTTATTTATTATATTTTTATTATTTTCAGTGGGGAAGATTTATATTTGGAAAGACATGGAAGGAAATACAGAAGAAGAAACGAAGGCTAAGGAAGAGAAAGGAAGAGGGCACCCAGAGGACCCATAATTTTTTTTTACAAAAGTCCTCAAAATGAAACCAAGAATTGAAGAAAACAAAGAAAAAACTTTTTAAAAAAACTACTTGACTGAGAAGAAACCCCAAAAATCCCACAGGAGAAGACGCTGGGGAGAGGACAGAGAAAGCTACCTCATAGAAGAACGAAGACCAACAACAAAATGTGCTTCCAGATCCATGGGATCCACCAAAGTAGACACTGAAAAGACTGCACTCGAGAACACAAACAACCCCAAAATGGTCATGACTACAGTAGAAAACATAGCATTAAAAAGGGAGCACACCTGTGTGCCAGAGAGAGGGATATGGTGGGAAAAGGGCACAACAAGTTGAGCAAAAGATACAACTACTTGCACATCTCCCATCAGAACCCTGCACCTTCCTATCGTAACCATCGTCTCCTTCCCCATCATCATCATCTTCTCTCCTGGGTTTCAGAGTGCTGGAATGAAACCAGTGATCCTGTTATTGGTTGAGGATAAGATAGTTGAGCTCTTTCATGGCACCAAATATATTGTGGTATCTTTCCCTCCAGTCCTGCAAAATAAAATCCCTAAAAAAAATGAGAATGGAACCAAGAAGCATCAAAAGTAGCCTCTATCTAATGGCATGTTTTTAAAGTGAAAAGCAAAAGCCAAAAACCCAACACAATATGCCTGGGAGTGTTCATCTTAATTACAAGATTCCTATATTCGTCATACGAGTTCCAGTCCATTTCCAAATCTAAAAAATCAAAACCCAAACCAAGAATAAGAACAAATTCATCCAGCGAATGCCCTGAGAGTTCATGAACCAAGAGACAAACAAATATACAAAATTTTAGTGGAAAATCACATGTTAAATTCAATTCTTAAATCTCTTTGCAACCTTCCATAAATCCTCAAATATAAATCTTCACCGTAAAGACATATCCACCGCAATGTCGGACTTAGAGCTACCATGACTGCTCTTCTTCTCATTTCAAAATCCCATACGCGATCTCAAAACAATCGCCAATGGCACTTTAACATGGAAGCGATGTAGTCAAATCATCCATGCACACTACATACATTCTCAGTGGTGATCAGAAGAGAAAGAAATTAGAGGTAGCGTTAATATCATGCAAACCTGCTATCGCTGATAATAGTATGCCTACAAGCGAAGATAAAAGTTGTAGAAATAACTTATGTCAAAAACTATGATCGAAAACCATGACTTGAGATTGGTAAACTGTGATCTGTATACCATTTATAGTGGTGAGACAAAAAAACTGGCGTGAGAAAATTTCGATCAAGCCGTACGCGAGCTTCCCCGCAGGGGAAGCCTATCGGCTTAACAAGGACAACCTAAAACACACATTACATCCTTCAAATAACTCACATCCACAATTGCATAAACAATCCAATAATTACCATACTTAATCACAAAATAATTCCTAAAAATTCACTTCATTACTTTTATTTTTTAATATGTATCACTAAATCATTTACAACTACCTATCACAACTTATATGTATCCAATTTCCAACTAAACATAGTTATTTTAACCAAATATCACAATTTGACTTGCTGTGGAAAATATCTCCTACTTATCAATTGATGAGCTTAAGGGGCTTTCTAATGAATGGTTCATAAGGCACAACACTTGGTGAAGGTTTTGCAAATGAGGTTGCAAGCAGAGTGGGTTTAACCATGGAGGAAACGCCGTAGTTAAGCGTGCTCGAGCTGGAGTAGTACTGGAATGGGTGACCTCCCGGGAAGTCCCGACGCTTCACTTCTGTGAGCATCACCTAGATCCAATGAGTGCTAAGTGTTCTATTCGTTCTCATGAGAGACGGGTCGTGTGAACCACTACTCATGAAATATGGGTCAATGAGTTTGATCAAAAAACTACACAGTTGAATCCTGATAGCAATATCACAATTTGACTTGCTGTGGAAAATATCTCCTACTTATCAATAATTATTTTAATTCACTTCTCTTCTTTTACACTTTCACCCAAATAATCACCTTCTAAACTACCTTAAACCCAAAACAACCATTTAATTATTATTACTATTATTATTAAATTTCCTTGGAGTAGAAGCACTTTAATGTCTTTCCCCAATGATAAACATGGTATCGTGCAAAAGACTCAACAAAAGCAGAAAATACTATGATCAATCAATTTAAAAGTAAAACCCATTAAAACAAGAGCTGTGCTACAGCTGGAGTCCAGCCTAATAGTAAAAAAATAAATATTGTTTGAATAGATTGAACAAGCATTGGCATAAGTAAATGATTGTAAATAATTATAAGAAGAAAATTAAAAT
>MU224296.1:287878-303748 GCA_018584345.1 Thuja plicata | reverse complement strand
TTCTATGTTCTTATATTATAAAAGAATTAAATTTTATTTTAAAACTTATAAAATTAATTTATTAGATTTTTAAAATAAATTTATTTACTCTTTAATAATTTTAGTTTATATTACTTTATTTTAATTTTCTTCTTATAATTATTTACAATCATTTACTTATGCCAATGTTTGTTCAATCTATTCAAACAATATTTATTTTTTTACTATTAGGTGGACTCCTGCTGTAACACAGCTCTTGTTTGATATGGAAATGGCTATGCAGCTGACAAATTCTAGACAATTTTAAAACATTTATTAATTAAATTTAAATTCATGCTATAGTTGTTTTTGGTTTTGAACTTAATTAATAAATGTTTTAACGTTGTCTTGTTAAGTAAAATCTGTCGGTTGCATAGCTATTTCCGTTTGGTATCAACAGTGAGATCAAAAAGAAAATTTGACATTTATTTTAGGGTTTGTAAATCAGTATTTTGATTGTGGTTTTTCAATTGTGTTAGCCATTTCCATTTGGTATCAATAGTGTGATCAAAAAGAAAATTTGATGTTTATTTTAGGGTTTGTAAATGAGTGGTTTGATTGTGCTTTTTCAATTGTGTTATGAATTAAGGGAAGAGTATTAGTAGTTGTTATAGTTAATTTCATATATCTCAAGTTCTTACATGGTACATCAAGGTTGATGACTTTTTTGGTTGACTTTATTTTTGTGAATTCACTACTTATAGCTATTGTTTTGGGTTTTGGGTTTTGGGTAGTAGAGCCAAACATTGTGGGATCTGGTTTGTGTGCAAAAGTCAAAAGGTGGTAATTTCAAAAGTGTCCTTTGAAATGGATTCTCTATTGACCTATTATCCATTGTTTTGACAACCAAAATAAAATTGTACAATTGATCCAAAATTTATGCACAAATGCCCCAATTATCATGGGCTATTGGTACAAATAAAGTTGCAAATTGGTGTACTTACTAACATTATTCCCCCAAAATGAGGGCTTATTGGCCCACTAAATAATTTTTTTTTGTGGGTTTTTGGTTAGCTAAATCAAATGAATAATAATTGGAACATGGGTCATAAGTGTGTTTGTGCTCTAGTTTCCCTTAGTTGTAATAGCTAATTTTGAATATCTTAAGTTCTTACATGGTACATTAAGGTTTGATGACTTTTTTTTGTTGTCTTTGTATGCGAATTTACTACTTATAGTTACTATTTTGGCTTTTGGATAGTAGAGACGAGCATTGTGGGATCGGTTTTGTGTGCAAGAGTCAAAAATTGGTAATTTCAAAGTGTTGTTTGAAACATATTCTTTATTGACCTATTACCCATTCGTTTTGACAACCAAAAAAATTGTACATTTGATCCAATATTTATGCACAAACGCCCCAATTAAGATGGGCTATTGGTACCAAGAAAGTTGCAAATTGGTATACTTGTTCACTTTTTCCCAAAAAATGAGTGGTTATTAGTCCACTAATTAATTTTTTTGTGGGTTTTTAACTAGCAAAATCGAATGAATAATAATTGGAACATGAGCACCTAGTGTTTGTACTCTTTCCCTAAATTTTACAAAGTTTTGAAGAAATATTATAAAGGATCACATCTTATTCATTACTTATTTCTTAATTGAAAAGACATATAGACCTATGCAACATATGGAATAGTAAAACAACATCATGAACCATATAAAACCTTTGATAAAAATAGATTCATTTTCACAATCAATGTTAATGGTCAAAAATAGCCTAAATTTAATGGTCACTATCTAAATTTGACGGTCCACCTTGTCTTTCAACAAAGATAAATTTAGTTTGATTTAGAAACCTATGTTTAGGTATACATACTAATGAGATAAAATAAT
This sequence comes from Thuja plicata, assembly GCA_018584345.1. Taxonomy (NCBI): domain Eukaryota; kingdom Viridiplantae; phylum Streptophyta; class Pinopsida; order Cupressales; family Cupressaceae; genus Thuja; species Thuja plicata. The sequence continues at coordinate 301,897 of MU224296.1, read as the reverse complement.
GTTTGGTTTACAAAACTATGTTTAGGTAGGTATAGGTATTCATGAGATGATATTGATTAGAATATATTGTGTTGGTTACCGTGATTGAGGGAGTAACATGAGAGCATGATTTCCTCTCCTCTAAATATGTATATATCCTTGCGATTGGAATATAGAGAGAGTATTTTGAAGTTTGTTTTGAATTTTTTTATTTAGAAAAGTTCATGTTTTTTTAATATATTAAGTAAATAAATATAAATGTGTAAATTTAAGGATTGAATCTAGGATGTGGAGAGCAAGTTTAAATCAAATAATAATTTTAAATTTAATTAAATAAATAAATATAATTAAGTTAATGACAATAGTTTATATAATGTATAGTGTTGAGAGTTATTTTTAAATTCAATCGTTATTTATTTTTATATCAAAATTTCAAATTATATAATGTGATTTATTTTAATGATGTTCTGAATTTTTCATTAATTAATTATTGTAATTATTATTGATTGATTATATTCATTAATTTATTTTATTTTAAAGATATGAAAAATCATTAAACAAGTTCAATTGGATTCATTTTATTGTATTTAAGATCCTAATATGTCTTACACAAATAGAATGATTAAAACATTGACTCCTATATGTAATCTAAATGAAAAAAGTGATCAACACTTTGTTTTTTGGATCAAGCAATCAAAACACTTGCAAATGATAATGCTTTGCTACTCAATAACAATGAAATTTTCAATTTAAACAATTCAACCAAAAATCAATTAAAAATTTGATGAATCAAAGCATCAACTAGACAAATCAAGGCAGACTAAACTTTTTCATTTTGACATGTAGGTCACATTTGACCTTTTCACATCAGTTCCTTGGGTTTAGGCAAAATCTTGTAAAGATAATTTTAGTGAATTGAGAGAAAAATTACTTTATTTCATTGTTGAAAAACAAAATATATTCTTGAAGAAACCTAGCGAGTGAACACTTTTGCTCAAGGAGGCCATTGTAATAACAAAACTTGTTGAGATCTTTGACCATGCAAACACCTATTTAGAGGAATTGTTAAACACAAACTAACAAATAATTTATTTAATTTGTACAAAAAATGCACATTTGTAAAATAGTCATCCCATCATCCACATTCTTCTTCTATGTGATGAATATATTTTACCTCATTCACCTCCATTTGATCAACTTTTGCCAAATTCATATTAAGGTGAACATATTAATATAAATATAAATAATAAGGCGAGCATATTCCTAGAGTTAGAATACGTGAAGTTTAAATCCATGGACCAGGTTCATATTCACATATCTGGATTTTAGTCCCATAGCCGTGAAAGTAAACTAGACTATTACAAGTGGAATTCATTGATATTAAGACATTCATCTAATTATTTCTAGAGTACTAATAAACTGATTAATCATTTTTTTATTTTTTTTGTTATCACAACATATCTTTATTAGTTAAAGAAAAATATTTTCTAAAATTCATAAAAGTGAAATGAAATGCTCTTTGTAATGTGAAATAGTAATGCAAAAATTCTGTAAAATTTTATGGATTCGATGGTGTAAAAAACTTTTCATCAACATTTTGAAACACACCACGTGATCCATCATTAGGATGCAAGAGAGCTAAAGAAGAAAAAGATAGCAGATTGCAAACCTAGAATCTAATATTTAAAATTTATTTTAAAAAAAAAAAAGGAGGAGGAGGAGGAGAATAAAGTGGTGCTAAAGAGTGTTATTGGGAGGTTGATAGGTGGGTGTTGAAGTAAGAAACTTTACTAAACTTGAATCAAAACACCAAAGATGAACAAGCCATCATGAGAATTCTAGAGATGACTAAGTCCCCCCAAAAGGGTCTATAAGGTATAAAAATAGAAAAATGTGAACTACACAAAAATAAGCTTGTGTTCTACTCTTAGTTACGAGTTCACTAGTTAGGTCTGCAATCTGCTATCTTTTTCTTCTTTAGATGTCTTGCATCCTGATGATGAATCACGTAGTGTGATCTGAAACATTGACGAAAAAAAATTTATACAATCGAATTCAAAAACTTTTACAATATTTATATGAATTATGGAAATCTAATAGCTCTGAATGCAAAAATTATCGCACAAATTTTACCATTATTCATAATATATCAAATTTACACTAAATGTCATTATTTTATTATTGTAATCATATTAAAAAATCTCACATAATTTTACTAAAAACATTTAGTCCATTTCTTTGACTAAATTTACAACTAAATATTATGTTTAATATTTAATTTCAAGACGATTCATTAATTAATATAAAGGTTAAGAAAAATCATTTTCAAAGTTTTTTATTTAAATGTGGTAACCCAAGCAAGTTGCTCCAAATTTGGTTGTGGACCCTTTTTGTTGTGGTTATCTAGAAGTTGGGGAGTGATAAGTAATCGAAGTTGACCTATCTTAGCAAATTGGGCAATGGTAGTGTTTTCAATGTGGTTGTGACATTGAACCTTGAATAAGATTTGGGTACTTCGGTTTTATACATCCTAGAATTGTACAAATGAAAGCTAAATTCATAAACAATAAAAGATTGTGTAAAACTATATTTTATATAATAATATTTAATACATTATATAATATTTTAATAGTTTTTGTTATTTAAAAATTCAAATAATAAACGTGTTTTTATGACTTTATAAAGTTTAAAACAGCCAACTCCCATCTATAATGGTAATGATTTACCACAATTCATTGGTCAACTTTGTCTATCAAAAGATAAGCAAAAAAATAAATGAAAGAAGAGTTCAAGTGTGAAAAGTATTTCCAAAAGCAACATTGTGAGCACACAAGTGAAATTCTTATCATTATTATTTTTTATTTTTTTAATATCATTTATAATATCAATTAAGCCATAAATTTTTTATAATTCATAATTTAGTACTTTGGTGATGCTATTTCATCTTAATGATAGATCACGGAGTATGAGTCGAAATATTGAAACATATCAAGTTGGCATTCATTAAGGGAAAGGACTCAATAATTGAACATGTTTCAATAAATGTTATAACACTTGTTGATTTAAAGCCCAATATTTTTGACAATATTGCACCAATAGTTTTAACTTCAAATTTAATCTTATTTTTATCATTATTTCAAAGAACATTATAATATTATTTCATTATAATATTATTTCAAAGAACATTGTAATATGAACACGGTTCTTCTATTTTAGTTATTTTAATGATTATTCTCCTATGTGAGTGGATCTCCCACATTTATATTTTGTGGTTAATAAGTTTACAATCTTAACAATGTGGCAGCAGGCCTTTAATGATTTGACTCTATACTTTTTAGACATTTATTTCAATACACCGTCCTCCCACTATTTGCATCTAGAATAGGGCAGTTGAGTCAAAGAGCACGCCATGCTTACCCAACTGCAGTAAAACACTCAAAACCTTTAATAACAACCAGAATATTATTATATAATATTAGTGTCTTTACCAACCAAAACAAGGCTGGCCGAGTTGCGTAACGTTTAAGGGCTGAGAATTTTTGCGCCGTCGGTCACGTGGACGGCGGGAACTGACCGCGCAAAGAATAAAATAGCAGTGCGTCTGAGCTTGCGAGAGCCTGTAAAGCCGTCCACGTGAGCTGTCTTCTCTTCATTGACTAATACATTGAACTTGGGTTGCTTTCGCTATTAAGCCAGTCGACTAAATATTTGTTCATTTAGGTACCTACTAATTATTATCAATATTCAATATGTATATATTTTTAATTGAAACATTTCTGTCAATTGAATGGATTAGGGAGTGCAGTTTGAAATGGTGATTGAAAAAAAGCAATACAAAATTATTTAAAAACATATTTTTGAAGTAGTGTTATAATGACTTGCTAATCTCTAATTATATAGTAATGACTCCATTATTGACTAATTTTATAGTGGTTTGGTTATCAATTATTGACGACTCCTTGTACATGTGAAATTTAGTAAGGATTTTTGCTATTGTTTAATTTATAGTTGTTGTTGGTTTATCAATTGTTGACGACCCCTATAAACTATAGTGTGTCAGGTAAACTTCTTAACGCGAGCGCGTTGGGGGAAGACTAGACCTCGTGACCTTGTGGTCTACCACTGGAAGCTCTTGCCAATCGAGCTAGGCCTCCATCCCTATAGTGGTTTAATTATCAATTGTCGATGACCCTTTGTACATGTGAACTATTGTGTGTCATTATATCTAGATGAGAAAAATAAGAGGGAAGAGAAAAGACACCATCATTAAACCAATTTATAAGTCTGATATCAATGATGAAGTCATTGATAGTAAAGATTTTTAAATTAATTTATGGATTAAGCTTAACAAGTTGAGATAGATAAATGAAAGTTAAGAAGGATTTCAAGTTTATTTATAAATTGGATTAATGTGAATTTTAGTTATTGAAGTTTACAATTAAATATTAAAAATTGTATTTGAGATTAAAGAGTCGAGATAACTAAATTTAATTGCAAGGTTTAAGATGGGATTGTGTATATGGTTTCATTTATTTGGTGTAAATTAATTTTACATGGCTTAATATTGTCTTTGCAAAAAATAATCTATTGTTCTTGTAAGAAATGTTTACTTGGGCGATATATGTCTTAGGAAAATAAAGTGGTGCTAAAGAGTATTATTGGGAGGTTGATAGGTGAGTGTTGAAGTGAGAAACTTTACTAAACTTTAATCAAAGCACCAAAAATGAACGAGCCATCATGGGAATTCTAGTGATGACTAAATACCCCCAAAAGGGTCTATAAGGTATAAAATAGAAAATTGTGAACTACACAAAAATAAGCTTTTGTTCTACTCTTAGTTGCGAGTTCACTACTTGGTTTGGGCATTGAACACGCGTTTGCCCTACCAAATGATATTTTTTCCTAGAAAACTCACATTTATTATGGAAAATTTTTAAGCTATTCCAAGTAGTGACTTATTACAAAATGAACTTGTCATGTTTTTCAAACAGCAGTTAACTTAGAAAATACAAGTTTATCTTTAGTTCTTGCTCCAACTATGACCATCTTAGATCTTTGATTATATACTTGATTCCATATCACTATAATTTTTCTAAATTAACCAACTTGATGCAAGAGAAACTAAAGAATCATGTAAGCTTTTATGAACATCATCAATGTGTCAGCATGAGAATTCAAAGAAATTATGGTTTACAAATTAAGAGAATTAGCTCTCTATTTATAAGATTTCCAGGGTTCCAATCAAGATTCCTTATTTGATGGGTTGATTGGTTGTGATTGAAGAGTTGAACTCAAAGTGAGTGGGAATTGAACTCAATTGATTGCATGTTGACAAAATAGATGGATCTATTAAGATGATAGATTAAAGAGTTGAACTGACAGTGACTGGGAGTTGAACTCAATTGATTGCATGTATTTGAATAGATGGAAGAGTTAGCTGATTTGATTGAGGACTTTAATTGATGAGGTGGAGTAGAAGATGAGATAGATTAAATAGATAACTGATTTAATTGATCAGTTAGGAGAGAGAATTATGGAGTTAACTAAAACTCATAATTCGAGGAGTAAATATGATTGAATAAATAAAAGAATTTATTTATTTGCACATGTGAGGAATATAAATAAATAATTAATCTTTATTTATTTATAAGAGGAACAATCAATTTAATTAAATAAGTATAATTTATTTAATAATGAGAGGGAAATTGAATTAATTATTACATAAATGTAATAATAATAAGAAAGAAGGAATATTAATTAAATAATGTGATTATTTAATTAATTTCAATAAGATAGGGAATAATTAAATAATGATTAATTAGTTAATTACTTTATAGGTGAATAATTGATGAACAATTAAGTAATTAATTATGTGATAATTAATTTAGGAATTTATAGAGAAATGATGATTTTCAATTTAGATTATATTAGAATGACATAAATTGATTAAATAATAAAGATTATTTAACAATTTAGGATGAATGTTAGTAAACTTATTGTGTTAGAGAAATTAGTCATTTTTAAGTGTCTACATTTTGCCCCTCTTTGATATAATACATTTTCAAGCATTATTTCAAAGAATAATTGCTAAAAATATGCCCTGGTATGCCTTGGTGAAACAATGTTAGTAACCAGATATTATGGTGCCCCCTCAAGGAAAGGAGGGAAAATGGAATGGAGGGCTCGTTTCATTGACATTGTGACTAGGATCACAATGCAATTTACGGGTCAGAAAATGGAGGTCATACGTGAAAGTTACGAACTCGGGAAGGTGAAAGACATCGCGACCAATAGAAATGCAAGGTGTGCACGTCCATCGAGGTGGGCTGGGGAGGGTATAAAAGGGGTTTGGTGGGTCATTTTCAAGTCATTGTGCACTTTGAGATTTGGAGAGCTAGGCGTGGAAGGAGCAGTTTTAGAGTGATTCAGAGGACAATGACAGGCTACAAGGACGACGTGCATATCGACGATCGAGTCAGGACATATCAACTGCCAACTGACACCCCTCCTTCGATAAGTTTCACACTTTTAGCATTTAATTTTCCTTGTTTTTCGTGTTATTTATTAGACTAGGTCAGATGTTAGCAGACTAAAATGTCACACTTATGGGTCGCAACCGATGCACTTGTAGGTTTTAAATGTCGCACTTTAATATAGGATTATTTTTAACTGGTGCGCACTTGGATGGTGAACGATGCACTTGATGTGTTTTTTGTCAAACTTAGGGTATTAAAATGTTGCACTTGACTATCATTTTGAATAGTTAATCAAGTCGTGCTTGGATGATTAAAATGCAGCACTTGACTCGTTAAATGGAAAATGAATGTTTCTAGGTGAAATGAATGCATTCTTTTTTGCGTAAAATAAAATGAAATTTAATTATGCATGCATATGTATGACATAGCTTAGATGTATGGTATACCTAATTAACTGAATTTGGATTGATTGTGTGACTTTATTGCATATGTGGATTACATATTATGTTCTCGTGACATGAGAGAGTCATCTCGACCATATTGCATATAGACATAAACTGACTGATGAGGAGCGTGAGCACCTTGATAACCTTGGATTGTTACATATTACCTTGATGCTTGAATTGGGGGAAATGGGGGCCTCATTACCGCCTTCTATGAGCGATGGCACTCAGAGACTTCTTCCTTTCACTTGCCTATAGGAGAGTGCACAATGACTTTAGAGGATGTGTATAGTATTCTAAGGATTCATGTTCGTGGGGAGAGAGTTGCGTACTCATTCCAGATTGGGAGAGAAACATTGTCTGACCTATTTGATTTCCAGGTGGATGAGTTAGTGATTTATGGGTATGAGATAAGATGGCATAGGGATATGTTAGGATACGATCCATAATTTGAGATGTTGTGTGCATTGGTTGCAGGGATTTTAGTACTAGATAGGAGAGGGCATGGGTTTCTTGTGGGGTGAGGGGATATTTTCAGTGAGATCTGGCAGAGAGGTATTATGTATGCATGGGGTCCTTGTGTTCTAGCCATGCTATATCATCAGCTTCATGATATATCTTATCATGGATCACGGAGCTTAGGATGTGGGGTTGAACTTTTACAGGTGTGGTCATTCGAGCATATAGTTGTTTTTCGTTCAATTTTTGATAGACTAGTGATACAGCCAGGACAAACCTATTTCTACTACTACGATGCCTTTGTTAACAGATAGATGGGACACACTAGGTACTGGAGACATTTATTGCATACTTTTAGGGAGTTCAAATGGAGGCCATATATTGGATGTCTAGTTTAGGATGGGGAGGATGAGTGTCTCCAGTATTTTTGGTAGGAGATGTATCTAGTTGGTAGGTCTACTCAGTATTCCTATAACATTGAGATACAATTATCGGATTAGGTATTGAGATAGTTTGGGGAGAGATAGGGAGTATTGATTATCTTAGCACAGTTTATCGGGTGTGCAATGGATGTTAGAGGTTGGGGGTCTATCATCCCTATATAGACCACAATGGAACAATTCACCAATTTGGCTCCACTAAGGTGGTAGGGGAGGTAATATGGTGGAGATGCAGGGACTACAGTTGAGTTTGATGTTTGGTGGGTTACACACAGACCTATACCATATATGGATTTGGGTGTATTAGTTCCTATAGATATGCATAGATGTGCTTGATAATCGAGGAGGAGACATGGGAGACAGAGTAGGAGAGTTTGAAAAGGTGTTCGAGGAGGGAGTGGACTAGGGAGAGGGAGAGATGGAGGATAATGTGGGAGAGTTGATGGTGATGATGGTGGATAAAATGGTGGTCATGGAGAAGGGAGAGATGGAGGGAGAGATGGATGACGAGGAGGAGGGAGAGAAAGAGGGATATATGGATGACGAGGTGGAGAATGAGGAGATGGAGATGGAGACAGAGATGGATATGATAGGGGTGGTGGTGGGTTAGTATTTTAGCTACCCCTTTGATTCCTCCTAGTGGTGCGCCCATGGAAATAACAACAGAGGGTATGGGAGAGGAGGAGGCTTACATTGATGTGGCCAAGAGAAGTTCATAGGAGACTGGGAGAACTAGACGTAGCACTAGCTCTTCCAGTAGTGATGAGGAGATAAAAGAGGTTGTAGGAGGTGATGATATAGATTTATTATATAAGGCTATAGCTGGTGATGATACTTGTATGATGGATGTAGCTATGGGGGGATTTGCTAAGGCAACACAAGATGCACCTGTGAGACCAGAGGGTTCCAGTTTTGATATTGACTCTATAGATCTAGATAGTCTGAGACATGTGTGTCGATATTTATAGGGTAGATATGATGCATTACTCAGGTGCTTGAGTATTGTTGAGGTGAGAATGATGGAGGCAGATGATAGGGCTTAGGCTATAGATACAGAGAGTCATTGGTATGTTGGGAGGGTGACTTCCTTGGATACAAGGATGGAGAGGATATAGAGGGAGGTGGATATGGTGAGGGATAGCATGAGGGTCGAGATACAAGTAGCAGAGAGAAAAGTGCAGGAAATAGATGCCAAAGCTAAGGTCACAAAGACAGAGGTTAGGGACTTCATTGCCAGTGTTCAGGATTCCACCACCCAACAAATCATTGATAGATAATTTCAGGCAGGGGTAGAGAGCACTAGGAAGACTCAAGAGATGCAAAGGGAGATTGATTATTGGAAAGAGGATTATGAGTAGGTTATGTTAGTAGCACAAAGGGTTCCCAGTTACACTCCATCTCATCGATCTCAGAGGACTCAGAGAACTCAAGGAAGTGGTTTAGTGATTTCACCTGGCAGAGAATCACCATCAATGATAGGTGTTCCTCCAGGACATACTGGGCCTGGGACTTTTACTTCAATACCACCTAGGCCTCCCAAACCAGAGAGCAGAGGAAGTTCTAGTTGATTTTTGATAGATACTTTTTGCATATATTTTGCAAGCTTGTGAGCTCTCCTTTATGACATTGTACCATGATACATTTCATTTTATCTATATATGTGATGCAATTTTGGCGGTCTTATATGACGTGTTTATGATCTACTTTACATTATGATTTATGCACATGATATCTATGAGATTCTATAATTTATGATATGCTCCTTTATGTGTGCATTTCCTATTATGATGTGTTTTACGATGATGCATTATGCACTTAATAGTTTTGTATTTTTATATGCATTTTATGTTATGGCATGATTATCTATGATGCATATATGATGATGGACTATGGTACATTGATCTGCATGTGCTTTTATATGCTTTTATATGATGGATGTATGCATTTATGATGTATGCAAACTAACATGAAGGATGTGTATTTTGTTGTATCATGATACTTTATCTTAAGGATTTTGTTGGGACTAACAGTGAGAATTGTTAATAACGATAGATAGGAAAATGAGAGAATGAATATAAGAATGAATCTTGATTGAAACCTAAATTTCTTTTTAACCAGCTTTGAATTCCAACTTATTTAAGAAATTTATTTCATCATTGAGCCACTTTTATTTTATCAAAATTGAATATCATCATACCTAGACATTAAAGATCTAGGCACGACTATCCTTTTGCATTCTAACAACCACTCTGAACAGACAAGAAATGTAGGCTAATAAATCTAGTTTGGGCGTTAAGGTTTGAGGTCTGTGTGACGTCTCACAATCAAATTATCTATTATAATATGTTTTTTAATCAGATATTGCATGTGGTTGTGAAGGATCTTACCACAGACACCCTAAACGCTCTTTTAAGATTTCGGGACCAACATCCCATAGACAGAAAACAAAAAGATAAGTCAAAAACCCTCGTGAAATCTCTAATCCCTTAAGTGGAATAAAGGATATGCATAAGAACATGACTTGTGAGAATCAAGACATAATAATACCAACTCAACTCAACAATTAAGCAGTCACACTGATTATGTGTCTATATTTTTGTAGTAGTTTGGACATTGATTTTTGATGTTTTGTTGATGCTATCAGATGAATTATAGTGTACCCTGTGTAAGAATGCTATGTCTGGTTTTGAGTGTTCCCTTCCTTGTGTAAAATAACATCACTGTTTTGACAAACTATGGGACTCTATTGATAGATGAGATATTGTGATTAGTTTGACTTAGGACCTACTAGTAAGTTTGACTATTTTGACCTGGTTTTGTTGACGCTCAAACTTGTTGAATGACGTCGTTCAATGGTTGTTTTGGAATGCAAAAGAACTGAATTGATATCCAAAGGAGGTTTATTGTATATTTTTCTTGTTTTAATATTTTTTTTGGTTGTCTGATGATTTTAAAAAAAAAAAGGACATTTTTAAAAATTTAGGGTTTTTTTGAGAAATTTTTGCCATGTTTTTGGTATTTTTCAGTGCTTGTTGGATCATGCCATCGGGTTCCCCCAATTAGAACATAATGGAAATTTTATTATGGAATGGCCATGGTGGACTGACTTTGTGCAGGAATATGAGACGGTGGGTCAAGGATAATTAAGAAACTTCAAGCCATGACAAATTTTACTGTGGGATATCTCGTGAAACAATAATTGATGCCAGATTGGAATTATGATATATGGTAGAGCAATGATCTTTTACACATGGCGTCGGATTGCATCATTTTCACCATGGTACTTTCTGAAGGCATCACTGAAGTGGTTTTCACCATAGGATAAATTTATTTTGTAATTCTATTTTTGTGTCACCGAAGATTCCTGATTGTCAGGTTTTTAACAAGGTAACCATTTTTTGCTTCTTCTATTTTTGTTTTTTGAAATTGGTCTACTATGACAGCTATGAATAGTACTTGCATAAATGCAAGTTGTTGATGGGGTTTTATAGATTTTGTCCCTCTAATGTGGATATCTAATATGCTCTAGACCTGTAGATTGTTGTGATGATATAAGGCCCCAACCAGTTTGGTTCAAACTTCTTGGCTTTTGTCTTTCTGTCAGATTTTTCTGATTTTCCATTAGGATTAGGTCACAAACTTCAAAATCTCTAGGAATGACCATTTTGTTGTAGCTTCTCCTAAGATGTTGTTGATATGATTGAAAATGTTTCAGCGTCTTTTGTCTCTTTTTATCAAGAAACTTTAGCTCCTGTAGTCGAGATACTATGTAATCCCCATCCAAAATGATGTGTTAAAGTGATACGCGCAATTATGGGAGCTCAATATCTATTGGCAAGATAGCTTTGATACTGTACACTAGTGAATATGGAGTGGCTCCTATGGGAACACATAAACTAGTGTGGTATACCTATAAGGAAGGATTGAGTTGGAGATGCCAGTCCCAACTAGCTTCATTGACTATCTTTTTTAGAATTTTGATAACGGCTTTATTTGCAACCTTGGTCTGGTCATTACCTTGGGGAAAATAAAGTGAAAAATAACTATGGTGGATATGGAATTTTTTGAAGAGCTCATCTACTTGTTTATTTTTTAAGGGGGGGGTCATGATCTATAATGATGGCCTCTGGAACACTGTACTGACTTATGTTATAGTTCAAAAGAAACTTAGAAATTTGTTTTCCAGTGGTGTAGGTCATTGGAATTTCTTCAACCCATTTTTTGAAATACTTAGTGGATGTGATTATGTACTTATGACCATCATAGGATAAGGGATGAATCTTTCCAACTAGGTCGAACCCCCATTGCGAAAAGGGTCATGGTGATGTTAGTGGTTGCAGCTCCTGAGAAGGTGCATGGATGAGGTTCTTATGTATCTGACACTTTTTACATTTTTGTACATATATGAAAATATATGTTTACATTGTAGGCCAATAATATTCAATTATTAAATCTTCTTGGCTAAGGTCAAGCCGCTAGAATGAGCACTACAAATACCTGCATGTACTTCTAATAGCATCGCTTGTGATTCTTTCGAGTTGAGACATCTGAGAAGTGTTTCATCCAGACTACATTGGTAAAATGTATTGGCATTTATTGTGTAATGAGAGGCTTTCCTTATCAAGGACTTCTTTTGGTTCCAGGACAAGTTTGGGAGGATAGTCTGGATTGTTAGATAGGCATATATATCTTGGTACAAACTTGGGAACTTCAAAGGCAGGAACAGTGATCTGTTCGACCATGAATTCACAATGTTTTACATCTGGTGGCATATCGAGCAAAGATCCTACCGTAGATATTGCATCTGCTGCTTTGTTCTTGATTCTTGGGATCTTCTCAAATGATATCATTTCAAAATATTGCTTCATGTCTTCCGCTAAGGCTTTGTAGGGAATCAGTTTGTCATCCTTAGTATCATAACTTTCATTGACTTGGTTGATAATTATTTTACAATCTCTGGACACCTATAGTTCTTGGATATTCCATTGGATAGTTATCCTGATCCCTATGATCAGTGCTTCATACTTGGCTATATTATTGGTGCAGTTAAATCTCAAACTGTATGATCTTGGAATGGAGTCTCCTTGGGGAGTGATAAATACTATGTCGACGCCTGATCCTTTTTGTGTGTGAGATTAGTCAAAGTATAATTTCCATTATTCCTGCTCCTCAAGAGAAAATATGCTTTCATCTGGAAAATCTATCAGCATCAGATGAATAGAAGGTAATAGTGCATCTTCCAGTTGGTCTGCAATAGCTTGCCCTTTTATTGTCTTTATGTCCATAGTATCTGTGTTGATTTCACTGAGAATCATGACCCATTTGGTGAGTCTCCCTATTAAGGTGGCTTTACTCAATAGATATTTCAATGGATTAATATTTTCTATTAGGATCATCCTATGACTTAACATGTCATGTCTGGGATTTTGGGAAGTAAAAAGTATAACCAAACATGCTCTTTCAATTGTAGTATAGTTTAGTTCATAAGCTACAAGTGTTTGAATGATATAGTAGATGGCTCTTCCTTTTCCTTCTTAATCATTATGTTCTAATAATGCCCCTGGTGAGTAATTTTTAGCTGAGATGTGTAATAGTAGGGGCTAATCTAGAATAGGTGTCACTAGGACTAGTGTTAAGAGAAGATAATTTTTCAATACTTGAAATGAAACTTGACAATGCTCTATCCATGTGAATGTGACATCTTTATGTAGAAAGTATTGGAACAAATGAAACTTGTTAGCTAGCTGTGAAATGAATCGCTTGACTAATTGTAATCTGCCTCGTAGACTTATGAGGTTCTTTAGATTTTTTGGCGGAGGCATATTAATAATAGCTTACACCTTCTCAGGGTAAATCTCTATAACTTTGTGAGAAATAATGAATCAAAAACACTTTCCTGATGTTGTGTGCTAAAATGTTGACACACTTCTATGAGTCATTATATCCAAGATCTCTCAAGAATGAGGTCTCAAATGGCAACTCATAGCTCTCTATTCATGGAGTGCAAGGGTTCATAATGGAGGCCCTCAGTTTAGACCTAGTTTGTGCCCATGCAAGTACACCATAAAATGAGAGATTCAAAGAGGAAAAGCAAGAGTGCTAGTCTCCATGATCATCAAATATGCATGCAAATGAAAATGGAAGCTATTCTATATGATAACAATGCATGAAAGCAAACTAATCTATGAAAGGAAATACGCATGCAAGATTATTCTATGAAAT
>MU224296.1:275028-287828 GCA_018584345.1 Thuja plicata | reverse complement strand
GAAGACAAGAAAAGAGAAGTTGCAATGTTCAAGCTCAAGTGCTCAAACTCTCCTCCAAAATCGCTCTCCAAACCTACAGCATAACAATAACATAAAATCTGGATCCTAAATGAGAAGGAGAGGGCTCCTTATAAAGGAAAGTGTGGAGAGGAATGCATCCTCAAGAGCAATGTGGGATAAATCCCTAAAAAGGCAAGTAAGAGGAAAAAGCCCACCACTTAGAAATATGTGCATTCAAAGTGTAGAGAAAAAAGGAATTTTTATTTATTTTTATTTAATTTATTTCCTTTTTTCATCACAAAGAGAGATTTAGGTGAGGATTTTATTTATTTAATTAAAAGAGGGATTTTCTTTTAATTAAATAAGAATATTTTATTTAATTAAAACAGATGTTTTATTTTAATTAAATAAGATTATTTTATTCAATTAAAAGGGATGTTTTCTTTTAATTAAATAAGATTATTTTATTTTATTAAAATAGATGTTTTCTTTTAATTAAATAAGATTATTTTATTTAATTAAAAGGGATGTTTTCTTTTTCTTTTTGTTTGGGTCTATAACAGTATATTTTATTAATAAAGAGGAAATTACAGTAACAAATATATCATAGCGTAGAAGCTTTACAAGCCATTGGAGCCATTATCAGGCATCAAAATATCTACACAGACTACAATGAGAAATTTTAAAGCATAGAGCTTTATCAGCTTGCGAAGAAAACCATAAGAAAACAATCACCATCATTGGGGGATCTTGTTGGCAAGTTGACTCTCAGGGAGAATATGACTTATTTTATGTTGTCATTGTGGTAACAAAGTCATATAAAGTTTTGACAACAAACTTTGAAGAGCAAAAATTGGCTAAGTATAGAAGACAGAGCAAAATAGAGATATGCAGTCGATCAGAGCACCAGCGCACATGAGTCAAAGTGAATCAAGATATGTGTGTTCATACATAAGCTCTATGATATGTTTTTATGCTAACCCTATACACGCATGGTACGGAATGACAGTACGGAGAAGTTACAAAAAGATTAAGTGCACTAAACAATTCAGAAAATAGAGTATGGAGCTGACCACAGTTTTTGGATTAGCGTATAATCTTTTGTTTTGTAAAAAGGCCATGCGCCTATTGTAATAAGTTAGTAATTATGTATTAAACATTATTGTAAACACGCTTAAGCCATTTTGTTTGGAAGCGTTGTAAATGTTGTTTTTGGGTCGACTAAGGTATTGTTTTTGGTCGCGTCTATTCAGACATGAACATATATATATATATATATATATATGACATGTAAAGTTGTATTAAAGGAGGCAAGAAAGATGCAGAGAAAAGACATAGAAGAACAATATAGAGATATCAGAATGAGATAGAGATCTTTAAGAGAATAAGAGCATAAGCGCATAAACGGAACTGATCAGACAATTGTGCTACATGCATCAGTTCTCTTTTGGATATAGTGTATATCTATTATCAAGGAGGTTGTAGCCTTCATCTTATTGAGAAGTGAGCTCTAAAAGTAAACCACCCACCTCTAACAGGGTTTTGTAAAGACTCCTAATAGGGTCATTGTACTTGCATTGTAAATACTGCTTCTAATAGGGCAAAGGAACCTTAACAAGTTCATTATACTAGTACACTCATTTGTGGGTACTAATTCCCACCGGGGTTTTCCTCTGATCAAGGTTTCCCCATAAACATATCTGGTGTTATGTGTTGTTGTGTTATGCTTCATGTGTTATCTATTTAATTGAGTTTCAAATTGATGAAATAGAATTATTAGTTAAACACTTATTCACCCCCTCAGCATTTCCAAGAATTGGTATTAGAGCTCTGGCCCTCTGAAAGAAAGTTTAACCACTTGAGGAGATCATGGATTTAGCAGAAGTGAAACATCTAAAAAAGAATCTTGAAGCAGCCCTTGAAGATCTTGACATATCTGAAAAATAAAATGAGGAACTTAAACTAAAATTTGATGGCTCACAAATGCTTGTCAAAAAGTTAAGAAAAGATTTGAAAGATTGCTCTACAAATGATTTGGGTAAAATGGTCAAAAAGATGAATGAAGAAAACATGTCTTTAAAGGATAAGATTGAAGAATTAAATGATCAGCTATCTAATAGCCTAACAGCTATTGAAGAGAAGAACAAAGAAAGTAAATAGTTAGATGAAGAACTTATTCAAGCTAATATGAAAATCTTGGAGTTGGAAAACATCAAGAATAAGATTGAATCTAAATTATCAGGAGCAAAAGATAAGATTGATAAACTACACACAAGTTATGATCTAATCCAATCACAACTTTATGCACAGAAGCTAAAAGTTGATACTACTGGTGTTGGTTATAGTATGGCACAAACTGAGATCAATTCATTGCAAGAAAGAAAGAAAGCTCAAACATAATTTGCAGAAGCAAAGAAAACTGAGAATCTTGAAGAGGCTAAAGCAGTCCACCCAAAGATGAACACAAGGTAGTTAACCGTACTTTTTATGCCTGTAACAAGCAAGGACACTTGTCAAGAGATTGTAAAGAGGTAAGACCTTTCAATGGTTATTGTTACTCTTGTAATAAGTTTGGTCACAGGGCTATACATTGCAGAACAAGTCAAAGAAATCAGTCACAACAAAACCAAAGAAATATGACTCAATACAATCAGAGAAATCAAGCTCAAAGAAAATTTCAGAACTTTACATGTCAGATATGTAATTACAATGGACAGACAAGCAGTGCAGCATGATGAATAATAACATCAGACCTCCTATCATTTTTCACTCATGTAACAAAGTTGGACACATCTCAAGGTTTTGTAGGTTAAGAGCTCAAAGACAAGAGAAACCTAAAAAGTTACTATTTGAAGAATCAGGAGAAGTTAAGTTTGTACAAGCTAAAGAAGATTTAGATAAAATTTGGGTTGAAGTAAAGAAGGATAATGAAGAGAACAAAGCAGTAGATGCATCCATAGTGGACGCACCCTCTACTTCTGGTGAAGTTGACCTTCTTGGTCTTAAGGGGAGCTATTCTAGCTCTAAACCCCTGTGTGGCTGGTATACTCACCTCTGAGTATTTGCCTATGGATTCATGTATGTGATCACAAACTAAGGTAGTATGCATGCACGCATTTCCCGTACTTCATTCAGAACAAAGTTTAAAACTCTCAGTGAAAATGTGTATGGTAACAAGCATTAAATGCAGAAAACTTTATATAAATTGGTGAAATAATCAATTATCTTCATTGTTTGCATTTGAGATCATAAAATTAGCAGAGCACAGGAGCATTGAGCATCAAAGCATTGGAAGTTATCAATTTGGTTTTTTGTGAACGGATTGAAGATTGAAACGGAACCCTAGCAGTCGCATCATTTCAAAATTGTTGTGAAACCCTATTTAATCAAGTAACAAGTAAGTATGGAAACCCCTGTTGTATTTGACATTGCTGAAAGGAAAAGATTTGTGTTCAAGAAGCATCCATTCAAGTCCATATTAGATGATGTTGAAGGAATATTTTCTAAGACTCTGTTAGGAGTCGTACATGTAGAAGACATTCACACGTATATTTATTGCAAGAAGGAAATTGTTGGAGATAACAACATAGCTACTCTTATGGATTCAATGATGAAACCAGACTATTCATTCAAAGATGAATACGTGCATCTCACTGATAACCCTATATTCAAGTATTCTAACGCGCACGAGTTCTATGAGCCAGATTGGGTTAAAATCCTACTAAGTAGGATACATGATGACCTATATTGGATTGGTGAAGTTCCTGTCCGCATTACTGTAGACCTAATTCATGATATGACTGGACTTCCTAAGACTGGACCAGTTCTTCCCATTGGTAAGGATATTAAGAAGCAGGTTGAACAAGCATGCTTATCCATGAGTGATAGGCGTGGAATGACTGTTGATCCCATTGAGGAAAATGACATCAAATTGGTCACTATGATACTAGGTTATAAGTTCCAGCACACAAGCAGACTGAATAGTGTATCTGTAGCTACTTTCCTAGCAAAAATAAAAATGGTAAAGGATAATACTCATTACAATATATGTGAAATATTGCATGCACAGCTGGTTGACAACATTAGAGCTATCAAGCATGACAAGAGCAAGATATTCAGATTTGGCTCTTTGATCATCTATCTATACTTTCACATTGTTGGTAAAGTTGCTAATATTTACCTAGATAGGAGTAAACCTACCATGTCACAAATTTCACTAAAGGCTACATCAGAGAGTAGTATTAAGGACTCTATAGATATGGAGATAAAAACATTCAGGATCAAAATGCAGAAGAGGTTCAGATTATCAGAGAAGATAATTGAGAAATACAAAGACACCATATGCTTCATGGTGGAAACTGACTGTACTTGCATGGAGGCAGTTGAGCCTAGAACAAAATGGATTCACCCACTTGGATATGAAGTTGAAGAACAAGTTTTGGAAGGATATGCACAAGTCCTCTTATCTGCGCCTAAGGACCCTAATGAACCTAGATGAGGTACTTACAGAGAAAAGACAAATCAAGTTGATTATGTCTTATACAATGTAGACAATAAAAGAAAGGCATCAAGGATTACATCTAACATCCTAAGAGTTCATGGTGCCACTCAAGAAGACCTAGATAAGGCTAGGGAAGTTAAGATTCCAAAAGAACTTGAGAAAAATCCTGCAGAGGTGAAAATGGAAAAAACTGATGATATCCCCAAGAAGAAGAAGAAGAAGAAGAAGAAGAAGAAGAAGAAGAAATATGATGAAGCTACATCTGCGCCATCAACTACTATTGACTTAGATTCCTCTCCACCATCAGTACCAAGCAAGATGACTAGAAGGAAGAAACAAGTTCCCACAAGTCATCCATCCTCAAGGACTACAAGAAGCAAAGTAAAGAACACTCAAGCACCTCCTGAGGTAGGATTTAGACCTAGTCTAACAGTCCTAAAGAACAAAATTGTCAATGAAGGAAGACTAGAATCTATTAAGAATGTTTATGACAAGTACCAAGAGATAGATAAATCAAAAATTCACTCTATGATGTCCTCTCACATGATCAAGTTTAAGAGGACAGTATTGGAGCTCAAAATAGTCATACCAGACAAAGTATGGAACATACTTGATGTATTGAAAAGGAAAGAAATTGAAGAGGATATGAGGATTAGAGAAGAAACTTTAGACAGTCTTCTCCCTGTTTTCTCACATGATGAGAAAGCTATACTGTTGGATATGGTAAAACCTCATCTCAGAACCAAAACAAGAACACTTCATATCATGAAAAAAGAGTATGAACTGGTTGGTGAAGAGACTCAGAAAGCATTTGAGCAAGTATTTATGGATAGACATATGTATCCATCAATGATGCCTACTACTAAAACAACTCCAGTTCCTCCCAAATAGGATAAAGAACTAGTGATTCAAAATGTGCCTATGACAGGTCCATAGGATTCAGCGCATAAAGTTTCATCACCTTCTGATATAGCCAAAGATTTAGAAGAAACCGTTGTGATTGATGATGTTAATATATCTATGACAGCTTCAGATAATGACTTGGACAAATTTGAAAAAGCATTTTTCAGCACTAAAGAAACAGAGAAGGTATGCACTGATAACACTTCCTTACAACAAGATGAAGTTCCAAACAAAGATTCAACAGATTTGGATAAATGAGGAAGACAATCAAACTAATGAAACACCAGATATGGAGATCCCTATGAAGATTGAATACGTGGATGCCAGTCAGAATGTAATACATACTCCATCCATCAAACCATCATTATTGTCAAGTTTGACCCCTGATTCAGCAAATCTAGATGCTTGGGAAGAAGAATATTTGATTAAGATCAGTGTGCTAGCCATGGAGAAAGCCAAAGAGAAACAAGTCATGAGAAACCCTCTCTTTCTACAGATAGTGAACATTCTGAATGAATTAGTTCTAACAGATAAGAAAGTGGCTAAGATTCAGTCAGTTGATAATGTTGACAGCATCTTGACAAGCTTCAAATCACATTTCACAAGTTTAGTAGACTCTGCTACTAAAATTGCAGAAGATGAGTACAAGAAGGAAAGGTTAGATGAATTGTAAAGAATCTCTTTAGATCTGAACTCATTAAAGATTGGTCAAGCATCTTGAAAGAACTAGCAGCTAAAGGCAGAAAAGTAAAAGAAAACCGCATGGATAGAGTAAAATTCACTTCAGAGCACATCAAGAAGATTGAGGAAGCTAATATCTTGGTTGAAAGTGTAAGAAAATCAATTGAAACATCCTCACAATACATTAATGTATGAAATAATATCTATCAAGGGTAGTTAAACAAGATTGAAAAGGCTAATTTGGAGATCAACAAGATAAGAACCAGGCAGACTCAACTAAGAAATGCACTTGCGCCCTCACTAGTTGTTCTAAATGAGAACATAAAACAGATAGATGCAACCATTGCTACATATGATCAATGACCCTACTTGGATCTGAAAAATATGGAGAAGCTAACATATGCCTTATGTGCCCATCTTCAGACAGTTGATGCACTGAAGGCATTCTGGCAGCAAGAGATCAAGACTCTTCAGATTGCTTATCCAGATGTATATTCAAAGTAAGTACTCAAGGACTTACAATTTTGACACCTTTTTCATTAATTTCAAAGGTGGAGTAATGTATATAAGGATTATGTGTATGCATGTATGCGGTATATGTTATATATATGTAAAGAATTATAAATAAAAGAGGATGATATACAGTTTTTTGGTGTTAGTCAAAGTTTGAGTAACTTGGCCACATTCCTTTGTTGCCATTAATGACAAAGGGGGAGATTGTTGGAAAGTTGACTCTTAGGGAGAATATGACTTATTTTATGTTTTCATTATGGCAACAAAGTCATATAAATTTTTGACAGCAAACTTTGAAGAGCAAAAATTGGCTAAGTATAGAAGATAGAGCAGAACAGAGATATGCAGTCGATCAGAGCACCAACGCACGTGAGTCAGAATGAATCAAGATATGTGCATTCATACATAAGCTCTATGATATTTTTTTATGCTTACCCTATACACACATGGTACAGAATGATAGTACAGAGAAGTTACATAAAGATTAAGTGCACTAAACAGTTCAGGAAATAGAGTATGGAGTTGACCACAGTTTTTGGATTAGCGTATAATCTTTTGTTTTGTAAAGGTCATGTGCCTATTGTAATAAGTTAGTAATTATGTATTAAACACTAGTGTAAACACACTTAAGCCATTTTGTTTGGAAGCGTTGTGAATGTTTTTTTTGGGCTGACTAAGGTATTATTTTTGGTCGCGTCTATTCAGGCATGAACATATATATATATATATATATATATGACATGTAAAGTTGTATTAAAGGAGGCAAGAAAGATGCTGAGAAAAGACATAGAAGAACAATATAGAGATATCAGAATGAGATAGAGCTCTTTAAGAGAATAAGAGCGTCAGCGCATAAATGGAACTGATCAGACAATTGTGTCACATACAGTAATTCACTTTTGGATATAGTGTATATCTATTATCAAGGAGGTTGTAGCCTTCATCTTATTGAGCATTGAGCCACCCACCTCTAACAGGTTTTTGTAAAGACTCCTAATAGGGTCATTGTACTTGCATTGTAAATACTACTTCTAACAGGGCAAAGGAACCCTAACAAGTTCATTATACTAGTACAATCATTTGTGGGTACTAATTCCCACTGGGGTTTTCCTCTGATCAAGGTTTCCCTGTAAACATATCTGGTGTTATGTGTTGTTGTGTTATGCTTCATGTGTTATCTATTTAATTGAGTTTCAAAATTGATGAAATAAAATTATTAGTTAAACACTGATTCAGCCCCCCCCCCTCTTAATGTTTCCAACAGATCTATCATCGAGATCCGACTACACTAGTTCACCTCTATTTTTACACCTCCACCCAGAATATGAACCCAAAAAAGGATCTATTGTAAACATCATAATTGAGGTAAGAGAGATATCAATCATTCACAAAAAAGAACAAAAACCACCCTTATCAGGGCATCATTCATCAACAGGTCGTTTCCCTTGTCACTGCCTACGCTTCAACCTAGGCACATCTTCAAACACCACTTTGATCTGCTCTTCTTCTGGCCTGGCCAAGTCCTCAACAAGAGACTTCAAATACTTCCACTTACACCCTATATCCTAATGATAAGAATTTTTGTCAACATTCCCCCACCAGCTTAGGAAGAGGACACGTCCAAATTCAAATCCCTCCTTTATCTCCTCAAAACATTCACTGTAATCAAAGCCAAGGCCTGGTGTAGCCCACTCCAGAATATAATCCAGGCCCAATAACAAATTAGGGTCAAATAGGAGTTCTATAATATGCTTAACCTCCCTCTCACCCTCTCCCAACTGCAGGGCCCAAGCTATCACCATAGAAATAATGTCAATGTTCAAACTGTGCTTCACAAACCTTTCTTGATATTGGCTACCAAGGACATCTTGGATAGCCAATGCCAAAGATTCATTCTTTATGTTCAGCAATCCTAAGATGTGTTCCTTACTAGATGGGCCTTCCACTGATTTTTGTTGCTTCATAGTTTGAACAGAGAAAGTGGCTTCCATTTCAGAACCATTGTAAATAAAAACCATTATTTTGAGAGAAGGATGAGCAAAAAAACCTATCAAGGAATAATTTAACAACTACGAAGCAAGAGTGAAGAGAAAGTAATCAGTCACTTCAACTGACACTTTCTGATATCAATTATTATTACAAAAGTAGGGAGCCATCATTCTAGGATCTCCAACTATTTTAATATATACCAACTTTCCATCAAACATCATAAAAAATCATTATGTGGACGCCTTCTAAATGACAGTTGTCATTCATCGAGATTTAGCAATCGCCATAAAAATTTGTTACATATTCAAGTCCCATCATCATATTCACCCAAAAGCTGACCAAGTTAGCTTACTAAATCTGTATCAACACATAAATCCATTCTTGAGCTACAACCATAGGTGAGCCACATCTTACATAGAGAAACATAATCCAATCAGGCACGAACCTGCACCAAAAAGCACATTTAGAAGATAAAATGTTTTGAAGTGAAGAATTCTGTGCAGACCTTATTGATTTGCATAAGGTTTGTGGCCCATTTGGAAACAATGTCTGCCTCCCTGTTTCCTTCCCTGCGGACATAGGTGAGTTTGCAGTTTGTAAAAGACTGAAGGAGATAAGATATTTCCTCCTTCAAATTTTTTAAGTGTCAAGCATTGGAAGCACCATTTTTTATGGCATTCACTATTATTTGTGAGTCTCCTTCAAGATGGACCCATTAAAGTTTCATCAACTTCACCAATTGAAGAGCCAACAATGTAGCACTGGCTTCAGCAACATTATTGGTGACATCATTAAGTCTTTGGGACACTAATGCTAACACATCCCCATTGTAATTTCTAACAACAATACCAGCACCAGAAGGCCTAGGGTTTCCTCTTGAGGCTCTGTCAAAATTAATTTTGATCCAAACCAGGCTCGGTTTCATCCACTTCACCTCCCCTCTAGATGTTTTGAGTGCATTTTCATCTTTAATATTACCATTCTTGAATTTTAAACTTTGCCAATTACAGTGAAGATTCCTATCATCCCTAGTATATACATAACTTCCAGTGGAGGAGAAAAGAGCATCCTGCATTGTTTCTTCAATAGCAGTCATAATACTTGATTTGATATTGTGAATGGATCTTTCCTTATCTTGAAAGATCCTCCTGTTACATTCCTTCCACAATTCCCAGATAATGATCAAGGGACAAACCTTCCATAATCCTAACAAGGCAGTATTTTTTAAAGGAACCAGCCAACTTTGAAACACCTCTTTGATCCCTTGCTGCATAGGCCCTATCCAACTCATTTTTTTCCTTTATCATATCCCAACATTCTGCTGCAAAAAGGCACTGAATTAGCAGGTGATCAGCATCTTTCGATGCTGACTTGCACAAAACACATCTAGTTGGTCCTTGGAGCCCAAAATTCTTCCTCCTTTCTGCAGTCAAAATCCTTTTCTGCACAGCAAACCATGCAAAAGCACCCGCCTTTGGCAAACAATGCCTATCCCATAGTAAATTAGTATCCCAAGGCAGCAGATCCTCCTCTTCTTCTTGGGATAAATACCCAAGCTTTACTGAGTAAGCCCCACTTTTAGCTCGACACCAGATAAGCTTGTCATCCTTCTCAATTCTTGTAAAACTCCTTTTTTTAATAATTCATCCATTAAGTTCCTTTGTTGAGTTGTTAAGTTTAATGTATCCAGATTTTTCCACTGCCATTTAGGGCCCAAAGTGGAGTTCCTACACTCTAAGTAATCAGATACTTTAGATCCCCAAAGAGTTGTGAGAAGAACACTTAAATTAGCAAATCTATTGTCCTCTTTTAAAATTGGGTGGTTATTCCAAGAATCTTCCCAAAACAAGGATTTAGACCTATTGCCCACATGTCAAGAGACATGCCTTTTGATAACATGTCTGCAATCAAGAATAAAAATCCATATTGTAGAACCTTTGGGACCATTAATAGTGGTGAGGATCCTCTCATCTCGGGGTGAATCTAGATATTTTAACCTTAAAATTTTGACCCATAAACTGTTTGGTTGACTGCAGATATTCCAAACAAGTTTGTCTCCCAATGCCAAATTCATCTTTCTCCAATCCTTCAATCCTGCTCCCTCATTATGCTTTCTTTTACAGATTTTGTCCCATTCAATGAGAGGCCATTTATCTCCTTCCTCTGTCCCATTCCAAAATAACTTCCTCATCCTTCTTATAATAGCATCCAACACTTTTATGAGGGATCTTGAAACAACTCATTAAATAAATTGGAATAGCTGTAACAACCGCTTGGAGTAGCAAAATTCTCCCAACAGAAGTGAGCCATCTACTTTTCCAACCCTTCATTTGATTGAAGCATGAATCCATAAGATTTTTCCACAATTAAGGTTTGGAGGCACCATCAAAAAGAGAGATAGCAAGATATTTGCTCGGTAACTTTCCTATCTTTATCTGCAGGATCTCACTAATTTGAGCTTGAACATTTCTATTTGTGTGAAAGAAGAAAATCTCAGACTTGTGCCAATTAACACACTAATCGGTTGCCCTGCTGTAACAATCTACAGTTGATTTTATGACATGAGCCTTAGAAAGAGAAGCCACACCAAGGAGGAAGTTGTCATCCACAAATTGCAAGTGTGTTGAGGAGTCTACACCTTCAGCAATCTTGACACCTTTCCAAATGCCATCCAATCTCTTGCTAGTGATTAATCTTCCCAATACTTTAGCCATTATAATAAATAAGAAAGGGGCAAATGGGTCTCCCTGTCAGATGCCTTTAGATGTTTCAAAAAAACCATGATGGCTGCCATTCACCAGAATAGAGAATGTTGGAGTGTTGATGCAACTTGCTATCTATTTCACCCAATCATCTACGAACCCAATTTTTTCAGAACACTGAGAAGAAAGTCTCTATTAACATTATCACAGGCTTTCTTGATATCTAGTTTGATCATCATTCTATTCACTTTCGCTTCTTTTATTGTATGCACAGCTTCATGTGCAATTATAATTCCTTCAAAGATTGACCTATTGGGTGCAAATCCACTCTGCTCCTCAGAGATAATACCGCCTAAGACACTTTTGAGCCTATTAGCTACAATTTTAATGATAACCTTATAGAGTGTATTTCACAAAGCAATAGGTCTATAATCATCGAAATAGTTTGTTTCAGATTTCTTTGGTATCATGGCTATGAAGGTATTATTGAAATCTTTCAGCATAAACCCTTCAGCTCTTGATTCTTCAATAACTTTCCTAAGTTCTTCTCCTAGTATGTTCCATGTTTTATGATAGAAGAGAGCAGGGAATCCATCAGGGCCAGAGGCCTTGTCTCCACCCAGGCCAAATAAGGCAGTTTCACATCTTCTAAAGAGACAGGGCTCATTAGCATATCATTATGCGCCTCTGTAATAGTATTTGGGATGAGGTCTAGCAACCCTTCATCATCAAATTTAGAGTATTCATGCTGTGTAAAAATATTTTTAAAGAACTCAACTGCTTCCCTATTGATTCTTATTGGGTCATTAGTTATCTCTCCAACCACGGTTTTAATAGAAAAAATTTTATTGCGATCCCTTATTGCCTTAACTGATTTGTGAAAAAACTTGGTATTACAGTCCCCTTCCTTTAGCCAAGTCTCCCGAGATTTATGTTTCCAATGGATCTCCTCCCTAGCCAACACTTCTTTGTATTGTCGCAGCAGAGATTCTTCCATATATAAGTTTTCATCCATTCCCATTTCAATCACCTTTTCATTGAGGAGGTGTAAGCTCTTTTCTAACTTCAACTTTTCCACAAAAATATCTCTAAATACATCTATGCTACAAAGTTTTAACTGTTCTTTAATATATTTGAGTTTTTTTAAGAATATGAAAGATTTATTGCGTTCCCATGTTGGAGCACTAATCCACCAATGCTCTATATTGTCATAAAAGTCCACTGCTCTAAGCCACATTGCTTCAAATTTAAATGGAGAGCGTTCTGTTGGTTGTATTTCCTTTTTTTGTTACCTTGCCTTGTTCTTTGTCTTGCTCTCTAAAAAATTTTCAGGTTTTCATGCCTATACCTTGCCAAATTGTCAAAACCCTAAAAAAAAAAAAAAAAAACCTAAAGCCTAGTATTAAACGATGCATGTTTAAACCCTTTGCCATGTCTTATGTTTTGTCATTACCTTTTTCAGTCACTCAAGACATGTGCTTTAAGTTAAGTCGCTTGATCGCATAACCCAG
>MU224296.1:232787-246622 GCA_018584345.1 Thuja plicata | reverse complement strand
AGTGGATGAATCCACTTAGTTCTAGGCTCAATAGCCTCCATGCATGTGCAATCTGTCTCTACCATAAAGCATATTGTATCCTTGTATTTGTCAACTATCTTCTCAGATAGTCTGAACCTGTTCTGCACTTTGACCCTGAATATTTTTATATCCATATTCATTGCATCTCTTGCACTATTGTCTACTATGGCTTTGAGAGAGATCTGAGACATTGTAGGTCTGCCCTTGTCTAGATAAAGGTCTGCAACCTTTCCAACTATGTGGAAATACAAATAGATGGTCAGAGATCCAAACCTGAATGTTTTGCTCTTGTCATGCTTGATGATTCTGATATTGTCAATCAATTGACCGCGCAAGATCTCACATAGGTTGTATTGGGTGTTGTCCTTCACTATTCTGATAGCTGCAAGGATTGTTGCTACAGAGACACTATTCAACCTGCTTGCTTGCTGAAACTTATATCCAAGTATCAATGTCAGGAGTTTAATGTCATCTTCTTTGATAGGGTCAATTGTCATTCTGCGCCTATCACTCCTGGACAAACAAACTTTCTCAATTTGTTTCTTGACATCCTTACCAGTGGGAAACACTGGTCTAGTCATTGGAAGTCCGGTTAACTAATGGATTAGATCTATAGTGATGCAAACTGGGACATCTCCAATCCAAAAAAGATCATCATGAATCCTGCTTAACAGAATTTTTACCCATTCTGGTTCTTCAAAGTCAGCGCATTCGAATACTCAAGAATAGGGTTATCTTGTAAGTGCACGAACTCATCCTTGAATGTGAAATCTAGATTTAACATTGATGCCATATGAGTGGCTATATTATCATCTCCTAATGATTCCTTCTTACAATAAATGTATGTGCAGATATCTTCCACGTGAACAATGCCAAGCAGGGTTTTGGAGAAAGCCCCTTCCACATCATCCAGTATGGATTTGAATGGGTGCTTCTTAAATAGAAACCTCTTCCTCTCTACTACATCAAACATAACTGGGGTCGCCATACTTACTTGGTGTTTGCTTATGTAGGGTTTCCATGAAATTCTGAAACGGCGTGACGGCTAGGGCTCCGTTTCAAACTGATTATCTGTTTGCTCCAACTGCCAAACTATTGTGCCTTCATGCCTAGATGTCTTAGTGCTCCAATGCTCTACAATTTCTATGCTCTCGAGTGTAAATGTGAGAATGATTGATCATGGAATTCTTTTTATACAATCTGCCACATTTAATGCTTGCAACCATACATAGAGATTTTGAAACTTTGATCCTGATGTAATTTAGTCAATGCGTGAATGCATATAGCTATAACATGTGCTTTTAACCATGAATCCAAAGGCGCATACTCTGAAGTGAGTACAGCAATCGTGCAGGGGTCCTGAGCTAGAATAGATCCCCCTTAGACCAAGAAGGTTTATTCAAGAAGAAGTAGAGGGTGCGTCCACTGTGGATGCATCAACTACTTTGTCAACATTATTGTCCTTAACTTCAACCCATGTTTTGCTTGAATCTTCATTTGCTTTGACAAACTTGACTTCTCCTTTCTCTTCAAATAGTGACTTTTTAGGATCCTCTTGTCCCTGATTCTTGGATCTACAAAACCTTGAGATATGTCTAGCCTTTCCACATGTGTGACAAATGATAGGAGGTCTGATGTTCTTGCTCATCATGTTGCACTGCTTTGCTGTGTGTCCATTGTAGTTGCATATCTGACATGTAATGTTCTAAAAATTTCTTAAGAGTTGATTTCTTTGATTGCTTTGATTTATATTCCTGTGATTTTGCTGAGGTTGATTTCTTTGACTTGTTCTGCAATGAATAGCCCTGTGACCAAACTTATTACAGGAGTAACAATAACCATTAAAAGGTCTTACCTCTTTACAATCTCTTGCCAAATGCCCATGTTTATTGCATGCATAACAAGTTCTGTTAAATTGCTTGATTTCTCTTTTAGGTGGATCAAATATAACCTCATAGTATTTTCAACTTTCTTAGCTTCTGAAGATGTTTCAAGTGTTTTCTCTTTGTCTTGCAATGATTTGATCTTATCTTGTGTTGTACTAAATCCAAGACTAGTAGTGTTCCCTTTTTGCCTTTGCGCATTGAGCTAGGATTGAATTAAATCAGAACTTGTGCGAAGTTTATCAATCTTAGATTTTGCTTCTATTAATTCAGATTCCAACTTCTTCTTTATGTTTTCCAATTCCAGAACTTTCATGTTTGCCTGCAGAAGTTCATCTTCCAATTGTTTGCTTTCTTTGATCTTGTCTTCAAAGGTGTTATGGCTATCTGCAAGTTGTTCCTCCAGATCTTCAAGTTTATCCTTTAGAGATTTATTCTCTTCATTAAGATTTTTGACCATTTATCCTAGATCACTTGTAGAACAATCTTTCGGATCTTTTCTTAGTCTTTTAATAAGTATTTGAGAGCCATCATTTTTCAATCTTAGTTCTTCATTTTCCTTCTCAGATATGTCAAGATCTTCAAGAGCTGCTTCGAGATTCTTTTTCAAATGTTTTTCTTCCGCTAAGTACATGATCTCCTCAAGTGATTAAAGTTTCTTTCAGAGGACCGAAGCTCTGATACCAATTGTTAGAAACACTGAGAGGGGGGGGTGAATCAGTGTTTGTCTATTAATTACTTTTCAGAAACTTAAACATAAATCAAACATACATAGAATGAAGCTTAACACAACAACTCATAACACATGATATGATTACGGGGAAACCTTGATCAGAGGAAAACCCTGGTGGGAATTAGTACTCACAAATATTGTACTAAGTATAATGAACTTGTGAGAGTTCCTTTGCCCTGTTAGAAACAGTCTTTACAATATGAGTACAATGACCTGGTTAAAGGTCAGACCCTGTTAGGAGTTTTTTACAAAACCCTATTAAAGGTATATGGCTCACTACCTAGGCTCACTACCCAATAAGATGAAGGCTACAACCTTTTAAAAGTTGATATGCACTATATCAAAATGAACTGTTGTGATGACACTGTTATCTGATGAGTTCTGTGTATGCGTGAATGCTCTTACTCTCTTAAAGAGCTATATCATATACTGACTTCATTGTACTTTCCCTCTATATCTTATTCTTACATAATAATTGACTCTTGTAACATAACATTACATTACATACTTATATGTTTACAATTGAATAGGCGCGACCCAAAACATAACACTAGTCAGCCTTTAAACCAAAATATACAACACTTCCGAACAAGTCGGCCTAAGCGTATTTACTACAACATTAATTACATTAATACAAACTTATAACTAAAGGTGCTTAGCCATTACATTATAAAATCATTCACGTTGATCAAAACTGTAGTCAGCTTCCATGCTCTATTTCCTGGACTGCAGGTCTACTAATCTGCCTGTAACTTTTTCGTACTGATGTTCCATACTCTAGGCATCTGGATCTAGCATGTATATACACCATAAAGTATATATATAAGCATGCATGCTCTGGTGTGATCTCTAACACGTGCGCTGATGTACTGATCTCTGTATGTGTTTGTCTGCCCTGTTTTCACACATAGTCATTTTGGCTTTCATGACAGAACTTAAGTATGACTTTGTTGCCATGCTTGACAACACAAAATAAGTCATGATTCCTCAGGAAGTCAACTTGCCAACATAAAGTTGTTGATTTGTGCTACTGTTGCCGAGTAGATCTGAAGTACAAAAAGTTTTAATTGCTACATCTAGACCTAAGGATAATTGATTCACCCCTCCCCTCTCAGTTATTCTAAATTCATTCTAACACTTTCTTCACATGCTTCTCTACAATAGGTATAACTCCAGTGTTTTCTAATCCATTGATCTCATGAATTAGGTCACTACAAATCATCACAGGTTGGTCACCAATTCATATGAACTGGTCATGAACCTTGCTCGTCAATATCTTAAACCATTCATTTTCATTGAATTCACATAAATCCATAATCTTCATTATGCTCAACTGACTAATGTGTTTGAATTCTTCTTTCATGATTCCTTTTTCAGTCATATTTTCCATTTTAGTAAGTATTTCATTGTCTCCCAATGTATCATACTTACAGTGTATGTAAGCCTTAATGTCTTCTATGTGCAATACACCATGTGGGGTGTGTGAAAACGCTCCTTCTGAATCCTCTTCACAAGACTTATATGGATGTTTCTTGAATTTGTATCTAGGATGATCAACAACATAAAAAATGACGGGTGCATTCATAGCTAGATGATGTGAAATACCTTTCTTTCACTGAAATATAAGTGTTATGCTCCAATCGATCACATACATAAAATGTAGAATAGTGTGAATGCTTTTGCTCTCTAATCTCCTTAGCTCGCTCTTTGTCAAATGGTGAATAGATAGGTCATCAAACATTGCTTTATAAAAGTTAGGTTATAACTTTCATTTTCACTTTATATTGTCTAGTCAGTTGGTAGATCTCGTGAACAAAATATACAAGTTGGATGATGGTGCACTCTTAGGTATATAATCCATGATGTCAGCTTAGTTCACACACAATCTCACATGAGCTCAATCTACAAATTTTGGGGCACAATAAATTATGATGTCTGTATCCAATGCTCCCCCTAAGGCCATGATCAGCCAATTAGGTCAATTTTGTCTTATTACCTTCAAGTGAAGATCCAATAGCATCTACTGACTCTCCCTGAACTGATGTCTCACTTGTTCCTTTGATCTGCCAAATCTTGCCACTGTTGATGTCTTCTTCTTTCTTAAAACAATTTTCAAAATCATTCTTCACATCTACAATACTCTTGCCAATATCATTTCCATTCTTCCATGAATTCATAGGAGGTGGTGTTCTTCTATTATCTACTCCATCATACCTGCAAAACTTTGCTATATGTCCTGGATTATTGCATTTGTAACATATAGGAGGTCTTCTTTCCTGATTAACTTGTAACTTATAGTACTACCCAATGTGTCCAATGTTATTACATTTGTAGCATGTAGGTTTCACTATAGGTTCTCTTCCATTGTCTTTTCTATATCCTGATTGATTAGGTTTTTTGCATTCTACTTTCTTGTGCTCATATCTATTACAGTTAAAACAATAACTAGAAAAAGTTCTAAAAGGGGCATTACCTCTACAGTATCTCTTCATGTGTCCAAATCTATTACAACCAAAGCATCTACCTCTGAAAGGTCAGATATGCTCTTTAGATTCTTCAATAGATGGTTTCTCAACATCAATCTTCTCATATGATTTCTCTTCCTGATTCTTTGAACATTCAGCTTCATTGAAGCCAATACCAGTCATATCACCTTTAGGTTTATGTTTTTCTATCTATTCATCAATCAAATTACTGTTGGTGTGAAGTTCCTCAATGTGATTCTTTGCTTCAACAAGTTCACCTCTCACAATCTAATTGTATTTCTCCAATTCCAGGTATTTGTTCTTGTAGTTGTCAGCCTCATCCTTCATTTGATTCAATGCACTATTTAAGGTTTCTTCAACTATCTTCGTAGCATCCTTTTTAATATGTACTTCTTTTATCTAGACCACAAGATCTTCTCTTTGACTTCTGAAAAGCTCAAGTTGTTCTTTGAGTTTCTCAATAAATTTCTCAGCTCTTCACGTGTTGAATCTCAATTCTTCATTCTCTGCTTTTTCTTTATCAAGGTCTTCAAGTGCAGCATCAAAGTTTTCTTGCAAACTATCCAAATCCATTATGATCTCCCTCAAGCTATTAGGCTTTCTCTCCAAGGGCCAAAAGCTCTGATACCAATTGTCAGGATTGGATTATACTGAGAGGGGGGGTGAATCAGTATAATAGCACTTTATTAAATTCTTCAACCACTCAAACATTAATCATACATTTGCAGTAAAGAAAAGAACATAAGTAAATGACACAGTACTTATAACACCATGTTTTGTTTACAAGGAAACCCTGGCCAAGGGAAAACCCCAGTGGGGATGATACCCACAAGCATGCACTAAAGTATAGTGTCTGTGTAAGGAGACGTAGCCCTATTAGGAGCTGAATATTACATAGTACATTTCCTTGTTAGAGGAATAATAACCCTATTAAATGTTTACAACACCCTGTTAGGGGCCTCTGAGCTTACAGCTCTTACAATATAATTCAGTTACAAAATTTCTCAGTCATGAACAAAAACAAGCATCACTAATGCTTCGATAGTTCCTTTATAGTTCTTCAATTATCTCTAGCATTCTCTGCTCTGCCATTCACATATCTTCTCTTCTAGATAACTATTACAAACTACATACAATATTTACCAAAAAGATCTTACATATATATCTCTCAACTTTACAAAGTCGGCTCTCAGTATGAATATTACAATATTACTAAGTCGGCCTTCAATACAAAATATATTTAATATAGTAAACATTAAATTCATATTCAGCACTATTGCATAGTCAATGTGTAGGCTATCAACAACCAAAATACAACTTTGATTGACTGGAGTCCAAGTCATACTCCCTCAATCTTCGTTGTTGTCCAACTGCTTTGTATCGCTGTTCTTCTATAGTTTGTCTATCTTCAAATCCTTCTAACTCATCTTAGACTTAACCAAATCTAAATCGTGGAGGTCAAACATACTTCATATTGTCTTCCTCTAAGCTCTCTTTCCCTAATTCATCAATCTCTGTCTTCGACATCCAAAATACTTTTGTATCTCTACTACTATACTTAGTCAATTTCTGAATCATAAAAACTTATCTTCAAAGTAATCGAACTTAAACCCAGATGTGTTGCCATAAATGACAACCAAAAAGTGAATCATATTTACCAAATTTGATCACTTTCCAATAGGTTCAAGTTTGTAAATGTGAATGATATCATCTCTGGTGACCGAAGAGTCAGAGTTCGTCAAGTATCCTTCTAAGCTACCCAAATTAGGATTCATCCTAACAAGTGAAGAATCGTCCACTAAGGCAACATGTGGGTTCAAATCCTCTAGTCCTACACGTGACTCATCAGCTGCCTCAGGTTGAGAACTATAAGTGTGGATGACATCAACATCTATGTCGACTTTGGAAGGCTCTGAGAAGAAGTCCCATTCATACTCGTATGAACTTGTTTCTAAACTTCAACTAGGATGTTTACACTATGAAGGTTTGGGACATCTTGATGTGGAAGTTTAAGTGTCATCAAGGTAACACCTTCTCTTTCCATTAAACGAACAAGATTCTTTTGTTGACGTTCTCTGAAAGGATCTTCTACATCTGATTCATCTTGTTCTAAGGTTGCAACTGTCTCATGAGTGACTGGAATATTTGAATCTCCCTAAAGGAGATTAGTGGAAGGGACCCAATCTTCACACATGTCTTGCTGATTTGTCAAATTAGGTATGCATTCAGTTTCATCTTCACTATCTGAATCATCAAGGATAAGAGTAGTGTTCTTGTTGCGATTCATAAATCCTAGGCCAACCATCTTCTTAGACTTGTGTCCAAAAATATTATGATCTAAGGGTTCAGCTCTGGCATCCAATCTGTGACTAAGAGGGCCATGTCCAGGATAGCCCATCTATTTGACAAAAGTATACACTCTTCCATAAGCCTTATGAGAGGGAGAGAAGTTCTCATTATGCTTGTATTTCTCTTCTCTATAAATCCAGTCTCTAACAACTGTCTCTTATTTCTCATCTTGAATAGGCATTGAGGACTCTATAAACATGCGAAATAAAGTCATGGCTGAAGAGGAAGGTCTCATTTCTTATGAAGGCTTGCCATAAGACCTAGGTGAAACTAGTAGTGTTGTGAGTGATTTGAGTTGATACCACCCCATGCCAAGGTCTACTGACTTGAACTTGTCTTTACATTCAGCTAAGGTTGCATCAAAGTCTTCTACTTCTCTATTGAGGGGAACATGAGCACCCGCTGAAACTGAGTTAATAGATAAAGTGTTATCCCCAGGTATAAAAATCTATATTCCATTGTAAGGGAACTTAACACACTGATGATAGGTAGATGATACTACTTGCATGTCATGAATCCACGATTTGTCGAGTAAGATATTGTACATAAGGGGGCCAGCGTCAACTATTTGGAATAAATATATTTTTCAACAGGGCCAATCCTAATAGGAAGGATGACCAACCCCTTGGAACTTCTTTCCACCTCATCATAGGCTTTGATGGTGATCTTTTTCCTGGTATCTATGACTTGTTCAAAATAACCCAACTTTTTCAAAAGACTCAAGGAACAAATATTAAGCCCAGCACCCCCATCTATCAACACGCACCTAACATGGGTTTTGTGGATCATGACCTCAATATAAAGAGAGAGATTATATGGGTGGCTCAAATCTTTATCATCATCCTCTGAAAAAAGTAAGATAATGAGGGCTAGCAATATGGTTAACCATGTTCTAGAATTGATCAATGTCTAAGTTGTTGGGGACATTTTCTGTGCGCAAAGCATCCTCAAGGACTTGCTTGTGTCTTAGGGAAAACTCTAAGAGCTCAAAGATCAAAATGTGAGATAGGGTTCTTTGCAATTGATCGATAAGATTATAGCTCAACTTAGGATTGACTGCTGGTTTTGAGGTGAATTTCTTGGATGCCACTTGCTTTGGTTTACTTGGTTGACTTGAACTGGGTCCTCTAATGACAAAGGGAACTTGACTTTGTGTGACAACATTGAGAGTTTGAGATGACACCCTAGAGTTAGGACCCCTTAGCACCATGACGAGTTCTTCATCAAAGATAGGAGAAGATTCCATGTCTAGATCATAACCATATGGATCATTATCCCTCATCATGTTGACATTCTCTTCTAAAACTTCAAGCATGTTGACAACATTCTCTACATCTGTGTAAGTGTAACTGACCTCAGCCTTGCCATTCTTAGGTTTAGAGGTTTCCCCCTTCTCATACTTGGGCAAAGGTTCTTTCAATGCCTTATGATCAGCATAAGTGTTCAATCCATCTACCTTAAGTTTTCCATTCTCAATGAGATCTTAGATTATATGTTTGAGTTTCCAAAGTTTTCAATATTATGTCCAATGCCATTGTGAAACTTGCAAAAGGCTTTCTCATCCCATCAATGTGGCTTAACATCAGGTATATAATACTCTGTGGGATCTTGAGGATGCACAAGGTTGTTGGAAATGAGTGTTTTCAAGACATCCTCATATGAATCACCAAGTTTTGAAAACTGGCGTCTCTCTTTCTTAGGCCTATCTTGGTATCTTAGCTTGTTCTCTTGTTGATTAGATGCATTGAGTTTCATGGCTTGAACAACACTAGACAAGTGGAGAACAACTTGATCCTTGGGTTGGGAGGAGTCCACAACTTCATCATTTACCACTTTTTTGTTCCTATTCTAATGTGAGTTCTTTCCTTTATCCTTGTTAGGGTTATTGTTATTTTGACCAATGTTGTTGTTGTTGTTGTTTCCGTGTTTAGTCAAAATTTCTTGTTCTTTCAAAACATCCTCAATCCTACATGCGGTTTCAACCATGGTGTCAAAGGAATCAAAAACCATCTTCCTAACTTCATACCACATTTTGGGAATCAATTTGCTAATAAGGATGTCAATGTTCTCATTTTTAGGGATGGTCCTAGAGTAGCAAGAGCATTTTTGTCTCCACCTTTGCAAGAAAGTGACAAAGGA
Source organism: Thuja plicata (assembly GCA_018584345.1). Classification (NCBI taxonomy): domain Eukaryota; kingdom Viridiplantae; phylum Streptophyta; class Pinopsida; order Cupressales; family Cupressaceae; genus Thuja; species Thuja plicata. Next base: position 237,011 of record MU224296.1, on the reverse strand, counting down.
TTCCCCTTGATTTTGCTTTAAGTTGCATAAGTCCAACATGGTGATAGATCTTGAAAGGTTGTATGCAAATTTTTGGACAAATTTATGGACGAGCTTTTTGAAAGTCTTAATGGGGGGAGTTATGTTGGTGAACCATTCCATCGCTTGACCCTTAAGACTCCTTGGGAAAAATCTCATGAGGTACGAGTCATCTTGATGGAACTCAAAACTCGTGGTATAGAATTGATGCACGTGATCATGTGGATCTCCATTCCCATCATACTTGTCATATTGAGGGATCTCAACCTTTCTAGGGAAGTCTTTCATGCTAACAATTTTTTTCATAAGGATTAGGACAAATTGAATCAAGTGAGAATGAACTCTTGGGTGCCAACATCTTTTCCATCACACTCTTAATTTGTTTGATCTCTTCTTCTTGAGATGGACCTTGCTTCTTAATCTTCTTGTCCACATCAAATTTGTAGGGGACTTTAGCGCCCTTGTTGATTAAACTCTCTAGGAAATTGTCCTTGATTTGCTCTAAGGATCTCTCCACATACTATTGGAATAGTGGTTCTTGTTGTATCTTTATGAAGTCTTGGGAATTGAGGTCAAAACTTGAGCTAATGCCCCCATATTGTGAACCATGGTGAGCACATTATGTAGGTTGTATTGAGATCCTAAGAGTTGTTCGTCTCCTATAATGATCATGTCTTGAAGCCCTTCTTCCTCTAGGGCTAGGAGATTGTGACGGTGTTCATGAATGTCTTCTACTTCATGGATTCTTAGGAGGGGTGGATGGAGGAGAGTTGTTTCCACCACCAACACACATGTTAAATTGATCATTAAGTTGTTGAGCCAAGAGTCTATCTTTCTCTTCCTGGAAGGATTTCCCTTCTATCTCCAACAAGGTTTGTCTCTCCAACTCTAGGAGTCTAAATTGCTCTTCCTTTTTAGCTTGTTTGTCTAGGAAGGCTTTCTTTTCATGCTCAAATTTATTAAGTCTTTCACTCGTGTATCTTGAAGATGTTTTGAGCAGTGAACTTGGTCTTGAATGTCTAAACAAGTCATTGCTGTATGTTGAATTCACACGAGTGTCATAAGGTTCATCTTGGTTTTCATGTTGTGATTGTTCTTCTTGATAGGCTTGCCTCTTATCACTTTTAGCCCTTTGGTGTGCATCTAGATATATAGTTGAGATAAGGGGTGAGATTGGTCGACTTTCACGAGAGGAACTACCAAACAAAATGGTATCTCTATGTCTTTCAAATATGTCATCAAGGCATTTATCCATATCTCCCCTCTCTCGTCGAGTCATTGTGTAACTCATATCCATATTCAAGAGAGAAGATGTTAAGGGTGTACTCAACTCACTAAGGTTACTCTTGGAATCAATTAAACTTCTGAGTTGTTCCCGGGTGATTGATCAAATACAGGTTCTTTTCCCTTACATTTTTGGCGAGTTTGAACTAAGGGTAATTGGTTAAAGACTACTTGAGATCGCTTTCCTTGATCTACTTGATATCTTGTTGTAACTGGCATGAAAGAAAAGGGACTAGGTGATAGGATGACCCTAAGAAATGTTGGTACCAAACCAGGATAATAAAAGCACTCACTTGTCCAAAAGAGAGGTGATAAGATAGAACTTTGCAAGACGCATAAACCAACACTGCCACAGAGGTGCCCACTAAACGGGTGAATACCCTAACACATATGGATCATGAGGATGATTTACCCAAGTTATATTGATTGAATTTGAATTTGTATGGAAGTGAATGGACAAGAGATTACTAAAACTCTCCAAGCATGTTATTAAAGGATCCAAATGTTTATCTTCTCAACAAGGACGATTTCTAGCTCACCGACTCCAAGCAAGGTCACTCGTGAAATCAAAGATTACTAGTTCAAGAGGTCAAAACGCAAGGATCCAAAGTGCAAATAGACTTCTAACAGCGGGGTAAGTGACCTAATCTAACCCGGATTGACCGATGAAGACTGAAAATGACAGGATAGCAAACCGAGCAAGTTGACAGTTTAACACTTAAGAGTGCATATTTTGAGTTATTGATTGTTTTGATGCTTGCTTTGATGTTTGGTGTATGTTTTGATGTTTCACTCATGCAAGACACATCAAGTAGATTGGTTTGTTGTAAAAAGAACAGTCACACCACAACCTAGGTAAGCCAGGGAAATTTTGTTGAATTCCCACTTGAACCGAAGTTCAGCAATGCCTACTCATAGCGGACAACTTAGAAGCTTGGAGGCACAGGCTCCTCCTTATAGTGCACTCACTTCTCAGGAACACCAAGCTTTGAATCCCAAGGGTAATCACTTTCCAAAGGACCGTTGTCTCTACTAAGAGCCATGAAAATGTGAGATGTCTTAGTCGGTCTCTGACCTTCCGCTCCAACAGATAAAGGGTTTTTAGATACTACAACAAAGTTCTTTAGTCAAGGCATCCGTTTAGGTGGTTATACTTTTGGTAGATTAGCTCCGTTATGGAGGCCTCCCAGACTATAGAAGTTACATTGTGTAGGTTTTAACGCACCACAAGGGTACTGAGGGAGATCTTCTTCTCGGTATAACGCAATCAACACCTGTTCACCGTGATATTAACCATAATGACATTTTTATATACCGGTCCAGAAGGGCTTGGCTTTAACCTATTACCGGTTGGGAAACCCACTCTCACCGGCTTTGTTAAAGCTCTCGGGAGGTAGCCATGCTAAAGGATTTGTATGGATTTATCTTACACCTAATTATCTTAGATCCGTGAAGGCGAGGGGAGAGGATACGTCCATGCAGTTCCTTGGGATTACAAAACTAGAAGACACTTCAGACACATAAGAAGATGACAATGATGTTTCTAAATTTTTTATCATCCCAAAAGGACGAGAGCATAATTTCGTGACATTATTTTCATCCCTAAAACATCAGATAGAATTTCATTTTAAAAGTCTTGCATGTGCGTTCCTATTTTAATAAAACAAAACAAGATGCAAGAACAATATTAAGCATTCTATCGATCAAAGCAACTTGCAAGACAATTCGTTAGTAGTCTGTGTTTTTAGTCTTCTTTTTCAACGTCCTGCAAACCATTGTTCGGCTGTAATCAACAAGATAATCCAGAGAACAACAAAGCCAAAGATTGGTCCGTGTTAGAAAAAAAAAAATAGAAATCTGATTGCATATTCAGAAAGTAGATGTAAAATCACGCACTTTAAAAAAAAATTGCACAAAAAAAATGTTACCGTATGAGCCAGTACAAGGCTTCAGAAGCTGCAAAACAAAGGATTAGACAGGTATAGTGATCAAAACCTGTCATTTTCGATAAATATAGAATCCAAAACTAGAAAATAACTCAAACCCAGTAATCTTTAGGAAATTATACCCAAAATAAAAAGAATTACACACAATTTGGATCAAATACGAGCAAGATATGACCATTTGAAGTTAGAATATAAAACCAGAAAGCTCAATGGTGAAGGCAAAGACTTTTCAAACACTGTTGACGTCAACAGACTGCGGGATTAAAATTGACGCTTTTGTGGCTATCACAGGGGTCCATGCAGAATGATGGTTTGACGACCGTCAAATTTAACACAGTAAAAAAAATCTTCTTTTTTTTCAGATTTTTTTTTCTTCCAAAAACATGCCTTGGGCTACGTGTAGAAAAATTTGAAATATGCCTCAATTTCCATGTAATGGGTCGTACGGCTTCTTCGAGCCATTTTTTTGCCACAGATTTGATTTTGGGCAAAGATAGGTGTGTTTATAGTCATTTCGCACCGAAACGATGACCCAAACGCAGTGGTGGAGTCTAATTTTACTCAAAGTGGACATAAAACAAAATTGAAAGAAAAAGTTAAAATGAGGCCAGAAATTGAATATTCTGCCCCACGGTGGGTGTCAAAAGTGTGTGCTAAAATTTTGACACACTTCTATGAGATTATATTCAAGATTTCTCAAGAATGAGGTCTCAAATGGCGACTCATAGCTCTTTATTCATGGAGTGCAAGGGTTCATAATGGAGGCCCTCAGTTTAGACCTAGTTTGTGCCCATGCAAGTACACCATAAAATGAGAGATTCAAAGAGGAAAAGCAAGAGTGTTAGTCTTCATGATCATCAAATATGCATGCAAATGAAAATGGAAGCTATTCTATATGATAACAATGCATGAAAGCAAACTAATCTATGAAAGGAAATACGCATGCAAGATTATTCTATGAAATGAAATATGAATC
>MU224296.1:209821-226479 GCA_018584345.1 Thuja plicata | reverse complement strand
TTTTATTTAATTGACAATTTTGTAATTTTTATTTAATTAATATGTCATAATATCAATTAAATAATTAACATAAGATATATTTTCCAATGTAATGTGATTTTAGGAATTAATTAATTAATCAAGTAAGGTGATCGATTAGGACCTAGGGTTTAGGTCAGATTAGTTTGAATGTGATGAATTGCCTGTTTGATTTACGACTTAGGTTTAATCAAGATTACGATTTCTTGATTAATTGTTGAGATTGGGGGTCTAGGGTTTAGGTGACCATTTTTAGGTGATTACAGGTGTCTCTGAGGGTGTTGCATAGTGGACCTTGCCAATAAAGATTATGTTGGATCATTTCCCAACATGCACAAGCCAGTTTGCAATTTACCAAAAGATGATCGACATCTTCCTCTGCTTCTTCGCACATTATACATTTAGTGGGTCCCACCACTCCTAAATGCTTCCTTCTCTCCCTTGTCAGGATTCTACCTCTAACTGCCAACCAGGTGAATACCCCAGCCTTGGGAAGATAGTGCTTGCTCCAGCATAATTTTACTGGCCATTGCTCCTCCCTATCTACTTTTTCTAGGATTTGGTAGCGCAGTTTCATGGAGTATTCCCCTTTTTTTACTGCACACCATATAATGTTGTCTTGTCCAGAGGTGATTAGTAGTTGTCTACCCTTGAGTAAATCTTTCATTACCCTTTTATGCTATGCTAAGATGTTTTCCAGCTCTACTGATTTCCATCTCCATTATTTGTCATGCCCTTCCTCAAAGGATACTATGTAGTCATCAATATGTTCTCCCCATCTACTGATGAAGTAGTTATGAAGGTCATGGAGTGCTCCATTGCTTTTTAAGACTGGAAGACCAGACCAGGAGTCATCCTAGAATTTTTCTAGCTGGTCATTGCCAACATTCCAAGATATGTGATCAATGATGACTGATATGCAAGAGAGTAGGAAATTCCACATTGTAGATCCCCAGGGTGGATTTCTAATTGTGAGAATACAGTTATCATCCCGGTTGTCAAGATATTTTGCCTTGAGTATACACACCCACATGTTGTTTGGTTTGTTTTGAATATCCCAAATCAGCTTGGCACCAAGAGCAGTATTCATTAGCTGCTAGTCTCTAATTCCTGCCCCTCCATCTTGCTTGGGTTTACAGATCTTGTCCCAAGCAAGGAGGGGAATCTTGTCCTCTTGCCCAGAACCGCTCCAAAAGAATTTCCACATTCCTCTGCCTATTTTGTTGATGATGGTGTTAGGAAGTTTAAGATAGAACATAGGAAAGACTAACATTTCAGATATAATAGACTTTAGCATGAGTATCTGGCCAGCCGAAGATAGCCACTTTCCCTTCCAGCCAGTCAGTTCGTTGGAAATTGTTGCACTTAGATCTTTCCATATATATGCTTTGCCTGCACTTTCAAAGAGGGGAATCCGCAGGTATTTAGATGGGAGAGTGCCTTTTCTCATGCCAAGCACATTGCATATCTCTCTTTGGCACTGAGGGGAAGTGTTTAAAAAATATATTTTCAACTTGAGCCAATTGACTCGCTGACCTGAGGCATCAACATAAGAGTCAAGAGTTGTCTTCATAACACGAGCTTCTCGACTATAGGCTTCCCCCCCAAGAAGGGTGTCATCTGTGAACTGCAAATGTGAAAGGGTCAGTTCTCCTACTGCCACCATAATTCCTTTCCAAGAGCCTAAATCTCTTTTACCCTTGATAAGCCTGCCAAGGGCCTCTGCCACGATGATGAATAGGAAGGTGGATAGGGGGTCCCCTTGTCTGATGGCTTTACATGTTTCAAAGAATCCTTTTGGGCTACCATTGACTAAAATGGATAGCCAATCATTGTTAAGGCAACCATCTATCCAATCTACCCACTCCATGGAGAACCCGAATTTCCTCAAGATTTTGAGCAGAAAAACCCTATCGACTTCATCATACGCTTTTTAGATGTCGAGTTTGACCAACATTCTATCTATTTTGGCCTATCTGACAGTGCGAATGGCCTCATGGGCCACAATGATGCCTTCATAAATTGATCGATTGGGTGTGAAGCCACTTTGTTCTGCTGAGATAACTGAACTCGGGATAGTTTTTAATCGATTTGCAATAGTTTTGGATATGATTTTGTAAAGAACATTGCATAAGGCTATTGGCCTAAAATCGTTGAATTCGGTGGCATTAGATTTTTTAGGGATCAAGGAAATGAGCGTGTTATTCAAGTCCTTCATAATGAATTTTCCTTTACGGGCCTCCTTTGCTACCTCCCATACCTCTTGTCCAATGAGTTCCCAAAAGTGTTGGAAGAAAAGGGTCATGAAGTCATCAAGGCTCGGGGCCTTGTCACTCCCCATTCCGAAGAGAGCATACTTGACCTCCCCCAAAGTGGTAGGCTTTAGAAGAAAGTCATTTTGGGCTGGATTAATGCAGTTTGGAATTGTTCTAAAAATGTCTACCGTTTGAGAAATTTCCTCTCTGTTTTTACAAAAAATATTTGAAAAGTATCTGACTGCCTCTCTCTTGATATCCTATTCCTCTTCTAATACTGCACTATGCTGGTTCTTGATGGAGAAGATTTTATTTCCTGCTCTTTTGACCTTGGCTGAATTGTGAAAGAACTTTGTGTTTCGATCCCCATCCTTAAGCCATAGCTCCCTGGATTTTTGCCTCCAGTAAATCTCCTCTCTGGTTAGGATTTCTGCATAATCTTGTTTTAGAGCCTTTTCTTTAATGAATTTAGTATTGGTCATGCCTTGGTTGATGATGAGCTCATTCAGACTCTTAAGTTCCTCTTCTATTTTGAACTTCTCCATGAAAATATTTTTGAAGCACTTCCTGTTCCATATTTTCAGCTTTTCTTTAATAAACTGGAGCTTTTTGGTGAGTTGGAAAGCTTTGTTGCCACCTTTGAGAGGGGCCCCAGCCCACCATAGTTTGATCAAATTGTCAAAGCCTTCAGCTCTAAGCCACATGGCTTCAAATTTGAAGGGACATCACTCCGGAGCCATGTCATCATGTATCCTCATCCCGATGGGGAAGTGATAAGAACACGTAATAAGAAGGATCTCAGCTTTTGAAATCTAGTCTGTGGCTACCTAGTCTCCACCAATAAGGAATTTGTCTAGTTTTTAAGTGATGCTATTAAAGTCTAGCCTGCGATTTGTCCACGTGAAGTCACCCCTTTTAAGATTCATCTCCACAAGCCCATTATCTTGAACAAAGTCATTGAAGTCCACCTAGCTTTGCCATGCCCATCCCTGCCCTCCTTTCTTGTGTTCTGGACGGAGGATAGCATTGAATTCCCCTCCCCCCCCCCCCAAATAAAAAGTTCATTTGGAAGGTTCTTAAGTATGTTGGTTATTTCTCTCCAAAGTTTAAGCTTAAGGGCATTGTTATTGGGTCCATATATATTGATAATGTTGATCCTCCTGAGAAGTTGTTTTGAGTCTGCCTTAGCCCACACCCAGGATTTTTTATGTTGAATGACCTCCACATTCACATCTTCTTCCTTCCACAGGAGTCCCAACCCTCTAGAGGCCCCTTCGGCCTCAACAAAGAAGCATTTCCATCTTGGGAATTTTGCTGCAAATAGTTTACTGTCCTCCTGCTTGAGTTTAGTTTCTTGGATGAAAACTATTTCAGGTTTCACCTGATCAAAACACCACTTGATCAGTCAACATTTGTCAGAGGCATTGCAGCCCTTGATGTTCTAGGATAGGATTTTCATTACTCCCGGGAAAAGGCAGTGCCTTTTCCCGATCTTAATTTGCATTGGCCATTTGCATTTGTAGCCTTGGTGAGCCTCATCTTGAGAGTTCTTGCACCCCTCTTCTTTCTTTCTCCTAGGATAGATTTGTCTAGGAACAAGTCCAATTGTTCAATTATTTTGACTTCCATGACATCCAGCTGCTCCGAGAGCCCCAAAAAATCCTCTATGTCTGCCTCTTCTTCATCTCTGCTGGCGGAAGTATTCACAGTGTTGTCCCCACTATCTCGAGTTCCCTCAAAGGAGTCACCCAGATTTCTAATAGGTGAAACGAGGATATCTTTAATGAGAGTTCCGGTGTGTCCATCCATGTTGTCGGGACATATTCCTTGACTTCCTTTGATCTTTCCCCCATTAGATCTACTATTTTCTTGACTTCCATGTCTGAGGCTTGGGGCCTTGGGGTGTTTGACAATGATTCCAGGATTCCTACTAGGCTATTCCTTTGATAGATGTGTGTTGTCATTGTCAGACTCAGGGTCTGATCCCCCCTAATCTGAATATCATAATTATAATAGCCCAGACCCACCAAACATTTGTAGTGAAGATCTTCTATATTCGTAAGTTTGGTGTTTGCAACATTTTGGGGTTGTGAAGGCTTATCCTTAGGTGGGCCATTAGCAAGATTGACATGATTGGTAATGTCCTTGGGTGAAATTTCCTTCTGGCTATGTTGGTGGGTGCTCGCTTCCAAATTTACAACCAATGTTTCTGTGGGAGGGAGTTCATGGATCTTGATTCTCCTGCTTGGTTTCGCCTCCAAAGATTGCTTTGGGGATCCATTCTTTTGAGTGGCTATGACTACTCCAGTGGTCGAAGGTGTTCGGATTATTACTCTGTCACTTAATAGTTCTTCCCAGCCAATGCAGAGTCGCTTGCCTTTGCTAGTGTCCCTAACAACATTGATTTCTTCATCTTCTTGACTGGTTTTCTCAATCGGTTGTTTCCATGCCCCAATGCTCGATCTAAGCTCGAGAAATTTTGGGAGGGGACGTGATTCACTCCATGAGATCAGAATCTTTGAGTACATGGATAGGTCATGCTTATTTAGGGCCTCCCCCCAATCCAAGAATTCCCCAGTGTGTTACCCATCATGGTTAGGGTTTCAATGTTCCACTATTCCTGAGGGAGATTCTTGAGATTTATCTAGACAGGAATGTCTACCAGGGTTTGGTAGGAAGGGTCAAAGTTTGGCACCCAATCTTTAATATAAAGACCTAGACCTTCCAAGAAATGAGGTCCGGATTGGATGATCTCCATCTTGGTGTCTTGAGTGGGGCATGTCACCAGATAGAAGCCATTATGAAGGGTTTTCAGAGTGCTATATAGGCTAACATTTCTAAACACCCAACCTTTGATTTTTTCATAAGCTGGCCAAGAACTCGACCATTTTAAAAAGAAGGCTTTGCATTTTAAGAAATTAGAATTATTAATCCATTCCATGTTTTGAATGAGCAGAGACGGGGTTGCTAGTGGAGTTTTGTTGTGGGTTACCTCTTTTTTGTTGTTGTTTTGATCCACTTGTTTGGGTCTCCACATTTGCTTTTCAATGTCTCTGAAACTTGCAGGTGCTGCCTAAAATCCTCCTCTCCCAGTGTTGTTTCTGTAGAAAGAACGGTTTCTAGCCCTGAAGTTCTCTGGATCCTGCCAAGCTCTGGATGATTGTTGTTGGTTTTGAGGAAAAAACTATCGTGATCTATGGTTGAAGGGCCATTTCCTGAAAGTTTGCCCCTGGTAATCCAAACCCGAATGCCATCTGAAGACCCTATTTGGAAAATGTGACCATTGCCTTCCTCGCTCCATGATTGGCCCCTCTTCTTTCAAATTCCATATATCATTATTAATTCAGGGATGTTTTCTTTTAATTAAATAAGATTGTTTTATTTAATTAAAAGGGATGTTTTCTTTTAATTAAATAAGATTGTTTTATTTAATTAAAAGGGATGTTTTCTTTTAATTAAATAAGATTATTTTATTTAATTAAAAGGGATGTTTTCTTTCAATTAAATGAGATTATGGATAAAATGATCAAACCTTAGGAAATATTAAAATAATTGAATTAATTACGATTTGATCAAGGAAATTGATTTGAAATGAAAATATTGCAAGGCATTAATTCAGGAAATTGATAAATTGATTCGGTCATTTGATAAATTGAAGAATGGGGCCCCATAGTCTAAGAGACCATTTTAGGGTGCATACATATGAGACCCCAAAGACACACTTTTTTGGGTTTAACCGTACCTTGTATTCCTAGAGTCTATCAAAGACTGGCCCTAACACTGATAGATTTAGATTCCTCTCTGGGTATTTTTCCAATATGTCGTCAACATAGTCTTCCATTGTGATATGCATAATGTCATGGAAGATAATCATCATTATTCTCTGATATGTAGTGCCTGCATTTTTTAGACCAAATGGCATGACAAACCAATAATAAGTGCCCTAGACACAAGTGAAAGTTGTTTTGTGTTGGTCTTCTAGTGCAATCTTGATCTTATTATATCCAAAGAAACCATCTATGAGAGACAACATCTTATACCTTGAAGTGAGATCAACGATCATGTCTATGTTCGGCAAGGGAAAGTCATCCTTTGGAAAAGACAAATTTAGATCCTTGAAGTCAGTGCAGATTATTATGACCCCACAAGATTTAGACACAAGTACCAGATTGGAGATCCAATCAACATGGTAAATATGTCTTACAAAGCCTGCATCCAGTAGCTTCTTCAATTCTACTTGTTTTTTTATGAATAAGGCCTTCTCTATTAATTTAAAATATTAAAGTACATATTCACCAAAAAATGTTGGGGGGATGTGAGATCACCCCGCAAGAGTCACACGGCCAACGATCAGAAGGTAAAATAACTATTCATAAAAAAAAACCTCAGGCAGCCAAAGCAATATAGACTGGAGGAGGTGGATCATTCTATCATCTTTTTTACCCTAGCCATCATTGGGGTCTATAGGCGGGTCAGGCAGACACCACCCATCATCAATAATATCTTTATCTTTATCATTTTCCTCCTCGGTCTTGGGAGGCGAAATGGCCAAGGTCAGGTGAGGGAAGCACTTGGAAGAGATGTCATTAGGCCACAAAGAGTCACCACCTGGGGTGGGGCAACTAGCAGCAGGAGCAACGGGAGTAGTCGAAGCAATATGAGACCAACCAGAACCATGCCACAACGAAGAGGCCGAGTGGCAACTCTGACCATCATACCACCGCCAGGAGAGTGGCAGGGAACCTATGATTGAGGAGTATGGGGGCGACAGGCTAAAGAACTGCGTCCATGATGGTGACTATGGGGCAAAGTGCAGTCGATAGAAATTGAATCCGGTAACACTTTGGCCACCGTATACGGGGCATTACCCTAGTGATTCAAAAGCTCTTGTAGGTGGGACACCTCAAGCACCACCTTGTTAGCCTATACTTGTGTTTGCATCATCACATTATTGCATATGTAAGCTTTAGTATACATAGATACATTTATATCAAGAAAGTTGTGAGTGAAAATAACAACATTTATATCCTTCCAAAGTAAAAAGAATCTCCATCCTGAAAGTATTCCAAAGCTGAGTGTATTTATAGGGGATTTTAGGCGAATCTCACAACAAAATCATATGACAAGAAAAGGGCTCAGGCCAAAATGGTTTGAAAAAATCATGAATACGGCTCCAGTATTGTTGATCTCTTCGAAAAAACCATAAAATATAAAGAAAGGTCTCATGTTGCCCACAAAATGGACATCAAGGATCAGGAACTCCCAGATGCTTAAGCTAAGAACTCAAAGGAAAGCCCTGGAAAAGAACACACCAAGCAAAGTGTGCAATCTTTGGCTCAGTAATGGTAGTCCAAATAGTGTGAAATTGAAGTCACTGAGAAGACTCCAAGTGCCAATGCTGGTTGAGAGTGGTGACCATGGGAAAATGTGGCACCAGCCAGTGGTATCCCATTTTTGGCTTATAGCTAGCAAGAGGAGTGCAAGGATACCATTTCAAGTCCTTCCACCATGGCTTAAGAGGTTGAACACCCAACTTGTGAAGCATATGAGGAGGTAAGGCAGAAACCAACAAGTCAAAAGTTGTTGACCTAGATGAGATAGTTGAAACTAAACTTGCATGTCATCTCACGCTTTGAGGCTCATGGTGGCTCTGGAAACCAAATGTTTAGGTGTCCTGATGCCACATTTATGAAATCGCAGAGCACTAACACCCTGAACCTTGACCAGCAGGACCCCTTGCACAGAAAAGAGGGGAGACCTCTAAATATTATGTTGGTTCATAGAGAGCCCATCACGAAACCCATCTCTGGCCCAATGGAGCCATGACTTAATGGCCTCCCAGGCTCTCCAAATGCTCTTGATAACAAAAGTGCCATGGATTTAAACTGGTTCTGACATGAGGAGAAGGGTTTGAAAACCGATCCCCTTCCAAGCCGACCTATTGACTGGAAACCCAGTGGAAATGCAATTTTTGAGAAGGATTTTCTAGGATTCATTCCCAGTTAAAGCACAGATGACCCATTTAGCACATAAGGTATTTCCTTTTTTCTAGGTAGAAAGAATTCCTTGGCCTCCAGACTCCTTGGGAAGGTAGCAGTACTCCCAGACAACTCTGTGAAATCCCTGATGATCAACACCAGAAGCCCAGAGGAAATCCCTAAGGAGTTTCCCCAGCTTCATGTAGGAAGCTTTTAAAGGAGCCCAACAAGAATAATAATAAATATGGGTAGCTTCTAGAACCTTGGAACAAATCTGGAACTTACCAACCAATGAAAGTGGCTTGGTAATCCAGTACTCAAGCTTGTTTTCAATCTTCGCAAAACCGCATTACATAATTCAATAGGAGAAGCTTGAAAGGCAAAGGGAATGCCCGTAAAGTAGAAAACCTCTCCATGATGAACTCATTTCTATCCATACTGAGAGAGCCAAGGAGGAGAAGGAAGAAAATACTGCTTATAGCAAAGAATCCTGTGCCATTGAATAATTAAACTAGAGGGAAGACAAAAAGTATCAAGGCATTGGAGAGCGGTTCTGACATTATCCTCATCCTCAATAAGAGTGAGAAAGGAATAATTAACAAAATGACCATTGAAAAGATGAGTACGTGACTCGGGAAGAGAAATTCCTCTGACAGAGCCAACAGATAGCATTGGCAAGCAGGTAGCCAAACCCCTCAACAACAAGCACATAAAGAGCTGGGGCTAAAGGGAAGCCCTGATGGATAGATCTAAAAAGGACAAAAGCCTCTGATTTCCTATTATTAATGGTAATACAAGCATATGCATTACCAAAAAGCATCACAACTGACTGAATGAAGGTGGGACCAAAGTCGAGGGCTTGAAGCATTGCAAGAATGAAAAACCGATCAATACGGTCATAATCCTTTGAAAAATAAATCTTGAGGAAGAGGGCTTTTTGTTTAGACTTCCTGGCCCATTCCATACCTTCCCAAACCAAAATAATATTGTCAAGGATATACCTAGACTTGATGAAACTAGTCTGCTCAGGGCGCACAACCAGAGGCACGATGTGGTGGATTTTTAGAGCCAAGGCTTTAGCAATAAACTTGTAAGAGACATTAAGCAAGGTTATCGACCTCCAATTATAAATATCTTCAGGATCTCCTTCTTTAGATATGAATTTAATGTTTCCTTTGTTGATAATATTGCCAAGGAATTTGGAATAAAATGCTTTAAGGTAGACCATATGCAGGTCGGGGCCAACACAGTCTCAAAAAACTTTGAAAAAATCATAAGGAAAGCCATCACACCCAGGAGCCTTGTCATCCTCCATGGAAAAGATAGCTTCCTTGAGATCATTAATGGTGAGCATTTTCTCACAAAAAGCATGGGGCTCCTCCAAGAGTCATTTGGGAGTAACAACAATACACTCCTTCAAAGCTTGGTCCCTGGCAGAAGAACTTCCCTGCATTGTGAACACCTAATAATGTCATACAAAAGCTTGAAGAATGTCAGGAATCTCATAGAGAACCTCTTGACCTTTCTTAATCCTTTTGATCATAATAGAGGTATGACGAGCTCTAAGAGCTTGAAAAAACTCATTGGGGGCTTGGTCTCCAACCTCAAGCCAATGAATCCGAGCCTTGATTTGAGCTCCCCTAGCGGCATAGTTGTTTGCAACTTGTTTCTAGTGATGGATATTAGCAAGCCAAAGTTGCAGCTCTATATCAAACGGATTCATGTCCAAGGCCTTGAAAGCAGCACAAAGATCTTTGTAATTTATGTCATACGAACATCGATGATACATGGCAATCTGCCTTCCATAAATGCAAAGAAACCTTGACGTACGAGTGATGGAATCATTCCACAAGTGAATCGAGTCATAGAGGTTGTGAGGCCTAGGTTCCAAATTCCAGACACGTAAGATATGAGCCAAAGTGGACTCATGAGTAAGAAGTGACATGTTGAGGAAAATTTGTGTTTTAGAAGGATGCCTCTTAGTTGTCTTTCATTCAATAGTAAAGAGGATAGGTTAGTGGTCTGACAAAGTCACATCAATCAAAGGAATGACAAGTAAATCTTGATGTTTAGAAAAGGGGAAAAATGATTGAGTTGTAATCATGGCATGATCAACCCTCTTAAAAATCATGTTACAACTAGATCTAAAATTGGACCAAGTATGTCAAACCCCACTAGGATGACGACGGTTGGCATTGGGATAAAAAAGGCCCAATTTATTATGCATGTATTAGCAAGCCTCTCTTTCTTGATCTATCCATCTAAAAGGCAAAATCCCATCTTTTTCAGGAGCAAGCTCAACCAAATTAAATTCCCCACAGATAACCTAGGTGGTTGGTGGTAGATGATCCACCATCCAACACCACATATGTAATCTTTTAGCAGCATCATTGGGAGAATAAACATTAACTATGCCAAAAGCATGATTATGGAAGGACAATAATATCCAAATGATTCTATGCACAGGGTCAGAACCATGTGAAATAATAAAAGAGAATAAATGATGGAGAATAAGAGTAACTACACCACCTCAAACAACTTCATGTTATGAAGAGAATACAACAACATTCGACCAATTAAAATGGTAGGAAACATTGAGAATGAAACCATAAATTTTAACTTCCTAGAGAAAGAGAATGTCCAGGTTACCAATCCAATGTCTAGCATCTCGAACAAAATATTTTATGGGGAGCTCAATGAGACCTCAAACATTCCAGGAGAGAAAAATCATGATAACAATTCTTGCATTTCATCCTCCTCCCCAAGAGAGGAGAAGATATTATGCAAAAAAGAGAAAATGGTTATGAAGCTAGGAGGAGAATCTCCTCCATATATGACTCTTCACTTCTCCATGCTCCCATCTGAAGTCTCAGCACACCCATAAGGGTTGTGGGAACATCGCAAAGATTGAGACACTATCATGGAATTCACTTGTGGAGTGTAGACCCAAGCGGGCTGAGAAACACTTGTAGGCGCTTCCGTCCCCTACTAGGTAGGGTTTAAAAAAGGAGTTGATGGAGCCTCTATCACTGAGGTAACATGGGTCACTATAATAACTTTTGTTGATGGCTGAGCTATTAAAATTGGAGTTTTCTTGGGGGCCAAGGAATTTTTTCCTTTTCACACCATAGTGGTCCATTCTTTTTTTTTTTTTTGCCTTTGTAGGCTTGGAAGGAATATCCTTAGGAGGAGATTTCATGCGAGGCACGACCACCAGGCAACCCTTGATCTTATGATCGGTCGATTGATACCTATAAAAAGTGTTAGGCAGGTTCAGGTAAAGCACCTTTTGGGTGAAGGTGTGGGATCCAACTTGAATCTCAACTGTTTCCTTGAGGTCACATGAAAGTTCAACCTCAACACAAACTATTTTCTGAGGATAAACGTTAAAAAAATGATCATGCTCCATGAACACCACCTTGCCAAGATTTTGCACAATGGTGTGCATGAATGGCCAAAATGGAAATGGAAGCCCCATAAATTCAACCCAAATTGGTACCTTGAGATTCTTTTTGTCTGAGACAACAAAGTCTCGATCCCAACATTGAAAAACCAACAGGGAAGACCTAACTGTCCAAGGCCCACGGTTGAAAACCATGTCGGGATGGGTAGGCTTTGAAAAATGAAACAAAAAAATCCCTTGGTAAGGCTTTGAAAACCATCAAGACAAACTCCATGAGGATACCATGCTTTGGCAACCCAATATTTTAGCATGCTTTCAGGTAGAGTTTTACCCATAAAATATCCTATTAAAGTATGCTTCTCAAGCCAATCATAGGTGTTATCGAATTCCTAAATATTAAGCACAATATCAGGGGAGGGAATACCTCATGAAACACTTTAAAAAAAAATGTGAGGGCATTTGTTCATAGGAGGCGCCATGAGCATCCATCACAGGAACTCTCACACCAACATCAACTGTTGGGCTAAAGTTGGCCAGGATCATTATAAACCCTAAAAGATCCTGCAGTAAATGCAGTATGCCGAAATACAAAGAGTGTTTAGAAAACAATTGTAGGACATTCAAAACCCTAGCATGCTCATACACCCAACTCGGAGCTCTCTTAAATCATCCTTCAATTCTAGTTTGGCCTATAATGCAATTTTAGGATGCATCTTGCGCAACTTCTATTTGTAAGGCTTTGCCCCTGGCTTTAGTGTTAGATGGTTTAACACTAATTATGGATCTAACCCAGGCATGTCAGAGTAAAACCAAACAAAGTTGATTTTCCTATCTTTAAATAACTGAGGGAATTGTTCTCTTTCTTCTGGTTTGAATGAATCTACCAAGTGGATTAACCATTTTTGTTTCCCAATGTTAATTGTTGTTATTTTCTGTGCCAATAATGGTGATTGTTCTTCTATAGTGGGAAGTATATCAATCTCTCAATCATTGGGTGCCTCAGTGAGGTTTTCAATCTCGTATACATATTTTATTTTTATTGTTTTGCAGTTAGAAGGCACCTTTTAGTTTTCATCTAGTAGCCTTATATTTTCTATTTCAATATTACGACTAGAAGATTGATATAAATCCCCAAAGTATGATGTGTTGTCTACTTAAATGTTGAAACCTTCCTCGTGGTCGCCCATAGGTATGCCTTGTCTTAGTCCAAATAATTTAGAAATAGCTTCATCATTCTCAAAAATATCTATGGTCGGTGGATGTTGTTGTTCCTAATCAATAAGGTCTGGGCAAACCAAAGCTATGTTATCCTTGGTTTGGAAGGATGAAATTGGGATTTGATCAATGTATTGATATAGGACTCACTTACTGATTCATAGGTTTCTGATGAGGACAAGGTTGAAGGTTTTGATTCATAGAATCTTATCACCAAAGCTTCTAATTATTCTACATACTCCTTCTTTGAATTCCAATCTATAACCTTTGTCATTCAATTGACCCACACTAAATAAATTATGTGTTAGATCATCCACATAATAGATATCATCGATATTACTCTTTCCATTAAAATAAATAATGCATTTACCTTTAACCAAACAAGGTGTACTATTACCAAACCTTACCACACCACCATCAAAATCATCAAGTTTATTAAACTTACTCTTATTGTCAATCATGTGATGTGAGCACCCGCTATCTATAATCCATTCATCATTCTGTCTTATATGAGAAACCAATGCCTTTTCTCCTTCAGATGGATCTTCTTTGACTACAGCAAACACAAACTCTTTTTCTTCATTGTCTCTTGATTCTCCACCGTTAACATCTTCATCCATTGCAACAAGCATTGTTTCTTCTCTTTTCCCTTAAATATTATGAACTTATCCTTTTGTTCATTATTAGGACATCTAGCAGAAATATGTCCAATCTTATTAAAAGAGAAACATTTCAGTGGAAGTTTACCTCTGTACTTACTAGTCCCTCTAGGTAATCTCTTAGCTAGTAGAGATTTGAGCTCTTCTTGTTTCCTTTCTTCTTCCAATATAGATTCAAGTTCCCTAGAATAACTTGATATGTGATCAGTATCATGACTTATTTCCTTACCTTTCCTTGCTGGTACATTAGACATTGATGCTTTGAAAGCAACTCCAACTCTTGGAATATTGTTATCATAGTTATTTAACTCAAATGCAGTAAGCTTACTGATCAATCCATTTATAGTAACATTATCAAATGTTCTCAGCTCATTTATAGAAGACACTCTAATGGAAAAAAGTAGGCAATAAAGTTCTTAATATTTTACTTACCACATTATCTTCCTCAATAGTTCCACCAACACCTTTAATAACACTAACCACTTATTGTATTCTTAGGCCATATTGTACAATATTCTCTCCTTCTACCATTTTCATGTCGTCATATTTTCCTCTAAGATTGTCTTCCTTATATTTCTTCACATGAATATCTCCACCATAGATAAGTTTCAACTTTCCCCAAACATCATAGGTAGACTCTATTTCACGAACATCAACATATTCAACATCAGATTGGGTACTTACAATGGCTTCATGTGCTTGAGTATCTTCCTATGGTTTCTTTAGTTCATCTGCAGTGAGAGTTCCACCAGGGGTGATATACTTGTTTGTGACATGCATCCAATATTGTGGTCCCATACCCTTTAGGTACAACTTCATTCTATCACACCGTACTAGGTATTTGTCCTTAGATATCTTGAGAGGTTCCTTCCTCATCATTTGATTTTTTCCTCAAGTAGTTAGGCTTACCACAAATAGGACAAAAGGTCTAATACCAATTGTTATTATTATCAAGTCCAAGATTACTGAGAGGGGGAAGGGGGTGAATCAGTAATCTAAGAATTCCAACTTTTCATTAACCATTCAACCACTTGCATCAATAAACATTCATTGCATGAAAAACTTAAGCAATAAAATTAAACATACACAATCATGCAACACAATAACACCAAAGTTTTTCTCATGGAATCCCAACTGGGAAAAGCTACGTGTGAGGATGACACCCACTAAAATATGCACTCTTTTGAAGTACATCTGGCTAAGAGCTTAGCCATGTTAAAAGCTTACAATAATGCCCAGTTAAGAGCAAGACCATGTTAAGGGTCACCTAGTCAAAGGATTTACCTCTAGCCTTGTTAAGAGCTTTACCCTATTAGGAGTAACTTGGTTAAAGGACCCTATTTAAAGAGTCACCTTGTTAAAGGATTTACAATTCAGACCTGTTAGAATCTACCCAGTTAAGATATTTAGCTTGATGAAGCTATTAGGAATCAATAAGTAAATGATTTGAGAAAATAACAATTCCTTGTCTAATGCAAATCTAATTCAAGCTCAGTCTCTACTACACATGCAAACACACTTCTCTTTTCTTCCTCTTCTCAATCGTACCTCTACATCGACGATCAAAACTTGTATATTTTATTATTTTACATATTTATAAAATACAAGTACATTAGGGCAATTAACCGCCTTAAAAAACATTTTACAATCTTTCCTTTTCAATGAGAAAACCCTAAAACATGTTACAAATCTAGAAAAATTTCTAACAAACTCGGGTCGGCCTCTAGATTCATCGCACATTGATTTGACAAAGAAAAGTCAAACCAAAATACATTCTTCAATGTTCTTGCACAACCTCCAATAAATCTTATCACAATGATGACAAACATGCCAACTCATCAATCCTCGTCGATCAACAACATCACAACGATCCCTCAAACACATAAACACTCATCACAACATGGTGCATCGTCATTGGTCAAGGATTTGACTGACTATTCTAAAAAACACCTTTAAATCTTTGCTAAAAAACCTTATGTCACTTGAAACTTTGCCTTTTGATCATCAAAACATGATGATATCACAACCAAAACCTCATGACATGTCCAAGATACACATATTATGACCACCACATCAAAATCCAAATACTATTGACAAAATCATGCAATCATTCTTCTTGTGTAACATCTTGTTCTTCTTGTTAACCCATCAACCTTCAATCAATCATAACTCTCTCAATACATAAGATAAATCTTTGCGACCTCATAGATATATCATATAGAGACATCACTTAGTCTTCCTATATGATCGCACACTCCAATTCTCTCCACAACTCAGAATTCAATCTCTTGAACATACATTAGCATAGTAGGTACATAATCAACCAACAAATACAGAGTTGACATCAATGACAACATCATAATTGATCAGGATGAATCTTTGTTGATCAACATCCTTTATGAGAGTGTGTACATCATGGAGAGGAGAGGAGGAGAGCGTGCGGCTGGAGGGAATTCAAATTCCCCTTTGGGTGCGAAACCTGCTGGAGGAGGATTGTAGACGAACCTAGGTGAAGGCAGCAGGATCATCAAGGGAGGAGAGAAGGATGCAGAGGGGGTCAAAGACCCAGATCGCAATCATCCTCGAGAAGGAGGTAAATGGGACTTTTTGAACAATGAAATGAGCGGGAAAGAGACCTCTGGCAATGTTCAGAAATTGTCCGTGCCAGTGATTCAGGAAAAGGTAAAAGATGCAGCAGTGGAGGGCTCCACAAAAGAGACAAGGGAGGACACTCCACTATCGAGATTCCAAATCACTGAAGATGCACCAAAGATAACGAAAGGTGATGGTAAGTCTTCTGAAGTAAAAGATGGTCAACCTTTAGTTAAAAATATTGCTAATGGATGTTGGTCCTCTCTTTTTGGTGTGAAACCTACTGGGAAATCTTCTTTTCCCCTTGTTGACAATACGTCAGACCCTGAGAAAGGAATATTTAGCATTTCCCTCCCTGATTCACTGGTTGATCATACAGTAGCCTTAATGAAAAATACGTTAATAGGAAAGTTTATGGGCCCAAGACCTAACATTGATACAGTAAGGGCTTATGCAGCAAGGAAATGGAGGTTAAAAGGTCAAGTCGACATAGCTGCCCTACCAAAAGGTTTTTTCACTTTTGAGTTTTCTAGCTCTG
>MU224296.1:163114-203851 GCA_018584345.1 Thuja plicata | reverse complement strand
CTGCGGAATGCAAGTGGAAGAAGGATAAGGAAGTGTGGAGAATTTTGAAGAAAGGTCAGGTTCACCGTTTTCTTAAGAGACTTCATGGTTTTGATTCTGATGTTTCAAAAGCCTTTGTAGAGGGATGGGATAAGGGCACGGTTAATATTGCTGGAAAATCGTTTAGACTCAACCTTGAGGTCTTGTCTGACATCACTGGTCTCCCCCTGGATGGGTTGAATTACTCTAAAGAGGTGAAAGTGGGCACTAGAGCGTACAAGAAATTTCCTGTCACTGATGAGGAGAGGGCTCTTTTGGTGAAAGGTAAGAAAGACTATGTCGAAATTGAGAATATTGATAAAGTTTGGAGTTCTGTTATTAAAGTTATAATGGAATACTTTACTTTGGAGGGTAGATTCTCTAGGGTCTATAATTACCACTTTGCCCTAGTTAATCATTTTCGACATGAGATTCCTATTTCCTTTCCCTTCTTTCTCCTCTGGTCGCTTAATCAGAGCATTTCTGACTACAGAATGAAGAATGCCCCTATTCTCCATGTCGGTCTTATCCTCCTTATAGCTGATTATGCCAGAGATCATATTCCTGACCCTATCCCTGCCCAGATTAGAAAGAGGAAGTCCGTGGGGTCTCTGACTAAGTCTTCAAAACCTAAGAAAGCCTCTATGCCCTTTGAGTCGTCTCCTTCTAAATCTTCGGTTGAGTTGAAGAATGCTAAGCATCTTAGTGGTGTCTCTGGAGAGGAAAAGAATGTTCTGGACATCCTTGCTAGTCCTTTTATCCAGAATTCTGATGGTGAGAAGCTTACCCCTCAGGAAATAGAATTTGAAGATGCCCAGATTCGCCAGATGGATCCTATTGCAGAGTTTTCCCCCACTACCCAGACCCCTGTGGTGAAGGATTCGGTGGATCCTGAAATTACAAATGCCAAGGGAAACCCAGAGGATAGTCGTGACATTCTTAAATCAGGGGAAAAACTTAATTCTGTTTTGAAGAATGCTAATACAGAAGGTATTAAGAATAAAGAGATTGAGGTTGATAAGAATAAAGAAGCTGAAATTAATACAATGGAGAGTAATGCTAAAAATTCGGGGGACAATAGTTTTAAGGTTCTGGAAGAGGAAAACTTCGAGTCCCGTGATTCTCCTAGTTATGAGAAGGAGAATATGAAAGAAGAAAGTGACAGAACTCTTCAGGGTAGAAAACCTCAGTCACTACAAAGAGATATTCGAAGGATGGACTCTGAGGTCAGAAGGACCATTATTATGTCTCCCCTAGAGATTGCAAAAAATAAGTCAATTTATAGCTACAATTTGGATAAATGGGTGCAGAGTGACCTGGTTGAACTCAAAAATAGATGCATCAAGCTGGAAAATAAGAGCTCCTTGATTGAAGAAACTATGACTACTCTCATAAATGATTTTTCCCATAATATCAATGTTCCTGTTTATGATCATGGTTCTGAAATTGATGAAAAAATAAAAAAAGCTGTTGAGTTAGCCATGATACCCATCCAGAAGAAAATTAGCGGGAATGAAGAAATGTTGAAACATTTGCTTACGCTGGTGAATACTGGTATGAGGGCTACTCTAGAGAATCTGATGTCTCTGAGCAACTGGCTGGAAGGTAATAAAGACATCGCTGAACATTCTGTTACTTCCCAGCAGATGGGACCAGGTACCCAAACAAGATCCAAGAAGCAGAAGGTTGAGGATCTGGATCTCCAAAAGCTGAGAGAGAATGTGATGACTATGAAGACTCAGCTGGAGGATTCTAAGAGTTTCCTGAAAACTCTGTTCTGATTTCGGTGCTGGCGGTTTTTCTCTCTGTTTTCCTTCCAGCGTTTCTTTTGTTTTTTTGTCTTGCTTATGCTTAATGCTAAATTTGGGATTTGTCCCTTTGTATCATGTTCCCTTCCTTGGGGCAGACTGATGTTCTCTGGGCTCTAATGCCTTTCCTTTCTCTGCTTTGTTAAAGGGTTTCGGGGTCCCTTCAAAACCTGTTTTACCGTAATCAAAAACATCATAATTGATCAACCTATCATTTGTTTAGCATCAAACTCATACACTACATTAGTATGCCAACAATCATCTTCTGATGTTTCACCTACAATGTGTCAAACATGTAAAAAAATATCAAATTGCGAGTTGATAAACATATTTATTCTTGGTCGAATGTATGAAAAAAATAACATATATATACATCAATACAATTGAAAATAATAATAATGATATGGGTGATTAATATATTTATATGTATCTGTTTATCTCTTAAACGATATGCTAAATCAATTTCCCTTGGTGTAATATTAGAATCTCCATTATGATGAGCTTCTTTAGCCAATGAAGCCACAACTTCTCATGGTAGTGCATGACCCGATTGTTGACATCATTCAATCCATATCGTCATCCAATCAAGACCGTTTGCGACATGCAAATGTAGTGCATCCCACTCTTGACCAACCATACAAAAAATATATAGAAATTTATAACTAATGTATATTGAACATTAAGAATTAATTAACTACAATATATATAAAAACCAAATGTAAAAAGTATTCATATTAATGTCCATGAACATATTATAATTACCTCTCACTTTCCTCAATCTAAATTTCCCCATCAGGTACTCCCCTTTGAATTTATTAATGGAGTTGGGATCCCAAATGCGATCTACATGGATCTTTGTCATGAACTTAGGAAGATATTTAGTAATATACACCATAGTATGGTATACCATATATCCCTTCACCATAGAACCATCGTGATGTGCTCTTTGTCAAACCAAAGCCTTCAAAAAATTCAAGTGCCTCTCAAGCATCCACATTGACCTTGTGTGTACAGGTCAACACAATTCAATCTCCTCAACTTGGTGTATGAGGTAGTGTTATTGTGCATTGAAAAATGTCAAAGGTAGACACTTTTTCATTTCACATATTAGACAAGGAATTTTTCTCTTCCAATAATTTATATCTTCTTCATGGATTTCTTTAGATGACAACCATCTACAAGTGATTCAAGACACAAATATATTAATGAGACAACAAAATAATATACAATATACTGCATAACAAGTAAAACAAATGAAAAATATAACATATATACAAAAAATTGAACAAATATGACGACTACTTAGCTCATGTATTTTACAATATCGTATATAACTTGCTTGACATTGTTGTCGAGCTGGTCTAGGAGAGATAGAGGTAGAACATACTACAACAATTATAAAATGATCTTTTCATTATTTTTTCAAAACTAGTAAACATAATACAATGAAAAGTACATGCCGTATATAGATACATAGTAAATATACAAGAACATGAATTACCTTAATGAAGGTATGCCAATCCTGCATTTTCATCATTAGCCCAAATTCACCTTTCTTTGTTATGATATTGTTTATGTTCACAAAAAATCATGTGGAAAATCAATTTTTTTGTATGACTTTTGTTGGCATAACTGATGTATTGTATGATTTGATGTTGAACTGATGATAGGTTGATCAGTTATGATGTTGTCATTGATGTCAACTTAGTGTTTGTTGGTTGACTGTGGACCTACTATGCTAATGTATGTTCAAGAGATTGAATTCCTAGTTGTAGAGATAATTGGAGTGTGTGAACATACATGAAGACTAAGTGATGTCTCTAGATTCTATATCTATGACCACAAAGGTTTATTTTATGTATTGAGTGAGATATGCTTGATTGAAGGTTGACAGGTTAACATGAAGAACAAGATCTTGCATAGGAAGAATGATATGATGATTTTGTCAACAGTGTTTGGATTCAGATGTTGTGGTCATAATATGTGTATCTTGGATATGTCATGAGGTTGTAGTTGAGACCGTGTCATGTTTTGATGATCAGAAGGAAAAATTTTAAGTGACAGACGGTTGTTCATTAAAGAGTTAAAGGTGTTCTTTAGAATAGTCAGTTAAATCCTTGATTGATGATGATGCACCATGTTTTCGTGAGTGTTTATGTGTTTGAGGGATCGTAGTGTTGTTGTTGATTGACGAGGATTCATGAGTTGACATATTTGTGATCATTTGTAATCGAGTTTATTAGAGGTTGTGCAATAACATTAAAGAATGTATTTTGGTTTGACTTGTCTTTGTCAAATTAATGTGTGATGAATTAGAAGGCCGACCTGAGTTTGTTAGAAAGTGTGCTAGATTTATAATACATTTTAGGGCTTTCTCATTAAGCGGGAAGGATTGTAAAATGTTTTGTAAGGCATTTAATTTCCCTAATGTACTTATATTGTATAAATATATTAAATTGTGAATTAGACAAGTGTAGATCGTGGATGCAATGGTGCAATTGAGAAGAAGAAGAAAATAGAAGTGTGTCTACATGTGTAGCAGAGATTGAGCTTGAACTGGATTTGCATTAGAAAAGGAATTTATATTTTATCAGATCATTTACTTGTTGATTCCTAATAGCTTCATAAAGCTAAATCCCTTAATTGGATAGATCCTAACAGGTCTGGATTATAAATCCTTTAAACATGGTGACTCTTTAATTAGGAATTGAAATCCTTTAACCAGGTTACTCCTAACAGGGTAAAGCTCCTAACGAAGGTAGAGGTAAATCCCTTGACGATGTGACTCCTAACATGGCCTTTCTCTTAACCAACCATTATTGTAAGCTTTTAACAGGGCTAAGCTCTTAATTGGACGTACTTCATAAGAGTGCATATTTTAGTGGGTGCCATCCCCACACGTAGTTTTTCCCAGTTGGGTTCCCATGAGAAAAAATTTGGCGTTATTGTGTTGCATGATTGTGTATGTTTATTTTTATTGCTTAGGTTTTTCATGCAATGAATGTTTATTGATGCAAGTAGTTGAATGGTTAATGAAAAGTTGAAATTATTAGATTATTGATTAACCCCACCCCCCCTCCCCTCAGTAATCTTGGACCTGATAATAATAACAATTGGTATTAGAGATTTGGTCCCATTTGTGGTAAGCCTAACAACTTGAGGAAAAGATCAAATGATGAGGAAGGAACCTCCCAAGTGCTCTAAGGACAACTACCTGGTATGGTGTGATAGAATGAAGTTATACCTAAAGGGTATGGGAGTCACAAACATGTATATCACCCCTAGTGGAACTCTCACTACAGATGAACTAAAGGAATAATAGGAATATACTCAAGCACGTGAAGCCATTGTAATACTCCATCTGATGTTGAATATATTGATGTTTGTGAGACTACCTATGATGTTTGGGAAAATTTGAAACTTATCTATGGTGGAGATTTTTATGTGAAGAAAACTAAGGAAGACAGTCTTAAAGGAAAATATGATGACATGAAAATGGTAGAAGGATGGAATATTACACATATGGCCTAAGAATAAAATAAGTGGTTAGTGTTATTAAAGGTGTTGGTGGAACTATTGAGGAAGATACCATGGTAAGTAAAATGTTAAGAACTTTATTGCCTACTTATGCCATTACAGTGTTTGTTATAAATGAGTTGAGAACGTTGATAATGTTACTATAGATGGACTGATTGGTAAGCTTATTGCATTTGAGTTGAATAACTGTGATAATAATATTCCAAGAGTTGAAGATGCTTTCAAGGCATAAATGTTTAATGTATCGGTAAGGAATGGTAAGGAAACAAGTCTTGATACTGGTAACATGTCAAGTTATGTTATGGAAATTGAAGCTATCTTGGAAGAAGAAAGGAATCAAGGAGAGTTTGAAGCTCTACTAGCTAAGAGATTTCCTAAAAGGATTGGTAAGCACAAAGGAAAACTTCCACTGAAATGTTTCTATTGTAATAATATTGGACACATTGATGTTGTATGTCCTAATGGTGAAAAAAAGAACAAGTTCAGAGATTTAAAGGAAAAGATAAGAAATGATGCTTAGTTGCAGTGGATGAAGGTGTTACCGATGAGGAATCAAGAGATAATGAGGAAGAAGAGTTTGTGTTTTTTGTAGTCAAAGAAGATCCATATGAAGGAGAAAAGGCATTGGTTTCTCATATAAGATAGAATGATGAATGAATTATAGACAACGGGTGCTCATATCACATAATCGGTGATAAGAGTAAGTTTATTAAACTTGATGAGTTTGACGGTGGTGTGGTAATGTTTGGTTATAATACACCTTGTTTGGTTAAAGGTAAAGGCATTATTTCTTTGAATGGAAAGAGTAATATTGATGATGTCTATTATGTGGTTGGTCTAACACATAATTTGTTAAGTTTGGGTTAGTTGAATGATAAAGGTTATAGATTGGAATTCAAAGGAGGAGTATGCCGAATTATTAAAATCTACGGTGATTAAATTGATATTGGTAGGCAGACTAGAGGTAATTTATTCTATCTGAATACTATAGTGAACATTTGTTTGGTTGCAAAGGTTGAAGATAGTTGGTTATGGCATATAAGGTTTTGTCATGTAAACTTTGATAGTTTGATAAAAGTGAGTAAGACTAATGTAGTTACAGGATTGCCTCAATAAGTCAAACCAGACGACATGATGTGTAAAGAATGTCAGCTGGGTAAGTTAACTAGTTCTACTTTCAAGAGCAAGTCTTTTTCATCTGAAAGGATACTTGATTTGGTGTATACTCATCTATGTGGGCCTATGAGACAAAAGAGTTATCAAGGTGAAAGATATTTCATACTATTTATTGATGACTATTCTAGAATGATGTGGGTGACTTTCTTGAAGGAGAAGTCTGATGCATTTCATAAATTCAAAGCATTGGTTGAGAAGGAATTAGGTAACACTTTGAAATGTTTAAGATATGATAGAGATGGTGAGTTTACTTCTGTATAAATTTGTTAAGTACTGTGAAGACAATGGAATCAAGAGTCAAATGTATGCACCAAGGACTCTACAACATAGCGATGTTGTAGAGAGAAGGAACAAAACCATAGTGGACGTTGCTAGCACTATGTTGATTCAAGGAGATGTACCGAAGATGTATTGGAGAGAAGCAATTAGTACGTTGTTTATATGCTAAACCAGGTGCAAGTAAAGAAAGGAACATATAAGACGCCCTATGAGTTATGGTATGGTCACTCACCTAGTGTTAAGTATTTCAAAGTCTTTGGTAGTAGATGCTACATTAAGAGAGACAATGACACTAAAAATTTTGATCCTAAGAGTGATGGAGGTATCTTTTTTAGTTATTCTACTAAGAGTAAAGCAAACAAGTATTTCAATAAAAGAACTAACAAGATGATTGAAATTGAAAGTGTAAAGGTAGATGAATACCCTGAGAAATCTGGTGATTCAAGCAAGCAAGTAAGAAAGGATGACCGAGAGATTGTGTATATTAAACTGAAAGTGCATGTACTAGCAAATCAAACTAATGAGAGAGAAGTGATTCAACCGACAGAAGAAGTTCCTAGACCTGAACCAGTGGTACCTAGGTATGTAAAGATGAATCATTCAGTTGATCAGATTATGGGTGATAAGAATGTAGGTGTTCAAACAAGAAGAAATATTTAAGAGATTAATTGTTTAATTTCCAAGTATGAGCCTATGACAATGAAGGAAACAATCAAGGATGAAGACTGGGTAAAAGTTATGGAAGAAGAACTTGATCAAATTGAGAAGAATGACACATGGGCACTTGTTCCTAGACCTAAAGATACAAATGTGATTGACACCAAATGGGCTTTCATGAACAAACTGAATGAAGATGAAGATGTAATCAGAAACAAGGCAAGGCTTGTGTAAGGGCTGTGCACAAGAAGAAGGACTAGACTATGGTGAGACTTTTTCTTTGGTAGAAAGACTGTAAGGGGTAAGAATTTTACTTGATTATGTTTCTTACAAGAAGTTCAAAGTATTTCAAATGGATATCAAGCCAGCTTTCTTGAATAGAATTCTTGAGGAAGGTGTTTACATAGAACAACCAGATGGTTTTGCATTGACAAAAGAAGACATGGTATGAAAGCTACAAAAGCCAATTTATGGACTGAAACAAGATCCAAGAGCATGGTATGAAATGCTACATTCCTATATTATTCAAATTGGTTTTGATAGAACAAATGATGATAGTAGTGCTTATCTTAAATTTGAAGGAGGTAAACTATTGTTGGCTAAAGTTTTTGTTGATGACATAATCTTTGGAGGTAATGATGAGATGAGTCTGGCTTTTGATGAAGAGATGAAGAGCAAATTTGAGATTTCAATGATTGGGGAGATCAAATTCACCAAGCCACTACCTAAGGATAATTTTGAGTACCTAATAAGTAAGCTAGGGGTTATGCCCCTACCTAAATAGAACTAAGATGTTGTAGGTGCATCAATCCGGTGAATTTATTGCCATATATTTTGTTGTGGATTGATGTTTAGGGGACTACTCCTTAGGGGGAGTAGTAAGACATAGAATAATACAATTGCAACAGATGATGTATTGGACTTATTGCGCTTTTGGAATTGTTTTCAAAGGGGGAGAAGAGCATAATAGAGTAAACATGTTTGGAAGAAGAGCAGTGAAGTACCTGAGATAGAGATTAGAGAACATAAAAGATGTATCGGCTAAGGGGGAGTATTTTGTTTTAATATCTAGAAGAGTAGCTAGATGATTACTTGGTATTGTTGGTGTTGCCATCAATGCCAAAGGGGGAGATTGTTGGCATAACTGATGTAGTGTATGATTTGATGTTGAACTGATGATAGGTTGATCAATTATGATATTTTCATTGATTTCAAATTAGTGTTTGTTGGTTGGCTATATACCTACTATGCTAATGTATGTTCAAGAGATTGAATGATGAGTTGTAGAGAGAATTAGAGTGTGCAATCATACAAGAAGACTAAGTGATGTCTGAGTTATTTACAAGATGAATCACACTCTAATTATCATTATACAACCTTCTATGCTCTTGTGTCTTGGCCAATTACTTCATAAACATATGTAACCAAATCATCTCCTTACTAGCCTTTATAACATTAACATATTCTACTTCTATGGTTGAAAGTGCAACAACCTTTTGTAATTTGGAAATCCAACTGATTGTTATGCCACCTATAGTAAAAACATACCCTATAGTGCTCCTCCTACTATCAATATTTCTTGGTAAATTGGAATCAACATAGCCTTGTAAAGTGGAATGAGAACCCCCAAAACATAGAGACCAGGTTGTTGTACCACTCAAATACCTGAGATTCCACTTTACAACATTCCAATGCTCCTTTATAGGATTGTAAAATTTAAAATGACTAGGCAAAGGTGTACTAACTAGTTTTGCATCTTGCATCTGAAATATTTTCAACACCTTTTCTATGTAACCACTTTGAGACAATGTCAATGTGCGAGTTTTATATCCCTAGTTATCCTCGTACCAAGAATTTGTTTTGCTGCACCTAAATCCTTCATAGAAAATTATTGTGCTAATTTCCATTAAGGTCATTTACATGCTACATATTAGACCCAATAACAAGCATATCATCAACATATAGTAACATGATAATATAGCTACCACTATCTAATATCTTGAAATAAACACAACGATCAGAATGACATATGTTGTAACCTTGTTCAGCCATAAAATTATCAAATTTCAAATACCATTGGTGGGGTGCTTATTTCAGCTCGTACAATCTCTTCTTCAAACTACACACTAAATTTTCCTTACCTTTGACCTCATATCCATGTGGTGGCTACATATAAATCTCCTCCTCCAAATCTCCACGGAGAAAATCTATCTTGATATCTAATTGTTCCAGATACAAATCTTTAGTGGCCATAAGACTTATAATAGTTTGAATTGAAACAATTTCAACAACATGAGAAAATATCTCATCAAAATCAATACCCCTTTTTTTTTTTTGCAAAACCTTTTACCACAAGTCTAGCCATGTATCTTCTCTTGCCTCTCTATTGTTACTTTAACCTAAAAACCCATTTGTTAGGTAATGCTCTTTTACCTTCAGGAAATTCAACTAACTCCCAAGTTTGATTTTGAATCAAGGAATCCATCTCCTCTTTCTCCCAATTTTTCCTTGCTCCCAATTTTTCCCAATTTGAACCTGCATTGCTTCTGCATAACTTTTTGGCTCACTAGAATAAATCAATAATACATAATATAATGAAGGAGAATATCGTTAAGGAGGTCTACTTGTCCTGGAATATCTTCTTACTGGAGTTCAAGGAACTTGTTGTGGTTTTGGTTGTTCAATATTTTCTCAAACTGTTGAGGCTACATTTACTAGGATTTCGTCAAGCACCATGCATTTTTGTATGTTCATCTTATTGCTTCTTTCTATGCATATGATCCTTGTACATGACCTTTTCATTGAATATGACATCTATACTCCTAATGATTTTGTGATTCTCAAAATCCCATAAACGATAACCAAAATCATTAACTCCACATCCAATTAAAGTGCATTTCTTAGCTATTTCCTCAAGCTTTGATCATTTTTCTATATCAATATGGACAAATGCTTCACAACCAAAACTTTTCAGAAATGAGTAGTTTACCTTTTTTCTTGTCCATGCCTCCTATGGAATACCACCATCCAAGGAACCCGAAGGCCCTCTATTTATCAAGTAAATAACAATATCTACAACATCTTCCCAAAATTGCAAGGGCAATCCTGCATGCAATCTCATGCTCCTTGCACACTCAATGATAGTTCGGTTCATCCTTTTAGACACGCCATTTTCTTATGGGGTTATAGGAACTACCTTTTGTCTACGAATCTCATGGTATGAACAAAAACTATGAAACTCTAGATGCTACAGTACTCACCTCCATTATCTGATCTGAGACACTTCGCCTTGCTTCCTGTCTCATTCTCAACCAAGGCTTTCCATTTCTTAGAGACTTCAAATACATCGTATTTTCTAGGAATGAAATAAACCCAAGTTTTCCTAGTTCCATCATCAATAAAAGTAACATAATAATAACACCCACCAAGAGATGGTACCTAGGTTGGTCCCAATACATCAGAATACACAAGATCTAACTTTTCACTTTTCTTTTCCTTCTCAACTCCAAGAAATCTAACCCTCTTTTATTTACCATCATCACATTTTTCACAAAAATCCAAATCAACTTGTTTCAAACCTGACAATAAATTCTTTCAATGGAGAAGCTTCATCCCCTTCTCACTCATGTGCCCAAGTCAATTGCACCATAGAGTTGTATGTTTTCCCCTGGAAGCTAAGAAAATAGAATAATCAATATTACCAGTACATAAATACAATGTACCTACCTTTTCCCCTTTTGCTATTACCAGTGAACCTTTAGCAACCTTCCATGAATTTTCTGTGAATATGACTGTGCAACCATCACTTCCCAGTTGTCCTGTTGATATTAAATTTTTTCTCAAATCAGGAACATCTCTCACCTCTTTTAGGAGCCATTGATTTCCATTTGGTAATTTTATATGTATGTTTCCCATTCCATCAATTTTGCATGGTGCATCATCACCTAAATAAACCTGTCAAAAATCACCTTTAACATAGTTTAGAAAATATTTTCTATGGGGTGTGACATAAATAGAAGCCCCTGAATCTAACACCCAAGAATCAATTATATTATCTAAAGAAACAATCAAAGAATCTTGTAATACATCTCTTACTACATTTTCTTTCTTGTTATTTTCTTGTTGTTCATCTCCTTGTTTTCCTTTTCGAGACCAACAATATTTCTTTAGACGCCCTTTCTTTCCACAATGCTAACACTCTACATTTACTCTAGATTTGGATATGCCCTTCCTATATTTCCCATGATTACCTGGGCTCTTTCCTCTTTCCCTCTTTTGTCTTCTGTTCTCAACAATCTTTTTCTATTGCATTTCCTTGCTAAGGATAACACCAACAACATCATCAAACTTTAAAGTGTTTAAACTAGAGACATAGTTACTTATAACCATGACCAAGCCATTCCAGCTTTCAGGAAATGGGAATAAAATCAACAAAGCGCTAACCTCGTCATCAAAATTTACTTTTACAAAACTTAGTTGACTAGTAACCATGTTAAACTCATTTAAATAATTAGTAATAGACCTAGCTTTTGACATCTTCATATTAAATAAGCATTTCATAAGAAATACCTATGCCTTGATTAGACCCTCCATTGTTGTTTCTTTTGTTATATTGAAAATCATTGATATTGCCAAGCACAATCATATTGCTCCTAGTGTCTTCTTAACAAGAACTTTCCATTGTTCATCTGATATAGTCATCACCTTCTTTGCTTTTGCACTCAACGACAAATAAAGATCCTTCTAATATAGATAATATTCCATTTACATCTTTCATAGCTGATAGTTTTGGCCATTGAACTTATCAACCTTAAGCCCGCCTTCCTCTTCCATTGCTCCCACTTGAATCAGAGATTTCCTGCTAAATCATTGAGGCATACACTACTATAATACTAATTATAGAGGTTTAGGCAGATGTGAGAAATAAACAATATTAAGATAATGCAAAAATAGACAAGACAAAAAAACAAATAACACAAAGATTTAACTTGGTTCACCCAATATGGGCTACATCCACTAGAGAAACAACCATCCACTTGTTTTATTATCTAGTTAAGAGAAAATTACAATTTGATTGATTTCACATTACACTGCCACTTATTTATAGGCCTTTTAGGTGGTTTACCAATGTTAGTTAACAAATTAACCCTAAAAATGCTTGACGGGTTAACCTAGGAAAATGCTTGACAAGTTAACAAAAAATGCTTGACGAGTCACCAATTTTTTTTTCTCTGGACTGTTGCCTCAAACCCCATGAATCGTTAAGAGCGTATAATATAGCATGACCATTCGCCACATACCAACACAACTATGACCTCTCCCTTTGCTTTCCCCTTACTTGTGTCGTTTGAAGATTCTTGATATGAACTTGGTTTGAGAAAATTAGGCACCTTGTTGTTGTTCTTTTTGAGAAGATGAGACAAGTGATCACTTTGATTCTTTAGACATTTATGTTCATCATGACCAAGTTTCTTGCTTCTTTTCTCCTTGGATCTTTTGTTTCTTTTCTTGCTTAGAGGGCCCCCTTTTAATCTTTTGTGCCCTGATTTGTAGCCAAGGCACGACATTTAGAGGGCTTAATTATGCCCATTTGAATAATCTTATCTTCTTCTTTTTGTGAGTTCATTTGCAAAATCACAAAGAGAAGACAATTTATAACTGGTTCCTAAGGCACTTTTCACGACATAGAATGTAGAAACAAAAACTGAATAGTTTGGACCAAGTTTAGAAAGAATACTTATAATCAATTGTGAATCTTTCTTTTTTATCCCACACATCTTCAATTGTAATCTTATAGCCTTTAGTTTTGTGAAGAAGTCTTGAATTGTATCAAAATTACTGCATGGATTTAACCCTATTAGATCATTCTCCAATCAGTGTCCCCTTAATTCATCTTGTTTACCAAACAAAACTTCTAAAGTTGTCCATACATCATTTGGAGTTGTAGCTCATTCAACATGAAAAGAAGATCGAGAAATACAAACATGCATAGAGTACCATAAGCTTCATCATATTTGTTAAACCATTTTGGCTTTTTTGCAAGTAGTGATGGGTCAGTTTAAAGACCCATAGTTATTCTAAACAACTCCAACTTCTTAAGATAGATTGTCATGTTTTACTCCCACTCATAGTAGTTATAGGGTATGAGTGTTAGTATTGTAGTTTGATCAATTATAATGCAAAAAGTAAGATTGTTTGTTGTGCAAAAAAGAGAGAAAGAAAAAACCCAAAGAGAGCAAATGAGACCCCCCTTTTTTACCAGATTATAATCACCCCCTAGATATTACAAGTTGACACTTTATAGTTTAATGTATTTACAATACTGGAGTTATTTTCCAGAGTTTTACAATGTCCAAGAAATAGACCCAAATATTAAAGACAAAATAATATCTCTAAATAAGAACGTAACGCCAACACCAATGTACTTTTCTAAAAAAAAATTCACTTTCAAAAAAATAATGACCTCGATCTGAGATCATATATGTACGTTATAGTTGTTTGAAGCTCAAAACATGAGGACTGTCATTCAGATTTGCTGAGAAAACTAAATTTCTGAAAAATGAGAACTTCTAAGAAAAAAAAATTACGCTAAAAAAAGGAGACCCAACATTGCACTAAAAATCATGTGCAAAAATAGAATCTACAATGGTGAGGGGTCGAGTTGAAGCTTTTTGATAAGCTTTGCTCATGATTTATTGGATGTATAAAAAAGTAACTGATACCTAGATTGTTTTTCGATGTGGCAAACACAACCCAGAAAACATTTTTCTTTGCCACTTGCAAAAAATGTGGCCCTAGTGTAAAACAATGCCTCTAACAAGGAAAAAAGATGTGTAGAGCCTCCAATGTCTTATATGTACGAACTTTATATGGAAATAGGGGGTTTTGAGCCTCGCGTACATAATGGAGTAGCCAAAAATGCTTCCAGAATGCCCAAAATTGCTACAATCACCCATATCTAAAAAAACAAACATATATGCAAAACACAGATTCCTAGATCTTCATAAACCTTTGCTGGGTCTCTAGATTTTGTAAAATACAAGAGAAAACAGAACAAGATTTTACAAGATCTCAACAAATAATCTAATCTTTCAAAACATGCTTTGATACCATGATAAAACTGATGTGAAGTGCTCCAAGGAAAAATAACATCAAATTACTATATCCAACTATATATATCAAAATACAAGCAAGATAACATATTTATATAGGCTCAAGGAGGGGGAGGAGGTGACAAGTCCAACCAATATGGAGTGACCACAAAGCGGTGCTAATAAAAGCAAATGTAACTTTCATGAAAGAGGACGACACCTCAACACCCACTAACTTAAGTAAACATGCTTTATGAACCTAAGCAAGCTTAATTAAAGTGTAAAAAAACATAGAATTATAGGAAAACAAATAATCTGACTTAGTAAAATCCAAGCCTACACTAACAATGAATACTACCACAAAAAGCCTTTAGGGAGAAAATTTGCAATTTCTTGAGTCTTCCAATTTTTTGTAATCCATGCCCTAGTATTTTTCTTTCGTCCTTGGTCCAATGAAATGACATACGACAACAATTTCTCCAAGCATACTCATCCTCTTGCATCTCCAAGGAAATGTCGATTGTTTGCAATATTTTGCGACTCTCTATGGAGCACCCAAGTAGCCATTTTGATTTTTGCTCTCTACATTTCCTTTTGCCCGCTCTTACAAATGCTCCATCACACACACACACAATATGTTTCTTTAATTTTACTTAGATCTAAAAGTTTAAGTTCAATTGTGATAAACATTAAGTCTTAAGTCCAAAATAATCTCTCTCTACATTTAGTTTTCAAAATATAAATATGCTTTAAATAATAAATTTATAATAATTTCTTTTCCTACAAGTACATTTCTACCCATGATCAAAACGCTTCATAGTTTTCTTTCCTTGCACAAATTGCTCCATTAAATTAATTCTAAGTTAATCATTGAAAAAGAGATAAATGTGTTGGCCGAGGAATCCATGTTTGTGCTTTTAGTTAACTAAGAGAAATGGTGAAACAAATCTCCCAGGGGTGTTATCTGTATTTCCTAACAGACGAAGAGAATTGCACACAACTGAATCTTGGAGGTTCCTGGGCTTAGAAAAAGGAAATCCAAATAATCCCATTATTCCAAAGGATTCACTCTGTACTAAAGCTAAATTTGGAAAAGATGTTATTGTAGCTAATTTGGATACAGGTAGAAGACTTCTCCTAAGAGCATTGAAAGTAGGACATGAGTATGGATTTATCAAGTTAGCATGATTATTAAATAAATGTTAGAGTTGAAATAATTTGGTATATGTCAGGTGTCTGGCCTGAATCTGCAAGCTTCCATGATGAAGGGCTTGGCCCTATTCCTTCCAGCTGGAAAGGTTTATGTCAAAGTGGCACCAACTTCAGTGCAGCTAATTGCAACAGGTATCCACATTAACACCAATGTTTCAGAAATTCACTACTACCTAATGTGTTTGAAATTTCTGCTTATCTATGTTTTAGAAATTTCCTTAACAATGTGTTTTTGACATTGGTGCTTCTCTTTTTGGGTATATGTGAATATGCATAGTGTTCTGTGTTCTATTCATATATATGGATTTGAAAAATAAATGGAAGACCTCAAGTACTAGGCATTGGTTGACTTATTTTCTTGAGCACCAAATCTCGTTAAAAATAAAATAAAATAAAGTTTTTAAAAAATGTAAGGGTGCAATCTTATAGGGGGCTTCCTAAAAAATTCAGTGGGTGTTTTATGATTAGTTCTAAAAAATATTTCTAGGGCATGTTCTCAGCATGCTCAACATGTTTAGGAGTAATTTGTGGAGCTGGTTGTGCTTATTTCTAGCCCCCCCTTTTACAATTTACTTAAGGAGCTGTAAAGTAGGAACAGTAAGCTGGTGGGGCAATTTCTAGCCCAATTTCTAGCCCCATCCCTTTTTCACCCAGTAGCTCAACTTTGGTGGCCCCATGAATGGTAATGTCAAATAAAAAGGAAATAGAAAAAAAATAATAAATATATGTATTATTTATATGTGCAACCATCACTTCCCAGTTGTCCTGTTGATATTAAATTTCTTCTCAAATCAGGAACATCTCTCACCTCTTTTAGCAGCCATTGATTTCCATTTGGTAATTTTATACGTATGTTTCCCTTTCCATCAATTTTGCATGGCGCATCATCACCTAAATAAACCTGTCAAAAATCACCTTTAACATAGTTTAGAAAATATTTTCTATGAGGGGTGACATAAATAGAAGCCCCTGAATCTAACACCCAAGAATCAATTATATTATCTAAAGAAATAATCAAAGAATCTTGTAATAAATCTCCTACTACATTTTCTTCCTTGTTATTTTCTTGTTGTTCATCTCCTTATTTTCCTTTTCAAGACCAACAATATTTCTTTATACGCCCTTTCTTTCCACAATGCTAACACTCTACATTTACTCTAGATTTGGATATGCCCTTCCTATATTTCCCACGATTACCTTGGCTCTTTCCTCTTTCCCTCTTTTGTCTTCTGTTCTCAACAATCTTTTTCTATTGCATTTCCTTGCTAAGGATAACACCAACAACATCATCAAACTTTAAAGAGTTTAAACTAGAGACATAGTTACTTATAACCATGACCAAGCCATTCCAGCTTTCAGGAAATGGGCATAAAATCAACAAAGCGCTAACCTTGTCATCAAAATTTACTTTTACAAAACTTAGCTGACTAGTAACCACGTTAAACTCATTTAAATAATTAGTAATAGACCCAGCTTTTGACATCTTCATATTAAATAAGCATTTCATAAGAAATACCTATGTCTTGATTAGACCCTCCATTGTTGTTTCTTTTGTTATATTGAAAATCGTCGATATTGCCAAGCACAATCATATTGCTCCTAGTGTCTTCTTAACAAGAACTTTCCATTGTTCATCTAATATAGTCGTCACCTTCTTTGCTTTTGCACTCAACGACAAATAAAGATCCTTCTAATATAGATAATATTCCATTTACATCTTCCATAGCTGATAGTTTTGGCCATTGAACTTATCAACCTTAAACCCGCCTTCCTCTTCCATTGCTCCCACTTGAATCAGAGATTTCCTGCTAAATCATTGAGGCATACACTACTATAATACTAATTGTAGAGGTTTAGGCAGATGTGAGAAATAAACAATATTAATATAATGCAAAAATAGAGAATACAAAAAAACAAATAACACAAAGATTTAACTTGGTTCACCCAATATGGGCTACATCCACTAGAGAAACAACCATCCACTTGTTTTATTATCTAGTTAAGAGAAAATTACAATCTGATTGATTTCACATTACATTTCCACTTATTTATAGGCCTTTTAGGTGGTTTACCAATGTTAGTTAACAAATTAACCCTAAAAATGCTTGATGAGTCACCAATTTTTTTTTCTGGACTGTTGCCTCAAACCCCACAAATCGTTAAGAGTGTACAATATAGCATGACCATTCACCACATACCAACACAACTATGACCTCTCCCTTTGCTTTCCCCTTACTTGTGTCCTTTGAAGATTCTTGATATGAACTTGGTTTGAGAAAATTAGGCACCTTGTTGTTGTTCTTTTTGAGAAGATGAGACAAGTGATCACTTTGATTCTTTAGACATTTATGTTCATCATGACCAAGTTTATTACAATAGGAATACATGTTTTATCCTTTTTGGGCTTATCACCTTTTGAAGAAGATCCATCATTAGCTTCTTTTGGGGCAACCAGTCTTTGTTCTTGCTTCTTTTCTCCTTGGTTCTTTTGTTTCTTTTCTTGCTCAGAGGGCCCCCTTTTTATCTTTTGTGCCCTGATTTGTAGCCAAGGCACGACATTTAGATGGCTTAATTATGCCCATTTGAATAATCTTATATTATTCTTTTTGTGAGTTCATTTGCAAAATCATAAAGAAAAGACAATTTATAACTGGTTCCTAAGGCACTTTTCACGACATAGAATGTAGAAACAAAAATTGAATAGTTTGGACCAAGTTTAGAAAGAATGCTTATAATCAATTGTGAATCTTTCTTGTTTATCCCACACATATTCAATTGTAATCTTATAGCCTTTAGTTTTGTAATTGTATCAAAATTACTGCATGGATTTAACCCTATTAGCTCATTCTCCAATCAGTGTCCCCTTAATTCATCTTGTTTACCAAACAAAACTTCTAAAGTTGTCTATACATCATTTGGAGTTGTAGCTCATTCAACATGAAAAGAAGATCGAGAAATACAAACATGCATAGAGTACCATAAGCTTCATCATATTTATTAAACCATTTTGGCTTTTTTGCAAGTAGTGATGGGTCAGTTTCAAGACCCATAGTTATTCTAAACAACTCCAACTTCTTAAGATAGATTGTCATGTTTTACTCCCACTCATAGTAGTTATAGGGTATGAGTGTTAGTACTTTAGTTTGATCAATTTTAATGCAAAAAGTAAGATTGTTTGTTGTGCAAAAAAGAGAGAAAGAAAAAACCCAAAGAGAGCAGATGGGACCCCCCTTTTTTACCAGATTATAATCACCCCCTAGATATTACAAGTTGACACTTTATAGTTTAATGTATTTACAATGTTGGAGTTATTTTCCAGAGTTTTACAATGTCTAAGAAACAGACCCAAATATTAAAGGCAAAATAATATCTCTAAATAAGAACGTAACGCCAACTCCAATGTACTTTTCACAAAAAAATATTCACTTTCAAAAAAATAATGACCTCAATTCGAGATCATATGTGTATGTTATAGTTGTTTGAAGTTCCAAATATGAGGACTGTCATTTAGATCTGCTGAGAAAACTAAATTTCTGAAAAATGAGAATTTCTAAGAAAAAAAAATTACGCTAAAAAAAGGAGACTCAACATTGCACTAAAAATGATGTGCAAAAATAGAATCTGCAATGGTGAGGGGTCGAGTTGAAGCTTTTTGATAAGATTTGCTCATGATTTACTGGATGTATAAAAAAGTAACTGATACCTAGATTGTTTTTCGACGTGGCAAACACAACCCAAAAAACATTTTTCTTCGCCACTTGCAAAAAATGTGGCCCTAGTGTAAAACAATGCCTCTAACAAGGAAAACAGACGTGTAGAGCCTCCAATGTCTGATATGTACGAACTTTATATGGAAATAGGGGGTTTTGAGCCTCGCGTACATAATGGAATAGCCAAAAATGCCCAAAATTGCTACAATCACCCATATCTAAAAAAACAAACATATATGCAAAACGCAGATTCCTAGATTTTCATAAACCTTTGCTGGGTCTCTAGATTTTGTAAAATACAAGAGAAAACACAACAAGATTTTACAAGATCTCAACAAATAATCTAATCTTTCAAAACATGCTCTGATACCATGATAAAATCTAAGAAACAAATTACAACCCAAAATTGAATTGAAAGAGATAGATCAAATAAACTGTAAATGAAATGAACAACATTACAATGATACCGAGAGAAAACTGATGTGAAGTGCTCTAAGGAAAAATAACATCGGATTACTATATCCAACTATATACATCAAAATACAAGCAAGATAACATATTTATATAGGCTCAAGGAGGGGGAGGAGGTGACAAGTCCAACCAATATGGAGTGACCACAAAGTGGTGCTAATAAAAGCAAATGTAACTTTCATGAAAGAGGACGACACCTCAACACCCACTAACTTAAGTAAACATGCTTTTTGAACCTAAGCAAGCTTAATTAATGTGTAGGAAAACCTAGAATAATAGGAAAACAAATAACCCGACTTAGGAAAATCAAAACCTACACTAACAACGAATACTACCACAAAAAGCCTTTAGGGAGAAAATTTGCAATTTCTTGAGTCTTCCAATTTTTTGTAATCCAGGCCCTAGTATTTTTCTTCCGTCCTTGGTCCAATGAAATGACATACAACAACAATTTCTCCAAGCATACTCACATCCTCTTGCATCTCCAAGGAAATGTCAATTGTTTGCAATATTTTGCGACTCTCTATGGAGCACCCAAGTAGCCGTTTTGATTTTTGCTCTCTACATTTCCTTTTGCCCTCTCTCTCTCTCTCTCTCACACACACACACACACACAATATGTTTCTTTAATTTTACTTAGATCTAAAAGTTTAAGTTCAATTGTGATAAACATTAAGTCTTAAGTCCAAAATAATATCTCTCTACATTTAGTTTTCAAAATATAAATATGCTTTAAATAATAAATTTATAATAATTTCTTTTCCTACAACAAATATCTTTACTATGAGATAAGTACTCCACTCCATATATTATTTCGCTCCTATCATATAAATATACTAAATCCACCATTACATGACATTAATCCAATTAAACAAAAAGTAAGATTT
The DNA here is from genome assembly GCA_018584345.1 of Thuja plicata. Classification (NCBI taxonomy): domain Eukaryota; kingdom Viridiplantae; phylum Streptophyta; class Pinopsida; order Cupressales; family Cupressaceae; genus Thuja; species Thuja plicata. Next base: position 183,005 of record MU224296.1, on the reverse strand, counting down.
TTTTATTAATGAAGTTAATACATTTTCAGATAAAAAATTTAAATTAAAGCATCAAACATTGAAATAGGTAGCTTTAATGGGAAAAACAAGGACAGGAGGTGATAGTTCATGGTTTGCGTGTATCCACTACAAGCCAAAGGCAGGAAGCCAGCAAAGTGGACCCCACACATTAACTAAATTTCTTCTATTACAACAAATCCCACACTTCTCTACAACTGAATAACTAATTATTGTTTAACCAAGCAATAGTATTACGACAAAATCGGTGTACGTATTCGTATTATACGAAGGAAAACCAAAAAACGCACACGGAATTTAAATGTTGTGAAAAATAAGGAGAGCTCATGTGACATGCAAATTGGATCATTGCAAGCCCACGCCCACGTAGAGATAAATTACACGAACAAAAAGCCATTCTAGTCTCTTCCATTCATTTTAAAATACCTCATTTTGCAGAGGGTTTCATTTTCATGGATCCATTGAACAGCGGCAAAGGCCGACCTTTTGCCTTCTGAGCCGTTCGTTGTTTCTTTAGATTCGGAAAATTCGCAGTTTGCGCCATTTTTTCCCGTCTAAAACGACCCAGGAAATCTGTCAGACGGAAAATTTGTCAAGCTTTGATAAAATGTAAGAATCCCTGAAAGTTAATCTGATTCAGTGAGTTTGTAGGTGGAAATTTTTGTTGTATTGGTTGGATTTAGCGCTTTGGCGTCTTTTTTGTGTGGTGGATTTTAAATCTTTGGTGTCTTATTTGTGCGGTGGATTTTAAATCTTTGGCAAACTTTTTGTTTATTTTTGTCTCTGTTTTTCTTGGCGTTCTTTGATGCGGATTTGCATATATGTTTTTGTGTTTATTTGAGTCTTACGTTTTATGTGCATATTTGGATTCATTTCTTTTGCGTGTATACGTCACTGGATCTAGTGGTGGGAAGAGGTTTGCAGGGGATGGCTCAGAGTCGATTCATGCATTGTCCTAGTATTTAGTATTTTGTTGTCCCTGTCATGAAACGTTATTTTTTTACGGCGGACTGTTTTTTGAGTTATTTTGATTTGCGGTTTGGAATGATTGATCGGAAAGAATGGAATGGTTTAAGAAGGTATCGGGGACAATTTTCTTTTATACTTTATCAGCTAGCTGCCGATTTTGGTAATACTCTGTAGGTTTTCCAGGATATATGGTTTTTAAAATTTTGTTGTAGGAGTACAGAATAGGGTTTGCTTGGTTGATAATTTTGTTCCAGTCGAATAATATTGGGTCTCGTGTTTGGAGGATTCTCTGACAGCCTGCAGAAGAAATAAGGAATTGTATTCTTTATGTATTTGCAGTTGTGAATAGCATTCTGCCTTGCTTTTCTTCCCAGAAGCCATTGCAGTCCTTTGTAGAATATTATAGGCCTAAGATGTTTGATGTTTCCGCACTGCGTGCCTATTTGTTGAATTTCTTTTGGATGAACTGCCTTCGCATTTTTAGTTACCAACGTATGGAAGCAAACTTCTTGATCCTTCTTCAGGGTAATTTTCTGTGTGTTTAAGAGCAGATTGAATAATTTAAAACTACGGATATCACGTTGCTTACTCTACCTATAAGATATTTGCACCATTGGGGTTTTCTTTTTTTTGTTACTTTTGAACCATTGATTGGTAGAGATACCTTGCTGATTGATTACTCTTTCTGCGTTGTCTTTATGAAGAGTTAGATCAGGATCCTCTGCACCGTCCATTATCATGAACCACTTTCGTGCCTATTGGTGTTGGAATGCACTTAATTTTTGTGGAATATTTATAGGCCGGAAATTGGGTTTGGGAGTGCTATATTCTATAAACAGAAGCTATGCCAGGGGATGCCGCAGCGGGGGAGATTCTGAAACAGTGGGTATGCAGTGTGGTATGTAGCATTTGGGGAGAATTGCTGGATGCTGGTTAACGAAGAATTGTACGAGTTCTTAAGCAATCTATTTGTTTGATGCGGATGAAAAAGCCTTCCTTTAGATGGTTGTTTGTAATATTCCCTCAAGGTTGTCATCAAGGAAGAGCTTCAGAGTTGAGCGATTGATTTCTAAGATTGGTACCTAATAACAGCAGTTTCTTCTATTTCAATTTGAAGAAAAGAAATTTGAAGTTCCTTTCATTATAATTCTTCTAATAAGTGCTATAAATGCCCTAAGCAGCAATGGGTTTGCCTAGACTGTATGGTGATGAAACTTCTGAGGAGGCTGCAATGCTGCCAAATAGCTCATCGGGAACTTCCCCACACTTCTCTAGTACGATAAGCAGCTCTATCTATGATGGATCACCTGAAAGCCAAAGTGATCATTTGGAAAATGTCAAGATAATTGGTTATGTATCGGCCAATGCTAGAGGTATGTCAAGCGCTGTAACTGGAGATTTAGAAAAGAAAAATGTTTTTGAGTTCCCTAAATGCCCGAACACCCATACTCCATCAAGACATGATCTTGATATTTCTTCAACCATTAATGCTAGGAGAAATGTAGTTGATGAAAAGCAGAGTGGCCTGAAATTGACTCAAGGAATTACCAACCCAGCATCTAGAGTAGTAGGCTTTAAATCTCCTAGTTATTTTCTCCCAAGCAATGTACAAACTGTGATGTCTGAAGGCTTTCAAATTCATTCACCATGCTACACATCTGAAGACAATTCTGATTTGCCTTCACAGCAGATCAGGAAAAGAACACTATCCCCTCTTAGTGGCATGCTTTCATCTGGCCACGGTGGGATTCTCAGTCGATATATTGAAAATGAAAGAAGAGATATGCTGGGTTTTTCTGAAAGTTATGCTAATGAAATAAAAGGTGAACACTACAATGCTGACAGGCATGATTTCAAGAAAGCAAATTGTGCTGATTGCTCGCCAAGCATGCCATTGCCTATACCGAGGTCTCATAAATGGGAGCATCATCCAAGTCTAGATCGCAATTGCTCTATTATTACAACGGATGGTCCTTTGCTTGATGGTGTAAAGATCTTAACCCCAAATTCTCATTTTTTGGGTGATTTCCAGCAGCAGTCCCACAATGGTTTAAAGAAGAAAATTACAGGCAGAGCAGTAGGTAGTAAATGTTCCAAATCCCCGCCTCTTCTTTCCTTGTCTCCTCTTGGGCCCAGATGGCATGATAGAATGAAATTAAACTACCATGCCATGCCTGAAAATGGTGAAGCTGCAGATGCCAATTCTCCACCATCAAGGAATCTTAATATTATACATGAAGAGTGCCAGACAGATAACAAATCAGTCTTGGAGGATGAAATTGTAATTGCAAGAAAGTCATTTCAGGAATTTGGAATATTCTATAAGGACTTATCGCCCTCGACACCTCATGAGTATGCAGGTGATGGAACACAATGTGGTCGTGAATCAACCTCGGCACCTCAGACTGCGATTAAGACATATAGAAGCTTAAGTGGGCTGCCAACGAGAAGGTCTCTTGTTGGGTCATTTGAAGAATCTCTTCTCTCAGGCAGGTTTTCATCTGGGAAAGCTAGTCAGGTTAGTTATTTGGTTTATTTTGGAAGTCTGGGCTGTTTTCAATTTTGTTTTTCCATTTATGGATAGTAGTCTTAACCAATGTTCGCAATTGCTAACTGTGTAGCCTTAACTTTCTAGGTATAGATGGGAAGTGTGCTAACTTTTTCCCTGTAGAAAATTTTGTAAAACCATCATGCATACAATGTTTTTATTATTGCAGGGCAATGTATCTGTTGTTTCTTACGTATTGCTTTATGTAAGAGGTTGTTACTTTCTTCACAGTAATATGCATGGATGATAGCTTTTTGTCTATTGCCAGGCTTTGATTTCTTTTGGGGGTAGGCTTAGCTTTTGAGGTCTAGAGGTCTAGGTTACTAGTTTCCAAAATCTGCTTAGCTCTAGGTTGTGATCATGGAAAATTTTCTGTCGACTTTGTGCCTGACAGTTGAATTTGGTATGTATCTACTATCTACAGTATAAGTTAACATCATCTGCTTTTCGTCTGTTGTTTTGCAGAAGATTGATGGATTTCTTGCAGTACTAAATGTGAGTGGAGGGAGTTTTTCTCCACCATCACGGAAGCTTCCATTCTCAGTTACTTGTGTAGACGGAAATAGTTCCTTACTTTACTATGCATCTGTTGATCTGGCTGGAAATTTACCTCAAAACAAGTCAAGAGGGGGCAGATCAAAGAAAAATGGCAACCATGAAGATTCTCGAGCTGCCAGGAGCCGTTTTCGGATTCCTGTCAAAGGTCGCATACAACTGGTATTGAGCTATCATTCAAATTCTAATCAAGTAGTAAGAAGCTTGTTACAATGCTACTGGTAAATAGTCTTCATATGAAAATATTGTGCTTCATATATGCTCTGGCTGATTTACGATCATTTTCATCATTGTTTATTTTTCTCAAGAGGACCTGTCTTGTTTTTCTGTTTGCTTTGTTATATTATGGATTCAGGATCATTTTCATCACTGATTCCTTTCTTAAATAAAATATGGCATTCATTTTTATTTGTACAAATGCTTCTTGTGTTAATAGCCTTTTGATTTCTCTCTATCAATTTGAATTCTTCCATGTCCTCTATCAACATTTGAAATCCATCACAGGCATTTAATTATGAAATGCAAGTTGCAACATTAGAAACCTTATGATGTTGTTACCTTGAAGAAATTGACTGAGCAGATATGCATTGGTAGGACGGGCAGACTAGTGTTTGATGGCCGTTTGATGGCCAAGGAAGCTAACCGAAATTGAAAAGGTCAATTTTATCAGTCAATGTGCATGCCTTAGGGAGGTAAGATTATCACAAAATTTGAAGCTTTAAGTGCACTTATCTTTGCTCTTTCAAACTCCAAGTCTATGCATCAATGCATGAATTGAAATTGTACATCCATGGCAAATATTTTGGTTTATTGGAACACACTAGGTGGTGATTTGGATCTTATGATGTCCAGACACCAAAACATTATGTGCAGGCTAGGAGATAGTATATTGTGACTGTACATATTAAAATAAACTAGATACGTGCTAGCCAGTAAACAATTTGTGAAATAGAGCAATGTCTATTTCCAATGACAAGAAAAAGGAATTTTTGTTACATTATATTTTCATTTCACTTAGCAAGTGCTATTTTGAATTTCAAACCTTGTAGAGCTGGGTATAAGCAGATTGATGAGACACTAGCGCCTGCCAACAGTCTGATTGTCTATGCAATTGGAACTGTAAAAATGATGGTTATCCTTTTTGCATCGACTCTCTATGGTAGAGGTCATTTAGGTTTCCATGCTCAGCATTAAACCAATTGATATGATAGACAAGAAGAAAACATTTACAACACTGTTATTGACCCCTGCATAGCACATACCAAATGTAATATATGTATTTATCAATATCCAATAAACTGCTTTGTGTATGTATATATTATATATCTTGCTTGGGAGTTTTATGTACGTAGCTTATATGTTATTTATCTTATAAACAGTATGCTTTATTTGTATGTGTATATTTTTTGCCCTCTTATGAAATTTAAGATTACATTCAAACACACCTAGTGCAAAGTTTTTATCATGAATTAGAGAGAAATATATCATTTAGGTTAAATCTTGCTTGAAACCTACAAGCAAAGGTCAATTGCATTAAAGAAGATCCAAATTGTATGTTGAGTTTTGTCAAGTAAGTATTAAAGTTTATAACTTGTTTTTAAAATTGGCCAAACATGCACTGAAGACTATAACAAGATCACTTAATAGTATGCAGAATGAAGTCTGGAATAAATTACTCTGTAATTTAATTTCAAAATGGGAAATTAAAGGTGAGATTTATTTTAAAGTTGTCGATAAAAAAATGGTAAACTGTGTACTATCTCCATACAAATGTTACTTATCTAATGTACAAAAGCTTGTTGTGAGATCATTTTGTATGTCATAAATTTGTTCTCTTGATTTGGGAGTACAGCCAAAGAGTGAATCTGCCAACGTATAGCATAAAGTGTTCACTGTATAAACAAAAATATATGGAGCTGATTTGATATGCTTGCTCATCAATGCATAAGGAAAATCCCTTAAGTGAATCCAATCTGTCAGTGTCAACAATCACTAGCTTCCTTCCTCAGCCTAGTTGGAAGAGTTAATTAACACTACAAATCTAATCTTAGAACTTAGTTCTGTGTACAGCTATTTAATGCTAGAATGCATTACTAGTTATGGTGTTTCAATTTGCTTCCATCCAGAATTCTTATCTCATTTTGAAACTATGGGTCTGTGATTTGGTTGTGTGTACAATCTCCAAGTAAATTGTGACATCCAGATATATCCAAAGCTTTGAAAATTCTTATGTAAACTATAATGATGAAATGCATTGTACAATACATGGTGTTTCGACATTGCCTCTATCCTCAATTATCTTTTCATCTAGAGACAATGGGTCTGTCAATAGGCATTGTGGGCAATTTTTAAACTTATTTTACCATTTACATATCTCCAAAGCTTTATATGTAAACCAGGATAAGCAACTGATATGTGAGTATGCAGTCACCGTCATCGCTGGTTCTATAGTATTTGAGTCCCACACGTGGATTCATTTGAAATTGTGATTCAAATATATAAAATTCTCTGTACTTACATCATACATGGCCGTTGAGTATAATCTGCTGGTTCTGGTGATAACATGTTCATCCAAAATCCCATTATGGACGGATGTCTGTCATTATAAATTGCCCAACTTATAACAAATGTTGGGCTTAATGTTAAAATAGGGGAGATACTAGTTTGAATCTAGAGTGGAGTAAGGATACCCTGCCTTGTTGAACAAACTTTAAGTAAATGAGAAAAAAATTTCATGTTCTGGTCTTTCACAAGCAACATTTCATTTATTAAATTGGTGTTTCGCTAGGTGGTGACCTAAAAATTTATCACTACTTTTAAAATCCTTTTGCCACACTCTTCTTGCATCATTAGCAAACTGCAAATTAGAAAATGCATGTGGTCAATCTTTTGTCTTCAAATGTCTTTACCTGAATTTTAAGAAAGTGCAGCCTTTTACTTGTCTAGCTATTGCAGTGCAATCTTCTACCTTTGTTGTCAATTGTATACAATTCAATCCTAGATTCCTATCTCTTGTATGCCCATCTATATCTATCATCAAGTGTTGATTCGAATCACTTCCTATATCAGCCAATTTTTTGTCCTTTTTTTCTCCTCACAAGTATAATTTGTTTTATTTTAGAATGAACACATTTTCATTTTTTCTGATTGCCCATTCTTTGCTTCTCTTCTCACCATCTCTTCAGCATCTTTGTATCTGTTCCCTTCATCTGGGATTTAGCATTCGTCATGATCAAATTACTGGGTCTGGTTTAACTTTACATTATATTCTCTCTTGCTCTATTGTCCTTTGAGTTGTGTTCACATGTCCTAAAGGCCTTAGACCCTATGTTTATCATGTTTCACATTTCTTAGTATTTGTTTATAGCATATATCATGTAGATCAGTCCATATTTATACTTTCTTATTACATATGCTATGTCGATTGAACTGATCTTCTACTTACTAAAGCTACAAATCTATAGGTGGTTCTCAAAAACATCATTTGTTGCTGAGCTTTACAACTTCAAAATTTCCAGTCAAATAGCAGTCATATTTCAATTTTTGGTACATACATAGACAAACTGTTCAAGGCTCTGTCTATTATAGGATGCTTTCAAGACAAAATTATGATCAAATTCACAGGAGTTCTGTTCTTTATGACATTTGAGCTATCGAGGAGGGGTTTGCATTTTAAATGATTATGGCTCTTTGGATGAGTAATACCGGGAGAATTTTTCATTACTGAAATGAAATTGTACTCTTCCATTAAATGACAACTGCTATTTAAAATTTGATAAGCTCCAATAAGCCCTTATATCTTTGCATTTCTTTGGGAATTTTAGTTTTTGTTGTGTTTTTTTTAATGAAAATGCCCTAGGGGGCCTTGCCATATATTAACTATCAACTTTACAAAAAATTAGATAAGTTTGACAGCTCGACATTAGAGGGTCCATAAAACAAAACAAAATTCTGAGGGAACAATAACAATATCCTCATGAAAAGCTATAGTCTACACAACTATATTATGATTTATCTTATTTCAGATTGCAATTGACCTCCAAATTGCACCTCGAAACATGTAAACCTGAATCTTCATCTTTACTGCTAGAAGACACGTTTAGTGGAAAGGACCAGATGACGCTGCTTTGAACGGCAACTTCTGTAGCAAACTTCAATAATGCAATTCCCCACATCGCCAGATGAAGAGGCTGACCATTTTTACCACCAACAGCAAGGATGACAAAATGATTGCATTCAAAATTACCTTGAAAATTCAGCCATGTTCCACAGTCCAGTGGAAAACCAAACCCAAGAACAGTCAAGAATAGATCCACAATCACTCTCCAGTGAGGCTCTATCATTCCTTTTGAAACCAACCTAACCTCCTTGTTTGGCTGTCCACTTTCCAGTAAGACCCCAACAAACATTGCAGAGTTAGCCATATTCACATGATAATGATGACTAATAAACAATTCACCAAAAATCAAGTGGATAGTGTGCACCATAACAAAGCATTCTCCCTGAACATATTCTTTATCCTTTCATCTGATACCTCACTCAAGAAAGATATCTGTCGCTTATTAATATAAAGCTTCACATTTATTTTATTACAATGAAGCATAAATTGATTTCACCAAAACTGAAAATTTTCTCCTCCAAATAGCTCCATGCGCAAAGCTAACCATGATAACAGGGCGGCCACAAGCCCTTGATAGGACTTCATAAATAGCAATCAATGCAGATTAAAGATTATTTGTTGCCATTGCATGAGTCGTCAATTGATGGGAGGGGCCGGAGATGCAATAGAGTTGTGCACTGAGTTAACTGCAACTGAAGTTAGTCCCAAACATATGTTCTTTAAAATGGTAAATAAGAAAGTTAGCAAGTTCATCAGTATGCTTGTTACCTTCTCTCAAATCATGTTTAACATAGAATTTCTCAAGGGTCAAAATTATTCAATAATGGCTAGACTTGATTTAGAATTCTATTTAACTTCCAATTTTGAGTCCCATTCTTCCTATGAGCACTGGTGATAATTTGTGACTTGCCTTTGATTTTCATCATCCTCAATTGTGAATTGGTTTGAAGACCTAGAAGAAGCGCTAAAGTCTTAGCGTTATTGTTTGTCCCATGCTCCAGACCTTTTAGACACAGCACCAACCAGGCAACCTTCATGATTCCTTACAATACGGCCCCATCCTAGAGATGCACAGATTACACCTAGAAGCCCTGTCAAAATTTAATTTGCGTTGCTAATGGGTGGAGGATTCCATTTGATATCCTTTCTGCATATTTTAGGTGGGTTAATCTATCCAACGCCTTTAACTGAGGGGAGTTACAAACTTGACCAACTTTTGATCAACTCATAATCCCATGAAGTAAATGCCCTACTCTTTTTAGAATGGTTTCTAGCATTATTGTTCATCACTCATCAGATTTTCAATAGCTCTTTCCAACTTGATAATGAAGTTATCTAAAGACATTTATTCTTGAAAAATCCTTCTACTGCTTTCCTTCCATGTTTCCCAAGTAACTATTGATGGACAAGCCTTGCAAATGTTGCAAAAAGCTGATTTACTATACAATGAAGGCCATGTAATGAAGTGATGAAAAATGTCCCGCTTTCTAGGACTTTGCCAACCGAGTTTCTCCTGACAATTAATCAGGGTATATTATCCATAGATTCGTCATCAATTTTGCAAAAAACACATCTCAATGGGCCTGAGAATCCATTTTTTGTAACCTATCAGCTGTCAGAATTTTTTTATGAAATGCTTCCCATACAAAGGTATGGGTTATGGGAAGGCCATTCTTGTTCCAATGAAAGTTAAATGGCCAATCTTATAACTTTTCTGCATCTTCTAAGAGCTTATTACTCAGCTTATACCTGACTTTGAAGCACACCATCTTAAGCAATCCGCCTCTTCATTGATGAAGATTTTCCTTCTCACTAAAGTTACGTGTAGAATCTTTTTTTGATCCTCTTGAATATGCAAGTCTTGAAGACTTTTCCAACTCCATTCACTATATCCCTTAAATCCACTTTTGTAATGTAGTCTCTGACCTGGTTTCCCCAACAAGTTTCTAAAGTATTCCTTATTTTGTTCATATTGGATAGGTTTTTGTGAGCATCCGAGCCATTCTAGGAATAATCCTGGAAGAGAGCCTTCCTTAGATCCTGTATATCCAATGTGTAGTACGTTATTTATTTATTTACTCAAAAGATTTTTATGGAATATAAACATTTTCATTGTAAGAATATATTGCTAATTTGAATTGAGAGAAAGTTGTGTGTACTTGTGTTGGGAAAAACAAACTCAAATCCCCAATTGTTCTGACAGAATCTGTGAATTGAACCAGCAAACATAAACCCGAGCCGAAATCAGGATTGGTAGCTTAGGCCTAGTGCTATATTTTTCTTGTTTCACTTTACTTAGTATGTTCGTATAGCAAATATCATGTAGATCAGTCTACATTTATACAGTCAACTTTATAAGAGTTCTGTTACTTATAAAATATTGAGCTACAGAGCAAGGTTATGCATTTGTAATGGTCATGGTTTGCTGGATAAGAAATTATGGGTTAATTTTCTACTGCTGAAATGATGTACTCCTCCATTAAATGACATCTGCCAACTAAAATTTGATAAGTTCCAATAAGTCATTATATCTTCGCATTTCTTTGGTAATTTGATTTTTTCACTATTTTTTTGCTTTACACGAAAATGTAATTTTAAAATTCATTTGGTTAAGAATTGTTGTCTTTCATGCCCATAAATATTGATTTTTTTAATTTACTGTTCACACTTGATTTAAAGATTTGGTTGACATTGCATTGATTTGTGCAGGTCCTAAGCAATCCTGAGATGACACCTGTACATACATTTATGTGCAACTATGATTTAAGTGACATGCCTCCTGGCACAAAGGTGTGTTTGACTTTTTGATTTTCATATTCATTATTGATTGACATCTCCTTTCTATATCTACCTGAAATATTTTTATCGTATAAATATATATGGCCCACAACAAAACATGTGATTGGTTGCTTTTAGATCATTTTTTTCTTTGCCAAACATCACATGTTCATAAGTTAATACTAATCATACTGGAGTTGCTCTGGTTAGTGTGTTTTTTTTTATTAGCGGTAAGAAATTGAGAAATACAAGTGTTGAAATGTTTTACTTCACTTAGAATCATAACCCAAATTTGATCAATTATAGATCCAATGCAACTATTGATTTTGTTAAGCAGAATTATTAATGTATTTTCCATATTGTGAAACAAGCAAGGAGATGTCAAACTGAATCATTATTTTGCTTATAAGAGGGGAGAGGAAATTTCTGATACTTATGTACTGCTTATTTAGGTCTGAATCCTGTTTCAACCAGATTGCAATCAATAGCGAGATTTTAAGTTGTCAATGTTTACACTGATTTTGATAGAGCTTTCCCATTAGAATTTAGTGGTATTCTTTCATTCCTAAATTGTAAATGTGAGTGTGGTATGTGCTCAAAATTATTTTGGCTTAGTTTGCTTCTATATTTACAAAATTTCTTGTAGAAGGCATTATTTTATACTTTCATGACGATATGCTAAACATAAATTTTATCCAAAGTGTTCTCTATTAGATTTGAATACAAATAAAATATGAAATTGCATCATAATTTGGATATGATAGCTAATTGATAATTATTGAATTTATGATGATTGTTTGGAAATTCATCATAAATTGTTTTTGATAAGAGGATGTGCTTTTAGCTCCACCTTGTAGCTATGTCCCCTAAAGTTCGTCTCTTGAAATAAGAAGAGCTCCTCATTTGCTTGGTCCAATCAATATAGGGATTAATCTCCAAATCAATAAGTTCTCATGACATGTTTTCAAAATTTCTTGTGTGAAGCTAAAGGCTTAATTGCACAAAAACTAGGTCATTGAGGCGATGTTGAATTAATCTATTTTGCTTTATCATGTTAATGGCGTGAAGAAACTAATGATGGGACTAATCTACTTGTATCCCTTTGTAATAGTCAATGGCTTCTTTGGCCCTATCCACAGCCTGGGAAATATATTGGCCTCATAAATATATCTCATTTGTTTTTGCTTTCCATGTACTATGCGCATAGCCCTCACCAAAGGCTTTGACACATACAAAATATAAACTAATTAAATTTAAAGACTTAAAATTAGGATTAAAATAAATGCTTTTGAAAATAAAATAAAGAATTTAATTTGAAATTTGAAGTTACTTTAACAATACCTATTGGTCTCTCTGTAAAGGCATCATAAAAAATTGTCTTTGCGGTCCTTCCTCCATCAACCTTAATTGAATATGTTGAGTCTAGCCATGTTTGACTCGCAAATATCCGTTTCAAAGACAACCTTGTGACATAGTTGCACGAGTGCACGATCTATCATCAAGTTGAGAGCCAAAGGGTAACTATAAATATATTTTGTGACGTTTCTTGCATTTTCTATAATCGCTTCAGCCACTCAATTTGGTTTGCGTTCTCTCCAAAAGAAGGTTAAATGGGCTACACAAGTGATCAAAAATATGATGGATGCTTCTCTTGAAACAATCTTCTAGCTTTCACATATGTTGTTCATTGTTAGCGATAACTTGCACTGATCACCTCTTAAACAATCTCCTTCAACACCAAGTTCAAAGTTTCTGCATTCTTTATTTTGTTGGAGGCATCAATCAACTTTAGGAAAGCTCATCATTTAAAGTCACCAAAAAGTTGACAGGCTTGTGGATATTTTCCATTTCTCCACTCATCTGAAAGAATGATGCATACAAACATTCTTTTTGCTTCTTTTGATCTTCAACAATTGTCCTTGCATTTGCAATAGCATCTTGGAGCAACCTTCCATTCAACTCTTTTGGAGAGGACATTTTGTACATTTTGTACCCTTAACTTGCAATGATCAATGTTTGACCTTCGCCCAAACATTCTTTTGTTGTTTAATAGACCTGGAAGGCTTTTGGCTTTGTTTTGAGACCTAATTTCCCAAAGGATGCGTAATGTTGGTATTCTTGATTTTCTTATTATTACATATTGGATGCTTTATTAGATAGTTATTAAATAATTTCGTACTTGTCATGGTCTTCTATAATTGCTTCAGCCACTCAATTTGGTTTGTGTTCTCTCCAAAAGAAGGTTAAATGGGCTACACAAGTGATCAAAAATATGATGGATGTTTCTCTTGAAACAATCTTCTAGCTTTCACATATGTTGTTCATTGTTAGCGATAACTTGCACTGATCACCTCTTAAACAATCTCCTTCAACACCAAGTTCAAAGTTTCTGCATTCTTTATTTTGTTGGAGGCATCAACCGACTTTAGGAAAGCTCATCATTTGAAGTCACCAAAAAGTTGACGGGCTTGTGGATATTTTCCATTTCTCCACTCATCTGAAAGAATGGTGCATACAAACATTCTTTTTGCTTCTTTTGATCTTCAATAATTGTCCTTGCATTTGCAATAGCATCTTGGAGCAACCTTCCACTCAACTCTTTTTGAGAGGACATTTTGTACATTTTGCACCCTTAACTTGAAATGATCAATGTTTGACCTTTGCCAAAACATTCTTTTGTTGTTTAATAGACCCTGATTTCCCAAAGGATGCGTAATGTTGGTATTCTTGATTTTCTTATTATTACATATTGGAGGCTTACCTTGTGAAGGGTACCATTGGGGTCAAACAAGGGTGTCCTCTATCATTGACCCTCTTTGGCATTTAAATTGATGAATTGGAGGAGTTTCTTCAGTAGCATGCTGTCATATGGATGATGGTGTTGAGAAACAAGGTGAATAAAACTTGCAATATTAACTTTTGTATGCGATTACAAATTTGAAATCTGAAATAAACATGTGATTGCACCATTCAACACAAATGCAAAATCACTCCACCAAAAGAGACACTAGTTGTACGTGGAAAGAGGGCAAGTATATTATTAATCTTCAAAAGAGAGATTACAATAATAAGACACTTCTCCAACTAACTACTTGGAAACCTCAAAGAAACTATGATGAAAGTACTATGCGTTGGCTCCAATTTATAGCCAAACGGGAGAGGAAAAAATACAACTGTTTTCCCAAAACAAGGGCCAAAACCACCTGCAAAAATGCATGCTTGGGAGAATGAATAGCTGAGAGATATGATAAAATAATAAAACTCTTCAAGTGACTCCTCCTTGGGTGCCAAACCTAAAGCCACTTAGACTTTAAACATTTCGAGTGCGCCGTAACTCCTAGTGACCATTTAGATCTCCAAATGGACACCTTTTTTCTTCCCAAACTTGGGCACCTAATGCGATGCACTTCAAGTCTCAATATGGACGTGGGGAAGAGTGTATTTTGTTTATTTTAATGTATCTTTATCAGCTCTTCTTGTTCACCATTTCAAAATGCAACTACAATAGCCGTAAAGTAGTAATATTTAATATTTCTCACATGTCCAAGGGAACACTTTCCAAGGAACATGGAGACAGGATTGCAAGGTTAATGTCATCTTATCCTAACATTCTCCCTATTGACATTATACATTGCAATTACATCCAAGAGGTACATAAAATAAAATCAAGTACAGTGATAAGCCTTCCTACACCAAGAGAACTTTTTTGCAGTCACTAGCTTCATAAGAGAATCTACAACATTTTCCGAGGTGTCAACTTTCTCTTTCAAGACCTTACCATTCTCAACCATCTCCTGCACAAAGTGACACTAAACATCAACATGCATAGTACTAGAATGATACATGGGATTCTTGGCCAAATAGATAGCACTGTGACTCTCACATCCAGTTCTCACAGCCCTACAATCAAAGCCAATGCCAATACCAAGTGACTCATATTGTCTCCTTAGAGGCATGAGTAACAGCCTTATACTTTGTTTCAGTGGTGTACAAAGCAATTGTGGGATGCCTCTTACTCATCCAATTCACTGCTTCTCCAAATAAAGTGAATATATAGCCATATCATCAGTGCCATGATGAACCAAGAGTATTAAGAAGTACCTCGCAAATGTCTAAACACTCACTTAACAAAAGTTTAATGCTCTTTACCATGATAAGACGTAAACTTGCTCTCCTTGGGCTATATCTAGTCTAGTGCAAATTATTGCATACATCAAACTTCGAATAACACTAGCATAAGGAACCTTAGACATATCCTCAAAATCATCATCAGAATTTGGACACTTAAACTCAACTTAGTACTAATTGGAAATGGAATACCTATTGGCTTACAGTCATCTTGTTTAGAACCTGGTTTTTGTTGATTTCCATCCCAAGGATATATTTTGTAGCCTCTAAGTCCATGTCAATCGTGCTAGAAAGCTGATCCTTGAGTTCTGTAATCATCACCTTGTTGTTTTGTATAAACATGTCATCAACATACAAAACAATAATTAGTATCTAATCATCAGTAACTTTAATATATACACAATGATATTCCTCACTAAACCCAACTTCAATTCAAAAGTATCAAACTTCGAGAAACCAATTGTTCTTTTTCTTTCACAACAAAACTGTCAGGCCATTGCATATAAATCTCCTCCTCAAGATCCCCATGCAAGATAGTAGTTTTTAAAATCCATCTGGTATATCTCAAGACCACAAGCGAAAGCAATAGACAATAGGAATCTAATAGAATTCAATTTTGCAATAGGAGAAAATTTCACCAGAACCAACTCCCTCGCTCAGGGTAGCTCTTGGCCTCCAATTTGGCCTTGTACCTCTTTAACTCATTTTTTGCTCCAAACTTCTTTTCAAATACCTACTTGCATCCAATCGGCTTCCATCCTTTGGGAAAACGTACAAGATACTAGGTGTCACAATTGTCCAAGGTCATCATCTACTCTTGCATGGCCTGCATCCAAGATTCACTTTCCTCCACTTTCCTCCTCTGTGTGCTCATTCTGCACATCATCAGATTTCTATGAACCATTTTCTTCTCTATCCTTAGATCCATTTTCTTCTCTCTCCTTAGATCCATGTACTGTCTTTGTCTTTTCCTTTGGTTGCTCTTCACTCGAGTAAGCTCCAAACTTGCTGAAAATAACATCTCTAGAAAAGGTCATTTTATGGGTTAGAGGATTGCAAAGGGTGCATTTCTGAGATTTTAGATCCAATTTAGATCGATTCTCCCAAGGCACACGAACAAAAGCCTCACAACCAAAGACCCTTAAGTGTGCAATCAAAAGCTTTTTATTTGTCCTCTTCATAAGGAGTTTAGTCATTTAGGAGTTGAACAAGGAGATCTATTAATCAAATAACAAGCAACACCAACAACTTCTGCCCGTATGGTTTGGTATATTCATTTTGTTAACCCATTTGGTTGGGGGTTTTAAGGAGTAGTCTTTGTCGAACAATACCCCCATTGTCAATTCTCAACACTTTTATCTTATAATTTAATTGCTTTCCCACTAAGGCCTTAAATTTCTTAAACTTAGTGAAAACTTTAGATTTAGAATGCATAAAATAAATCCAAGTATATCTCAAGAAATCATCAATAAAGGAAACATAATACTGAGGCCTACCCAAAGAAACAACATTTACTAGACCACACACATCCAAATGAATAATTTTTAATGATATCTTTGCTTTATAGACCCCTTTAGGAAATGATGATCTATTTTGTTTACCAAACACACAATGCACACAAATAATTTTCACCAATATAATAATCAGAAAAATTGTCAACGATTTTTTTATTTAGAATGGTCCTAAGACCTTTTTTTGCCAATGTGACCCAATCTCTTGTGCCACAACACATGCATTTTCAATGTCACTTACATTGGTAGAGTTGCAACAAATACATGCATTAAGCCTAAACAAAGTTCCTATTCACGATCCTCTAGCTATCACCAAACTCTCTGTTACCAACCTGCAACCAGTCTTGTCAAATGTCACATGCATTCCGAAATCATTGAACTCAGATACAAAAAGAAGATTTCTTGCTAGTCTTGGAGTATGCAAAATATTTTCAATGGTTTTTGCCCTTCCATCATTGAAACACGATTTTACCTTTTCTTTACCAATAATTTACTTTGTATTGTTGTCAGCAAGGAAAACATTTCTCCCATCGTACGCTTTCTAGGAGGAAAAACACTCCTTGTGAGGAGTCACAGAGTAGGAGGGACTTGAATCAATAAGCCAAGCATTATCACTAATGGTGTTAAGCAAAAATAAACAAAGCTTTAGGTCCTTCCTCTTTGGACCTTCCTTGCACACGCAAGGCATCTTGGGAGCAAACATTCATTGACTTTTTCCTCACCTCTTTTGAAAGGAGTATGACAATCAAGTTGTCCATTTTTGGCTCTGTATCATTACTGCCAATTGCAACAATAAAATTTTCCTAAGATAAGAGCAAAGAAACAAGATACATTTATCTTCATCTTCTAATTTAACATCTATTGATGCAAGCTGACTTATAATCAGATTAAAAGCATAATAGATTCATCCTCCTTCACTTTTAAAGAATATAAACTTAACTGGACAAACTTTTAGATTGATAATCGTCACCTGTTCTCTTCCAAAACTTTTATGCGGAGTTTTCTTCGGAGATATTTAAGAGGACAGAATCAAGAAGACAATTGAATGGCTCCTTGTGCCATCTTGTCCAGTTTTTCAAGCATCATCTGTCACAGTAGAGTTCTCTGGTTTCTTTACACATGAAATTGGCAACCACTGATCTATTTCTTCCAAAAGATCTTCCATCTTTAGTTTCCACATCTCATAGCTAGCTCCATTGAATTTCTCAATATCTGTACGAGAAATAGAAGCCACGACTTTCAATGCTTTTCTCAAATATGCAAAATCACACAACAAAAGCTCCTACCGCAGTAAAAAAACCTTCAACATTTAAAGAGAAAGGTGTCCCCTACTCAACAAAATTGGTAGCTTTGATATGAAATGTTAAGAAACAAGGTGAAGGAAGCTTGCTGTATTAACTTTCTCATGTTATTACAAATCTTGAAAGATTACCAAATTTGAAAATAAATTATAAATAAACATGTGATTGCACTACTCAACATAAATACAAAGTCACCATACCAAAAGAGACACCAGATGTAAGTGAAGAAATCCATTTGGGAAACAAGTCCACCAGAGAATGAGGGCAAGTATTTTAGTAATTTTCAAAAGAGAGACTACAACAATAATACACTTCTCCAACTAATCCCATAACTACATGGAAACCTCAAATAAACTATGACGAAAGAACTATGCCTTGGCTCCATTTCATAACCAATTGGGAGAGGAAAAACTACCAACGTTTTCCCAAAACAAGGGGTTAAAGTCACTTGCAAACATTAGACAATAACATAATGGAACTCTTAAAGTGACACCTCCTTGGGTGCCAATGACTGTTCAAATCTTCAGATGAACGCCTTTTCTCTTCCCAAGCTTGGGCATACTCTTAAAGTGACACCTCCTTCTGTGCCAAATGACTGTTCTAATCTCCAAATGGATGCCTTTTCTTTTCCCAAGCTTGGGCGCCTAATGCATGAACCTTCAAGCCTCAATATGGACGTGAGAAAGTCTATTTTGTACATTTTAATTTATCTTTATCACCTCTTCATGTTCACCTTGTGAATATGCAATAACAAATAGATATTTAATATTTTTATCACATCTCCAAGGGAACATTTCCCAAGTGTTAAGTTTTAGGATAGCTGCAAATGTAATAGCACTCTATGTTGTATGTGTTTTTCAAATGCAACAATCTCTCTTTCATTTATATTGAGAATGAGGATAGGAGAGACATGTCCCTTTATGGGACATGTCTATTTATTATTATGAGATTAGTATAATGACAATTGATTATGTAACTACATATATATTTATATATATATCTACACACACACATGTATATATATATATATATATATATATATATATATATATATATATATAAACATATGCAATATCTTTGAATCATTATTATATCAATTTCTCGTAATACTATTTTAGATATGTATCTATATATATTATATCTCACATAATAATATATTCAATAGTCTCATAGGATTTCAACAGAAGCTACAAAACATCAACACTCCCTCTTAGCTAGGGAGGATAAATGTCAACACTTATATAGCACTTGACAACATTAATCATATGATGTAAGCAACAAAATCATCATCCTCATGATGTAATCAATAGAAACATAATCTCAACATGTGGATTGCCTCCATCGGCAATTCCATCCACAAGCTCCTGGGTGGATTGCCTCAATCGGCGATTCCATCCACAAGTTCCTGGGTGGATTGCCTCAATCGATGATTCTATCCACAAGTCCTATCTATTATGATCCGTTTCAACCTGATGGAACTCTAAAATTTGGTAAAATTTTAAAGTCCTAAATATCACACCAAAGGGAGAATTTTCAGATCTTAACCACTACTTATGTTAAAACAATATACTAATCAAGAAGAATGATGGAGACTCCTGATTATATAATGCTATTAATGGGCCAGATCACAAATGTCAAAACTGTCAAAAGGAGGACTAGAAAAGATGTAGTTCTTGTATCAAAACTATGCATACTGAACGATAGAGGATTCAATCAAAAACATACAGGCAATTACAACAAGGTGATATATGGAAGTTTATTGATAACTATTTCATTACTATATATGCCAGATTCATGAGGAATATGTTTCCAGAACTGGAAGGTGTTACACTTTCTTGAAAGATATCAATAGCTATTTCTGCTGCAAGCAAATATTCACGAAGATGTCTATAAAATGCACAATATAGGAGCCCATCATCTCATGGAATTTGAGATAAGAGTTTTTCTAGAACAAAGAGAAGTT
>MU224296.1:148588-161601 GCA_018584345.1 Thuja plicata | reverse complement strand
TAAATTCGCTATAGAAAAACCTTGGAGAAAGTGATCAAGTTCGAGGTGAAGGCTTACCCGCCTAGGTGTAGCGAAGCCTAAAGTGCAGGGGAATTTGAATTATTCCCGTTTGTTGGCCAAAATTGATAGTGGAATCCTATTGGAGAAGTGGCAGGCTCTTGGATTTCCAATCTGCGGTTTTGGGAACCAACACAACCATCACAAGATGTCTATCACAATAGAAGGTCAAGTTATTGTAAGATCGTCAACTTCCAATAACTTTTACAAATACAAGTGATAATCATTTGGAAGTTGTCACTTCCTCATGATTTACACAGGGACAGGCCCATGAAAAAACATGGATTCACACATATGACATTTACCATGCCTTGGCGTAGAGGGTTGAAACAAGGGATTTCACCTCGAACTTCTCTAAGGGCCCGTTTGGGTACTGGAATACCATATCCTGGATATAGTCAATTCAGGAAGATGCTGCATATTCAGGAAGATGCTTATCCTCGAAATGAAATCCAAAATATGGTTTTACCCGTTTGGTTCACCCGGAAGATGAATGAGAAGATGCATAAGGAATTTTAATTCTTTATTTTTTAATTTCTTTGAATATGGTGTGTATACATGTGTGTATATATACACACATGCACACATGTGTATATATACATACATACATGTGTGTGTATATACACATGTATATATACACGTGTATATGTGTGTATATACACACATGTATACACATATACATACATACACATGTGTGTGTATACACACATATACACACATTTGGGTACATATACACACATACACACGTGTGTTTATACACACATACATGTGTGTGTATTTAGATGCTACTTCTCAATTCCATCCTTCGAAGGAGACCGTGTTTAGGTAGTAGCTTGAAGCCTATACCTTTTCAAGTGCAAGAAATTTGTTGTGTAGGAATTGGAAACATTATTTCTATAAATCCTTTGCATACATTTTCCATTCAAGTCTATATGATGAGATTTTAAATATATCTATTAAGTGCTATAAGATCGTAGCATCTCATTTATTTGTTTTATATTAACTTTTTCATGGATTTAGAAATTTTCATTAAAGTTTTTCATGTGCTTGTATTAAGATTCAGCTTGTTTATTGATTCATAATAATTGAGTTTTCTGATTTTGTAGTATCCTTTTTGCTCATAGAATTTCCTTTCTACAAATTCTCAGAAAATTATGTTATGCTGTTGTGTACAATGTTTTTAATACTTTTATTGCAGCTTACTATGTGTAGAAGTTAATATTTTTCCCTCACCTCACCTTCAGTGGAGTTTTAATTTATATTTTTATGGGGGCTTAGGGGAGCCCTTCACAATTGTAGAGACTAGAATTTTGCATATGGACCCAGGAATTGTCCTTTAACCCATTCCCAAGATAATAAATGGCAATACCATAGGCTACTAGCAGAATGCATATATAGTTCAAACAAGGGAGCCATGGAGTCTTGTAAAGTAGGAAGGAGGTAAAAAAGATGTCTGCAAGTGATAGGGAAGGATGCCAAGTTTGCAAGTGATAGTTTGACAAGGGCGGTTGGACACTGTTTTATGTTTTATGATAAGATTGACTTACATTTTACTATTTTATTGACCATCAAAAATCAATACTGCTGTGGTAGTCAGAGGAAATTTAGTTGTTTGAAAGCAGATCTATTTACTTTTGAGTAGATGCCGAAGGATATGAGTTTTTAATTTATTATTTTGATTTTTTTTTCTAGATATCAATGCAAATTCACTTATCAATGATAAATATAGCTCAGGCATGAAGATCCTCATACAGTGGTGTAAAAGGGGTCTTGATTGAAGATTATTAGTAGATGGATGAATGGCTGTACCAAGTAAGGAGGAGAGTTCAATCTTAGAACCCTAGTAGAGTGGCTTTTGTTAATTGTCTATCACGCGAGAAGAATGTCAAGTTAGGTGTGACATCCAAAGCAGACATTGTTGACTACAGTGTTCAGACACTGTATAACATGTTTCATGATGATATTGACTTACAATTATCTACTTTATTGACCATAAAAAAACAATTGTGTTTTGGTAGTCAGAGGAAATTTAGTTGTTTGAATGCAGACCTATTTACTTTTGAGTCGATGGAGGATATGAGTTCTAAATTTATTATTTTGAACAAATTGTTCTAGATATCAATGGAAGTTCAACTATTAAGGATAAATACAGTACAGCTTTAAGATTAGAAGGAGGTGAAGGCTCTACCCAGCAAGGAGGAGAAAGTTCTAAGCACACCATGTTACACTCATACATCTATGAAGTCATTTGTCTCCCACAAACATGTAATCCATCTCACACAATAGACAATTAACAAAAGATGGCAACATGACTAGAATCATCAAATATATTTGTTCTTTGTCTTATACATGTGGTAGATGATAACATGACATGGCTTATGTAAGTGGCCTAAGATGTATAAACATTAGTAAAATGTGTCATGTAACCTTGAACAAAGTGTTGAGGGCCCTTTTGCATTGGGGGGAGGGGATTTTTGAACAATGTCTAAATGGTTTGTAGGAGAACAGCCTTTGCTAAATATGTATAGTTCCCTGAGAACCTTGGGTAGGTGGCTGGTGCAAATATGCTTATGAGAGAGTGAATGGTCTTTATGAACATTATATGCATGGGCTTAATTAACATTGTACTAATGCTTAATTGAGCAGATGCCTTGGGGAATTGTTACAACTTGTACTACATACTTGGAAGGTTGTGCTAGATGATTGGGGGAAGCTGACTTGGAAGAATAGTTTGATGGCTTGGGGAGGGGATTAGGTGTTCTACCTAGGCCATTAGTTGATTACAAAGTATCTTAGATGCCTATTTTGAGGGTCATGGCAAGTTGAGAAAAGCATAAATGGGTTGATTGAGATAGATTGGTATGAGAGATATATCATATAGTTGGATGGTGCTAGGTGGATTGCCATGAGATTTTGGTAAATTTAGGAGATAATAGATGATTCTTGATTTAATTCAAGATTAATATTTTTCCTTGATAGTGTGAAAAAGAGAGGCATTTTGAACCATAGCCCCAAAAATTGTTTGGACAAACCAAGTATAATTTGTTTTTGAAAAAATGGGGAAAATCAGATTTCAAAGAAATCATAGAAATATGCAAGAAAAGGGACATAATACAAATTGTAAAAATGCCCCACTCATTAGATTTTCCAAACCAATGTGAAATTATCCTAACCCTGCAAATGAAATGGTAAATATGCCTTGTAAAAACTTGTATAACTGCTCTATGATATAGACAACAAAAAATTATATACCACAATTCATGGGCTAAACTCGAAGTTCAGGTTTGCATTGCTTGTCATTTACATCTAAAGCCCAAGCCAATCTTGGAAAACAAATAAAACATTAGAATGTTGATAAAATAAAATGCTTCAAGCAATTTCCTAAAACTTAAAATTTATATTATCAAATTGATTTTTGGAAAAATAATTGTGATCAAATTTGTCTTATATAAGTTTTGATTTAAAAATATAAATAAAAATTTCAAAAATTAGTGTTAAATTTGAATACACTATAATATATATATATATATATATATATATAAAACATTGTAATATAAATGTTTAAAAATTTAACTTAAGTATATAGATATATATATATATATTTTAAATAAGTGCTTGGTAAACTTTAAACTTTTTACAAAGCCGAGGCCCAAACCTGCGAGCACATTGGATCAGCGAAGGCACAAGCCTGCGATCACAATGGCCTAGTAGGGGTTTGAACTTGGGTGGGAACAACACCACCACCACTTAACCAACACACTAAGTGGTGAACGGAACTTAGATATTATTAGTATATAAATAATAAATATTAAATTTTATTATTTAAAAAATAAATATATAAATAATATATCAAAAATTAAATATATTATATTTAAAAATGTAATTCAAATATTTTAAAATATTAAATTTTAATATATTGAATAAAAAACAAATTTATAAGGCAAATCTTTATTGTTTTAAAGACTATAAAGATAATAAATTTCATTGAAAAATTATTTGATTTGTGATTAAAAAAATTCGTATAAGTTCACAAGAACATAATATTGATGTATCCATTCAAATTTACTTTTTAATGACATACTTAAAGAGGTTTATTTTATTTTATGTAGTCAAAATTTAAACCACTCCATATTTGCTTGAAACCGTTGCCCCCCCCCCCCCCCCTCCCCCCAGGGCAATAGAGGTCAGAGGTTTAAGATTTTTTTTGTTATAATTCACTGAATTTTGTTCATGAAAACCTAGTGACATGCCCTAGAAGTTCAAATCCTTGCCGGTTGGAGTAGGTAAAAAACTCATTGAAAATTGTGCGAATAATCAGGCAACTTTTGTCCCAATTTTCCTCTTTTTTTCCTGACTTTAACAAGTTTATACACTTGATTGGGCCATTGAGGTTGAGTGGGTAAAATGTGACATGGGTACAAATGCCATAATCAATCACATCATCTGTTTGCATTGTTTTTTGAGATTAAATAGTCGGGGTTCTGTAGGGGCTTCCACCCAGAAATATAGAAGTGATATTACAATATGATGCGCACAGGCACAGGCACAATAAGCATTAAAGGCCATAATATCGTATGTACAAATCACTACCCAAAAAGCTTTGTCAACCTAGGGGCAAAGAAATTTTCTTAAAAACAAGAGCAAGAGCAACATGCACAAGGCATTTTAGAAAACATATAACATAGCAAAAACCTTATGCAGAAACCCATCTTAGGAGGCTCAGTACGGATATGCCACACAAACTACTACCGACAAAAAATGTAGGAACTCAAAAACCAAACAGTATCCGCAATAGCCTCTGAATTCCTTGCACCCAGCACATTAGAAAACTACTCCTTTTTCACCTCATCATCTCAAGGACTGAGTAGCACGAGAAAACACCTTTGAACCCAGAACAAGAGCAGAATGAATGAGGTATTTAAAAAAGCTACAGCCTAGCAAAAACCATACGTAGCCAGCACAGGAGCCCTAATGCAAACAACATGCAACAAACTAGTACCAAAAAGAACAAGCAGGAACCTAAAAAACTTTCTGACACTGCCAACAGATTCCTTACCTTTAACAAACATCAAGTGTCACCCTCCCAAGGATGAAGCACCTCCCCATTGTACCACTTTTTAACTGAGAAATTTGCAGGCCTGCCCAGAGAATTATGGCCATTCAGATGCATGCCTCATAATATCTTTGAATGCTTCTTGGTTACATGAATAGTGTTACACAGAAAGTGGGGATTGTGTGATCACTTGACACCTCAAGCCTTCCATGATAGTGTGTGGTCAGTAACTTGTGCAATACTCACCTGCAATAGAATTTTTATGCCTTCCTTTGATCCTTGTTGTATTTGACATCTTAACCGGTGAATGGAGGACCAGCAGTCTGAATTGTTTGTTCAACAGTAACATAGGTTTCTAAAATCTGATTTCCACTCTTTAAATGTTACAACAAGAAGAGTCTGAATCCTAAGTTCTTGCGGAATATGAGTTTCGATGAGCAAAATGAAAGACCATGATCTGATTTTCTGTATGACTATCTTTTGCCACGAGTAAATTTTTCAATTGTGTTTGTTTCTGTTTTTCACTACCAATCTTACTTTCATAGGTTTCTAAAATTTGATTTCCACTCTTTAAATGTTACAACAAGAAGAGTCTGAACCCTAAGTTCTTGCGGAATATGAGTTTCGACGAGCAAAATGAAAGACCATGATCTGATTTTCTATATGACTATCTTTTGCCACAGTAAATTTTTCAATTGTGTTTGTTTCTGTTTTTCACTACCAATCTTACTGAACATGTATCTAGGATACAGCATAAATATTGGCTCCTTCCATGACAGGTCGGTTATTTTTGGTCTTGGAAAATACCTTTTCAATTATGGGGTATTTAAGTACGTTGGCTTTAGTGTCTGAAAATAAATGTTGGTTTGCTAACTAGTTATGGCCATGTTCAAGAGTCATGATTAAGTTTACTTATTGATTACACCCTGTAGGTTTTCATTAATTTGCTATGTAAAGCCTGGTTTGCACTGCAGTGTAAGAATTGCTGTTTGGTTGGTCTCGTTCTATTTACTTCTGCATCAAACAGCCTTGAAATAGAGAAGAAACATATTATACAAGGAGTTACCTGAAGTGAAAGAAAGATGCTCATGCATCCTTTGTCCAAACCATTCAAGTAAAGACATGCATTGCTTGATTGGATAATCGCACAACCTCTCCCTGTCAACTTGCCTACGCCTCTATCCGACTCACATATCACCCCTATAAAATCTGTGCATTTCAATCTGTTCTTTTTTTTATTTTTTGCAGCAAAAATTATTCAGCTTTGTGCACAAAGAATCATGCTATTGATGGGTTTCTGGTGCAATTGAATGGAAGCAGACATTTATGCGGCACAAGGTCACCTTAGCTTCAAGTGGATTGACAGCAACCTCACAGAAAGAGATTTCTCCAAGGAGTCGAGATATGGCAGCTAATTCCATGGCTGCTTCATCAGCAATTGTACATGGTAGGAGTTTAGAGTCCAGTGAGCAGCTGATTGATGCAGGAAGTGTGGAGAAAGTTTGTAGCATGAGATCTGGAAACTTAAACAGGTTATTGAAAGATAAAACTTCTGAGGATAGGAATTGTACATATTCAGAAAATCCTGTGAATAATGATATTTACAAAGGGGCTGTTGAGTCTGTCAAAGTAAGTTCAACTGCACTCGCACCTAACAACATTTTGGATAGAAATGCTACTACCAATTTCACTGTGAATGAGAAAAAATTTCCTGATGGTTTAAAACTTTATCAAGACCAGGGTTTCCACAAGGAAGATGACAGCCTGATGGATATTTGTGATAAATCTGGCAAGAAATCTGTACATAATTCTGCGAAGGTTAATGAAAACATGTCAGGTGGAGGTGTTCTTCGATATGCACTGCATCTCTTTTTTCTTTGTCCTCCACTCAAAAAGGGCTCAAATCCACCACTAAAATGCAACTCAGATTCTCTGCTACCATCTGCAGTTTCAGACAATTCTATGCAAGTCGAAGATGAAAGGCGTTTCTACTTGTACAATGACTTGCGAGTTGTTTTCCCACAACGGCATTCAGATGCAGATGAGGGCAAGGTATGAGGCTTGTTATATTATATTTCTTGAATCAAATGAAGCTATAATCTATATGAATCAGATGCTCTGAAATATATCAGAATTTTGCTTTGCTTGTATATTATACCGAAATGCACATGATTTGACATTATGTTCTATCAAAGCATTGTAGATTTTTATATACAACAACAGCAGCGATGGCAGCTTAGTGGGGAAACAAGTAGAAACAGTGTTTGGCAAAATAATGCAGACTTTAAAAAATATTTTGGTGGCAAATAAAAGGGGGAATAAAAAAGGCATTATTAAAGCAAAATAAAATATAATGTGAAATCTATCAAAAATTCAATATGTACTATGTGTCTGTCAGGCTTTGATCTGGTGGTAAGGTGGAGCACTTATCACCCGAATGGCCTGGTTGCAAACAGTTGGGCTAGTTAACAGTGATAATGGAGAGGTTAAAAGAATTACTTCGATCACAAATAAAAGGCTGTATTAAGGTTGTTTTCTAAACCAAGCTGAAAAATGTATTTAAAACGTAGAAGATTTTTAAAATTTCAATTCCGATGTAGGCATAGAAATCAATTCTAGAAGATAGGAGGGATTAGTCCTTGTTGAAATAAGCAACTGTTTCTATCATTTCAACTCGTTCATAAAATTTCCTTTTTTTGTTTTGCCTATAACAGGTGTCATATAGATACGGACCATATGGCTATTCTAATTATAGGTTTCAAATTGCAAGGGATGATAATCAACTTGTCAAGTCATTTGTTTGTATGAGTCAGTTCTATTCCTTCTTAAATGACACGAAAAATATAGGAATTCTTTAAATGCAGTTTGTCTTTTTCAGTTTCATTATAACAGGCATCTGTTATAGGATTTCCTTCAAATGATTGCAGAAGATATTTTACCACCCAGTTCCAACTGGCACATGATATGTTCTAATCTGCTCAAGAATCACAACTTCAGTTCTGCCTAGCGCCAAGACATATTACGCAAAACTTAAAGCAACCTATGAAGATGGACATAAAACACAACATTGTTTAGCCTGACTTAATGGAACAAAATCTTATCACCTAGCCTGCCACCAGACATAACTGGACATTGCTCATATTCTATAATACATGGGCATATGTGGTCTATCTGTACCTGGACAAATGTCATTTGTGGATGGGACATGCACTGGGAGAAAGTTTCTGCATTCTTCGAAGGCTGTTCTGCAGGGGCCTTTAGCCCATGCCATTCTTCTAGTATTGTTGGTCCTTTTATGATGATTGATGAGGATGCTTGCTCTCTGCTTCAGACTGTGATGGAGATCAGGGCATTGACTTCCATCAGCCACCTTCCTTTCTGCTATATTGGCAATGACCTTGTCTTCTACACGATTATTTATCTTATACAGCATTGTCTATTCTGACATGCTGTTTGTCAGGTTCTTTTGCTTCCTAGTATTAGTTTTAGCTGTCCTTTTTGAGTCCCTTTTACATTTTTTACATTTTTTCATCAATTCAGGAATTATTATCTACTATATCTGCAGACTTCTCAAGAAATGCCTGGCATGCATATCTAAATGAGCATGAAAAACCTTTTTTGTGATGGACTTAGGTAAATAGTTATCTGGACCTTAAGTTGGGACATCCATTAAATGAGTACCAGTACCAGTCATATCATGTGTTAAAAGCAATTCAAAGCAATGTTGAAGGAATTCTGCATGTAGATTTGCAAATTTTAATCTTCCATATGATTCCTTAACATTGATGGAACCATTATATTAGCAATTCCGGCCATACATATCACCACTGTCAGCATTTGCAACTAACGAAGAATTCAGGACATGCTTAAATCAGAGGGAATGTGCAATCAAAAGCACATTTTGAGAAAATAAATTGGCAGAAAAATAAAGTCTCTAATTATCGTTGGTAAATAACCATTTCAAACCCTAGCGGTGGCCTTTTTGCCTTTGTTATACATTCTGGTATCAGTGCTCTAACCAAATTTACGTTTTATCATAAGCTCATCTGTAAGAATTATACAAAAATAGACTAAATGAAATGTATAAGCTTGCCAGTGGGTAAATTGTAATGCCAAGGGAGAACCGTGGAGAAATTTACATGATGAATAAGGTTGACATTTAAATGAGAATGATACAATCTTAATCGGGCTAGGTGACAGTTAAATTGTTCTCTCCCAATGCATTAATTTGTAGGAAGAATTGGAATTGTGGATGCAAATAACTGATTGTACGGTGGACAATATTGACTAGTTAGATAATGAGGGTGTTTATTGTCATAATTTGGTTTTTTACATTGCTTGTTTTCCTGATGCAGTGTATGTTGTAATTGTTGATCTGTGGCAGTTGCAAGTGGAGTGTCATTTTCCAGCAAATCCGAAGTACTTTGAGTACAGTAACTGAAGAATTCCTTGTTCCATATTGGGGGTGCCAAGCTAACTGTAAATACCCCATCGTAGTCTATTTATTGACATAACCTTGTACAGAATTCAATTCAAGCAATTGCTGTTATGTGAAAATTAGCTTCTCAACAATAATGTAAATATCAATTTGAAATGTCAACAGAATTCAGGTTGTAAAATTGACTTTTTCCAATTCATTGTTTTGATGCCCATATTGGGCTCATTATCCTTGATATATTTGGCATTTAGGCTTGCTTGTGGATGTTAATCTAGACAGTTTTTAACGGCAACATGTTAACTAAATTTCCTCTAGAAATCATGTAAATTCAAAGTAACGAGGAGAGTAGGCTTCAAACAGAGTGGAAACATACCTATGCAAAGCAATTCTATTATGTGAATATTGATTTCTTCTAATAATTCAATTATCAAAGAAGTCTTTCTTGTTTGTATATTAATTATACTAACAATTTAATAAAAAATACATAAATGCAAATTTAAGTAGTAAGTATAATTAATAAGTTTATGACTGAAGATGAGGTGGTGATGCCAAAAATTCAGGGAAAAAATGTTTGTATAGCTATATAGATAAAAATAGAGATGAACAACGTGAGATTGCACACTAAAATACAGAAATTGTAATAAAGTAGAATATTGGCTAGAAATTTGCACCTAATTCAGTCTTCAATTGTAGAATAATTTTTTTTCAAAACATAATCTTTCATCAAGGCTATGGAGAGCGTGGACGCCATTAAAAAAATCTTAAGATTAATTCAAGCAAAAATTCCAAAATTTGTCTTTCACTATATTGAAATTCCTTCCAAAAAGTTTGAAAACTTTAGCATTAAACCTAGGGTTAAGGTTAGCATTACGATTAGGGTTTATGTTAATGGTTAGGGTTAGGGTTTGATTTAGGATTAGTGTCAGGGTTAATATTATGATCAAAATTAGGGTTAAGGATAGCCTTACGATTAAAGTCAATGGTCTAATTAGGGTTAGGGTGTACGATTTATAGTTAGGAGTAGTATAATGTTAATGATTAGGGTTAGGGTGTACGATTTACAGTTAGGAGTAGTATAATGTTAATGATTAGGGTTAGGGTTACAGTTTATGTTAGGAGTAGTATTATGTTAATGTATAGGGTTAGTATAAGGGTTAAGGTTAGCATTAAGATTAGGGTCAATGGTCTAATTAGGGTTAGTGTTAGGGTTAGGGTATACAACTTAAAGTTAGGAGTAGTATTATGTTAACAGATAGTGTTAGGGTTAGGATCAATGTGAGAATTAGGATTTGAAAAGGGATGTGTTAGGAGATGACTATCAAACAAAATTTATAATATATCATCAAAATTAAGATTAAGGTTATAGTTGTAGTTAGGATTATGATTATGTATATGCTAGTTTGAGTGTTATGGATACAATTAGAGTTGGGATTATGGCTTATGAATACGCATGGAGTTAAGTTTACTATTAGGATAAAGGTAAAGAGTACAGTTAGGGTTATGGTTATCGTGAGGATCAAGGTCAGGATTGAGATTAGTTATGTTCAGTTAGATTAAATGTTATGGTCAGGGTAGTTGATATTAAAATTAAATGAGTTAAGGTTAGGTTTAGGGCTAACAATAAAATTAGGATTAGGTTTAAGGTTTATATTAGTGTTAAGATTAGGGGTATGGTTAATTTTAAGGTTAAGATTATGGTAAGGGTTGTAATTAGATATAGAATTAGACTAAGGTTATAGTTAGGGTTATTGTTTTGGATATAATTAAGATTAAAACTATGGTTAGGGTTAACATAAGACATATATGTTATTAACAACTATATGTACAACATATAAGACATTTAATGAATCCTTGAACTAAGAGATCCCTTATTTTGAACCCTAAACCTATTCATAACCCTAACCTTGTTTGAACCCTCCAACTTAATTAAAATTATGATTGTGTCCTAACCCTAACTATATTTAAACCCCAATCTTATTCAATTGGTTCATATCTCGTTTTTCTTATAATTTATGTAAATATATAAAATTTCAAAAGTGTAATTTCAAAAGTGTCTTTTTTTACCATCTATTGGTATATTTAAAAGTGGTTATTCTTTATAGAACTATGAACCTTAACATTGTTATTGAAAATCTTTCTAATATTTATTTTATTTTAAACAGTTTAAGTTTTACTTGGAACCTATAATTTATACACTTAATTCTTTTAATAAAAAATTATTAAACAAATAATTAATCTTTTAGTACAAATTAGTTATTAATTAATATTAAAGATAATGATTAAATTGATATTTTTAATTAAATTTCTATTTTTTAAAATAAATAAATGAATAAAAAGAGTGTTGATGATATTTAGAACTTATGTGTAAATATTGTAAAATAATAATTTGATATTTTTATTTTTATTTTCTTTATTTTTATCTTTTCAATGTAAATCATTTTGAAATTTTAAAATATATAAAAATATTAAAATGATTATTTCTCAAAAAAAAGTTTAAATTATCTTTTGGTAACAAATTAGTTATTAATTAATATTAAATATAATGATTGAATTGATATTTTTAATTAAATTTCTATTTTTTAAAATAAATAAATGAATGAAAATGATGTTGATGATATTTAGAACTTATGTGTGAATATTGTAAAATAATAATTTGATATTTTTATTTTCATTATATGAAAATCTTCTTCATTTTTATCTTTTCAATGTAAATCATTTTGTAATTTTAAAATATATGAAAAAGATTAAAATGATTTTTTTCCCAAAAATAGTCTAAACTATCATTTTACCAAAGAAAAACAATGCTAAAAAATTTCTCTTTCTTTAATTTTCTCTCAATAATTGCTATGCTTTTCGGATACATTTGCCGGTCAAGCATGACTTAAAAAAACAAAAAAACCAAATACTTTTTTCTTATTTTTTGTTCCATAAGTGTCTTCTAATTTGCCTTAAAAGGCATTTCGAGGCCTAATAGATAAGTTTGGGGGGAAACTGCGCCGAAAGAACCTGAGTCTGATTAGGCTCCACATACATAACAATGTCTGAGTGGCTCACTGAGTCTACCGATCTTGTCTTCACTTGAGGAGGACCATGAGTGGGTTGACCAGGCAGACATAGAGGCTGAGGTTGTGGCTATGGCAGAGGAGGAGGATAGAGCACGATCAACCACCACTGCAGCTGATGTTGATCAGAGTGGCACTTCACGAGCAGAGGCTATGGCTTGTCAGTCATCCAGGGCCTACCTCAGACGCATTTCTAGGAGGGAGACAAACTACTTTGAGGATGAGGCTGACCTTGAGCCATAGACTTGTTTTTTATTACACATATGTTAAGGAACATTTGATGTCATGGATTTTATATACATTTGACACTATTTATAATTCTGCATATCTATGTTTTCTATTTCCTTCAGCTACAATTTACGTTTGTACTTATGCGATGGATGTATGTTTATGTATGTGATCA
>MU224296.1:122831-138826 GCA_018584345.1 Thuja plicata | reverse complement strand
TTTCCGTATTTTTATTGGTGAAGTTGCAGTTGTGTTATTTTTTGATATTCAGCTATAAATTTATTTTCAGTAGTGAAATAATCTTTATGAGATAGGAGATTAATAATCAGTGACTGCAATAGGAATTCTCACAATCAAAACTTGTTATTCCAGTTTTGAAATTGAATCTGGAAAAATATTGTTGAAGGTGGTTGTTTGGTAAAAAAAAACTATAGTTTATGATTTACAATGTTCTAGATTAGTGTGAGACATTTCAAGAATTTATTGAATTATGAAATACAAACAAACTAAGATTCCTACTCCTATACTATTGGTGAAAGGTATTATCATTTTAAAAATATAGTGGGTCATATATTTCTAAGATTGGTGCCTTATTTTTGGGTTACATAGTTACACTTGACCAATAAGAAAACATCAAATTCATAGTAGATATATGACATCAAAAAAATGAATATATATTTAATAATATATCTCCAAGCATTAAAATTTCACATGCAATAATGAAAATATCATTATAACTAATATATTTTTTGAATTAAAGTGCTAAAACACTTTGCAAATTTTTGTTCCAATCATATTGGCAAATATGATAAGAGAAAATCCTAAGCTATAATATAGTCACAACTGATCGCTCTCAATATTTCTTGAAAATCTAGAAACTAAGGGAATATTCAATTATAGATATATGTCACAAAATAACTACCTCCCTAAGATTCACAACTATGCTACTAAACATATGATTGGACTTGTAGGAATTGAATAATATTTGCTTACACTTACAAATGTGTGAAAATGGAGAGAATGATTGACCATTATTTTGGTAAATGAACTAATATTTATGATACTTTATTTGGTCACTAAAATTCCTTGCAAGATTTCAATGCGGCATTGTATGTTATAATACAAGTTGACATCCCATAGAATTTGTTTCATACATAACTTGGAATTGACATAAGATCATTAATATATGGAACTTTAACCACTAGACTTATGACAACATGGGTGTCTTATCATCTGCCATGTTTTTTCATGAAGATATATACTTGTGAAGATAACATGATTTTTGTAGTTGGGAAAACATTGTTGGTGTAGTTGAAAGGTTAAGAAGGCATTTAATGACATCTTGGGAGGTTCAAGGAAGTAGTTAGGGAAAATATGGAAATTGTAGAAGTTTGAAAAAGGTTGCGAGGTTAGAAAATGAATCATAGGCATTCAATACAAAAATAGACTTGGGAGAGGAACATTGCAATAGAAGTCAGAAAGTCCATTATAATCCACAAAAGAGAGAGAAAAGGTAAAGCAATTAACATGGGGAAATATGAGAAAACAATGTGCAAGTACACATAGGAACTAGATATTGAAGTGGAATTTGAGATGTCCAATGAAAGTCTACTATAAACATACGAGGGAAATGTGGGGAAAGACATGGGAACCAAAGGTTTGGATGTTTGAAGGGAGTGAGAAATCCTAAAGGGGGAGTTGGGTGTGGGAAAATATTATGAAAATGAAGGGAAGTGGATGAAGTGAAGGTGGAAATTTGTGAGGCCCCACCCTTTTGGTTGATTAGACATTTATTTTATTTTGACTATAATTATGTTGACACTCTATATTATTGCTTATTCTTATGACCATTTAGACATTGGAGTCAATGCAAAAAAATGATTTTATGAGTGGAATAGTTTTACTTGTGCATTAATATTGTTATATGCTTGAAGGTTAATTAGAGATCATATTTCCTAGATAAATTAATATGAATTGTTTGATGATGTTTAATTCCTATGTTGAATTAGGATTATGCTAGGTGTGTTATTTATCTAGTGGAGATTTATGGAATGAATATACACTACTATAATTGAGATTCATGAGGATTATATTTTTGATTAAGGTAACAATAGGTTTTGAAGGGGCCCCGAAACCCTGTACAAGATAGACACAAAAGATATTCAATAAAGCCCTCTTAAACGAAATGGGTCAAGACAACAATGAGGGTTTTACAACAGGCACCCACAACCTTGGAGAAACAATCCATGAAACAACCTTCATGCAAACCCAAGCTAAGGACAAATCCAAGTCTAGGATTTACCTTTAGCACCCTTCTGATGGGATCGAAGAGTCATATCAAAGGAAGAGGGCATCTTGAATTTTTTTTCCTTTAACAGTAATCCAACCCACTTCAAGTCTAGCCACCTCATGATCATCCTGCCAATGCAGAGAATCATTAACCATACCAGAATGAACAAAGCTACCAGTAGGGGTAGCCAAATTGCCAGTAGATTCAGCAGGAGAAACTTCCACAGAACCATTAGCCGCTGCCACCCCTGCATCACCAGGGGATACCAGAGCAACCCCCACCAAACCAGGTGAAAGAATCACTGTGGAGGCGATCACAAGAGAACACTCAGGAGCCACCACCAAACCCTGTGCAACCACCTGGGAAATTCATGAGGATTTTGTTATTTGAAATTGAAAAGAACAATTGAATGTTGTCGAGATGTTTTATTGAGTTTTTGAGTAAAATTATATTGTGTGAATGTGTATGATTTTAAATTATGTTTCTTTGACTATGACATTACTTAGACATAATAACATATAAAGTATGTAGGATAATTTTATGGTCAAAATAATCAAAGGTTTTCTAGAAATCTTATTGAGATTAAACAAGTGATAATAGACTGGTCCATTTAGAGGGAGTAAAGTCTCTATGTGGTGTTATTTTTTGTAATGTAAAATGTGCATATTAAATTGTGATATTTGATGTACATCGAGGTTTATAAAGTTAAGATGTGAGTTGAGCTAGTATCCTAGTCAAGGCTATTTTCAAATTTGATCTTTATTAAATTTCAAAAAGGGTTTAAAATATTTTTTCTACTCTTTTTTGTCATTCTCAAGGCCCTATGATGTGTACCTATGGATGAGGTACTTATTATCTTGGACTGTGGCCAAGATTCGTCCCCTTTCAAATGCCATTTATTTAAAGTTGCATATTTAGAGTTTTAAGGATGTAGGATGGTTGCTTTGTCACCATCCCATTATTATCCACCAAATCTCATTCATGAGCTTGGAAAGCCCACAAGGTCTCACACATGTGAGCACACCTTGTAGTATTTTTGATGGGTTTAGGTCCAAAACAGGTCTCCTATTTTTATTGTCTTCATGTTCATGGGGTTTATGATTCCTTTTTTGATTCACTATTGCATGTATTGTTTACTTGCACTATGCTAAAAGAATTATTATCATGTTCAAGGGGTTCATGATTGTTTTAAATCCCATTAACTAATATAGTTAATCGGATTTCAATCCAGCGTTGCATGCATCAGTTAATCATAGTTTGATGTAATTATTGTTTTCATGTTCATTTATTTTCATGTTCATGGGGTTTATGATTCTTTTTTCAATCCACTATTGCATGTATTAAAAAATATGTTGAATTATTATTTTCATGTTGAAGAGGTTTATTATTTTCTCTATGTATTAATGCTTTACATGTTTTCCTCATTGTTTGGATATGACAAGAGGAGACAAAACTAGATCTCGGCCTACAAAAATAAGAGCAACTACAAGGTTGCCTACACATAGGAGAGGATCTAGATCATCCCTTGATGAGGAATGTCCACATATTGTTAAGAACACTTTAGTGCGTGTTCAAGTTTTTGAGATTTTTGCACCTCCAACCCGGAGATGGAAACTTGTCACACAATGGTACTGGTCAACTTTAGACATGGTAGAGGCTCTTGAGGATGTAGAAGAGAATGATATATCCACAAGGGGGGATGAAAATAAAAGGAAGATACCATCAACCATGCTCACCAACTGGTTATGTAGGATTACATCCACCTCCAAGAGAGGACTACCAATTGTGTTGACTGAAGATGAGGAGGCACTTATTGTTGATTAGTGAAAAGAGATGGCCACAACCGATCGTGGGCTTGAAATAGTTAATTTGAAAGCAAAAGTTGCACAAATTTTCCAATGTAGACATAACCCTTTCAAGGATGGGCTAACCAACAAATCTTGGTGGACAAGTTTCAATAAGAGGCACTCATAACTCACTCTACGTAGAATTGAAAGGCTTGACCAAGAAAGAGCACTCAATCTCAGACTTACTATTGTAACTGAGTTTTACCAGACAATGTTGAAAGTGTATGATGCAATTCCACATGAACCTTAATGGATATGGTATTGTGATGAGATTGGAATTCAAGAAGACAAAAATGACACGGTGATAGTACTAGCAAGAGGAGGAAGCAGGATTGTGTCATTCAAAATTCCTAAGAGTTAAGAATGGGTAACTATCTTTGTTGTGTCAACACTACTGGGTGAAGCATACCGAGATTCTAATTGTTCAAAGGTAAGAAGAAACTAAATAATATATTGCACACTATGGACCAAGTGCTTGCATGGAAACCTGGCCACACACTTGGATGAAAAAATAATTATTCTTGAATTGGTTGCACCACTTTGCCTGCATTGTTCTAGGAGGGGTGTCACCTGCTAACATATACTTGCTAATTTTTGATGGCCATGAAAACCATGTGGTACTCACAACTATCCAATAAGAATATATATTGTGTATAGACTTGCTGACATTGACTGACACACATCACATAAATTGAAGCCTCTAGATGTGAATTTTTTTCACCTTTGAAAATATACATCAAATCAGAGCGAGCATCATGGTTGGTCAAGTTCTAAACATAGAAATGAAGAGGGCTAAATTGGCTGAACTAGGGAGTAAGTTTGCAAAAGTCATTGATGACATCCAATATCATTACAAGTTTCAAAAGGAATGACATATGACCACTCAATATAGAGGAATTTGTAGAAGTCATGCATCCCAACAACACTTTTGAGGTCAACGTAGAAGATGATGCTTGTAAATTGCATAATATCCTTAGCCTATTTGGTGTTGCTGCCTCAACAGATAAAGTGGCACATACACTACTGTCCACTCTTATATTAGATGTTAATTTGGAAGGTGCAACTAAATTAGATGTGCATGAGCACCTTGAGGATTTGGATGAGACTCTTACTTTTCCCTCATAGAGAAGCCCATCATCATGGTTGTTTGAGGGAGCTATTTAACTTGGGGTTGAATTTAATATCAATGAAAAGATAGAAAATTTTCTAATCCAACTCCACTAGCCATAATTGTTGAGGCAGAAATTGTGCATTACTATGTCAATATTGGTGAATGTAATGTAGGAAACAATGAAAAAACATAATAAATTGTTGATTAAGTGGAAAACATGGATTACTCATAGTTGATCTTGACACCAGACTCCCAAATTGTGCCTACCATTTCAAAATTCCTAAAGCTGCCCGTGCAAATTGTCAATCTAAAAATAAAGAATCATGGTGATCATGGAATTCATTTGTGAATATAGTACCAACTATTAACATTAGATGACTACATGAATTTGTTTGAGGAGTAGGAGATAAGGAAGAAACAAATGGATGAGATGAAATCTAGAAAGAAATAATAGATTGCAGATAAATGACAACACTTATTGTCAAAGAAGAATTGAAGGAGAAATAACAAAATTAACAAGGAGATAATGCACATAGAAAAGGAGAACGTGAAGGTTGTAAAGCATAGGGAAAAAATACTCAAAAGGAGCAAGATAAGGTACAAAAGGATCATGACAGGAAGGAGAGAGCTAAAGAGAACTCCACTCAACCCCTTACTTGAGAATCATGCAATCTTTTAGGGTTTCTCAATGTAAATATTATAGGATTCTCTACTGTATTAAATTCTTCTCCTACCAACCAATCACAAGTGACGTGCACTATCTCCATGTCCAATTGCAACACCTACTCAACAAGAGAACATCTCACCAATTGCTACACCATGCAACACTACAATATCACTCGTCAATACAATCCTTTTTTGTTTGGTTTGATTGACAATAGTCATCACGATAACAATAAATTTTGTTGAAAGCCATAATTCCTATATATTTTGGTGATAGATAAGAGATGTAGACTATTTTTTTGTTATGTTGGTTCAATGGAATTTAACGATAATGGAACATATGCAATTAAATTTGAGAACTTATATATCTTTGAATATGATCTCTTTCATTTTGAAGCAGATTGTGTATATACATTTTCATTTACTTTGAACTGCAATTATGTTCAATTGGTGAGTCCCAGTCAATTTTATATATGTGGATGTTATGATTGAAATCCTTTTCATGTACAAGTTGTCATTTTCTTTTAAATGAAACTATATTCTATTGGTGATTCCAATTCAATTATATATATGTTGATGTTATGACTAAATTCCTTTTTATGTATAAGATTTAATATATTTTTAACTATAATTATGCTCAATTTAAGAGTCCAATTCAATTTTATATACACTGATGTTATGAATGAAATCATTTTTATCCACCTTAGAATTTGATTGCCACTTCTGTAATGCCTATATTAGGGCATAGGTTGCCTGAGATTCTATAGTAGGTGCAACATTAATGCAACTCATCTTCTACTTGGGGTGGTTGACTGTTTGGTTTCCACATGGATGTTTTAACCTACACACACATTTCCATGCCACCATCCTTTTCTGACATGCACCATGACTGGTCATCCAAAAATTGTTTACCTCCCAATAACCAACACAATAGCAACTTAATGTATCCTTTCATTGCATATCCCACCCACTTTTCCTCCTTTCTTTGATGCATGTTTTGGAATGTTTATCATTTCCCCCTCTACTAAGGTGTGAAATAATGACACTTGATTCTACAAAGACATTTTTAGTGCTGAATTATGTTGCATGTGTACAACTCAATCTGAATTGTAATAGTGCAACATAAATAAACACTAAACACCTTCATAGACCTAGTATCACCATTTTGTACCACCTAATAGTAGGGTGCAATAAAATTGTATAAAAATTGATGTGTACGCGTTTAGATATACATTGAAATGTTCATATATTTATTGGAATTGTTCCTTGCTCTAACAATCACTAATGGGTTTCCTGAGAACCAAAAACCACCTTTTCGTACAAATGAACATGCTCCTAATGTGGACACCTCAACATATTTGTAGGCACATGCTGATCATACCTCTATTTTTGGTTGAGCAGTAACAAAGACACACGATTCTACAAAAGCATTTTTAAAACTATGTTATTTTGCATGACTACAATTCACTCTAAATTGGTAGAATATAACATAATTTAACACAAAATGCACTAATAGAACATGTATCCACATTTTCTAACATCTAACATTGAGTTTCTCTGTAAATTAATCAAATATGACAAAATATGTTTTAGCATTGCATATCTCCATTCGTGTTTGACCACCGACGATGACACACAATTTTACAAAAGCATTTGTAGTGTTAAACTATAGTACAGTCCACAATACTCTTGGAATTGGTAAATTGAAACATAATCCAACACAAAATGCATTTTTCAACTGTGTATGCCTATTTGCAACAACTAACATATTTGTAAACATAGCACAGAGTATCAAATGTCACTGAAAATGACTTTTTGAAGGTATGCAACTAGTTTAGTTACATGCAAGAGTAGTTGTATGTTTATGTGTGCACAAGTGGTAGTCCAAATGGCAGACCAAATATAAGGTGCCTCACTTTTGGCCTCTCTCCTCTAAAATGGTTATATAGAAAATCACTATGAATTTTTTTGAATGATTAACATAAAATTTCAAGTAAATCAAATAAACCTATAAATTTGATAGGAAACCATGGTGTACACAAACAACAACAAAGAACACAAACAATTGAAGCCAAAACATGAAAGAAAAGATATATATGGATGAAGGAACATGCGTTTCCAAATAAAATGACAGTGCAAAACATGGAGGAAACAAATAACGAAAAGTGGGGGTATGTGCAATGAAATTACACATTAACTAGTTCATGCGTTGAGTATTGAATATGGCTTTATTTGTACACACATATATACAAATATATGTATATAACACACACACACAACTGCAATATAATAAACTTCCTACCATTATTGGTGGTTTGGTTTATAACTTCAATTAGAACTTGTTAATGGGGTTTATAGTAATTATGTTATTCGTCTTTTCACTTATTCTATTTATGAAACGTAAGGCAACAAACATGGAATATAAATATGAAGGGAAGCATATTAAATGTCAATGGTCAGAAGGGAATGGTTGATGTTGGAAGAAAGCAACATAATTTAAGTGATAGTCATATGAGCAATGCATTAGGTGGACTTGAGTTGCCAAAAGGTTGTCTAGCGACAATTGATGTTGCAAAATAAAATTGTGTACTACAACATCGGATGATCGTGACAACCATTTGGTAAATCAAGTCTACTACTACTAACAGATCCATATCATTCATCTTAGACATAGAAAATGGTGTATTAACCAAATATTGAATGTGCAACAAAATTGAGAGAAATGTATTCCCTCAATTCACAAATAGAAGTGTGATTGTTCCTTGAACAAAGATTTATAGATATGCATTGTTCTCCTATCTATGGTTTTACACCATCATATATCTCATATATGATGAATAAAATTGATATATTATATATTTATGTTAGCTTACAATAA
Organism: Thuja plicata; assembly: GCA_018584345.1. Classification (NCBI taxonomy): domain Eukaryota; kingdom Viridiplantae; phylum Streptophyta; class Pinopsida; order Cupressales; family Cupressaceae; genus Thuja; species Thuja plicata. Next base: position 130,256 of record MU224296.1, on the reverse strand, counting down.
GAACATTAAACTTACATATAAATCAAATAACTAGCTGGTTTGTCAATAGGGATAGTGGGTATTATTTTATCTAATACATTCCAATGTTGATTTTATTGTGCATATATGCGCGTGTTATTACACACACACACACACACACACACACATTCAAATATATATATATATATACTTATACACACACATATAACTCAACATCACAATATAAGCTAACCTTACAACTTGGATGCATGCCTTAAAACCCCATGAAATTTATAACTTAAAACCTTAGTAACAGTCTCACTTAAAAAATAATCCCCTTGCACATTATACCTAGATATTCCTTCAACAAAACAAGTGAGTACCCCATGAAAAAAATAAATGAATAACCCATGAGCAGAATAAGTGAATACCCCATGAACAACATAAATGAATACCCCATTAATAAGTAAGTCAATACCCCATTAATAAAATAAGTGAATACCCCATATGGTGCAATTCACTTAATTCAATAAACTCCCAGAACATAAGAATAATAAACCCCTTCAATATCATAACTCAAAACCCCTTGAACATTATAACTCGAAACCCCTTCAATAGTATAAGTCAAATCCACTTGAACATTATAATTGAAAATCCTATTGAGAGAATATGAAAACCCCTTTAATAGAACAAGTGAAAATCCCATTAAAAAAATAAGGGAAAACCCTATGAACATAAAAAGTGAAAACCCCATTAGCAAAAAAAGTGAAAACCCCATTAACAGAAAAAGTGACAATCGTATTAACAAAAAAAAATGGAAGTCTTAGACCTAAACAAGAAGTTGTGACCCCATTAACCATGACCAAAACAATAAATCCCTTGAACATTAAAACAATAAAATCCTTCAACATTATAATTTGAAACCCCTTGAGAAAATAAGTGAAAACCCGATTATTAGAAAAATTCAAAAGTCCTTGAACAATATAATTGAAAACCCTTTTAACATAAAAATGGAACCCCATTAACATTATAACTAAAAACAAATAAAACCTTGAACATTAAAAAAATACTTACAACATATTGACAGTAAACGATACATGGATAAGAGGATTGAAACCCCATTAACAGTATCACTTAATGCCCTAATTAATATTTAAAATGAAAACCCCATTGAAAGAGAAAGTCAAAACCCCATTAAGTGAACCTTTGAAAACCATATTGCTAGAACAAATGGAAACCCCATTAACATAATAAGTTGTGTAACAAAAAAAATAATGATATGGGGGGTGCGATAGGTGTTGATCCTATTTATTTTTCCACATTTAGAAGGAAGATTACCCACAAGGCTCAAGGAGGCTCAAGGACTGAATTGGTATATAATGATCCTCCACTTAATGAAAATGGAAATGAGATAATTGATGGGGAGATGCAAGATTTAGGGCCAAGTGGAGGAAAGAGTTGTCTTTGTATGCATGGAATTGTAGTATGCAAAAATGTAAATAAAGGAATAAACATAAGCAACTATATTAACTCGTACGTTATCTACATACACCTCAAATGATAGATATGGATAAAGATTGCATGCAAATGAATAGAAATAAGAATGAGAAACAAAGACTAAACTACTCAAAACTACACATGAAAATCTCCCAAGTGAAGATGAAGAGAGGGTTGTTGATTTGTTGATAGTTGGAATGTGGTTTCTCACAATCCTGTAGCATAACAATGTGATGACAGGGCTTTTTGAAGATGAGGAGAGAGCTCTTCTTTAATAGGATTTTTAGGGAAATGGACGATTGAGATTCAAAGTTGGATGGAGGGCTAAGATTCTTCAGGATCAATGATGTGGCCATGAGGTGGAGGCCAAGTGGAGGCCAATCGGATTCGGGTTTTGACTATTCAAAGGGGGAAAGATGCTCACACATGTGTGAGAAACCTTTGAAAGTGATGGGTTAATGACAAGGTGTAAGAAAGTGTAAGAGGGCGTAAGAGGGTGAGAAGATCAAAGTTTCTCACACATGTGTAAGAAACTCGAGAAAGTGATGGCTCAATGACAAAGGTTAAAAGGTGGAAGATGGTGAGATAACCAAGGTTGCTCACACATGTGTGAGCAACTTGGGAAAGTGATGGCTCAAGGTTGAGTGCACATGTGAAGGGGGACAAAGATGTAATGGTGTGTAAGAGTGGATAAGGATTTGTAAGAGGGTGCGTAAGAGTGTGTAAGAGTCACATGTGACTTGGTTTTTTAATCCTTTGATTAGGATTGTGCAAATGATTAGGGAGTGATTAGGTGGGAGATTAGGATTAATTAGTGGCAAGTAGGTTAGAAGGATGGGTTATGTTAGGGAAGTGAGGTTAGGTGAGGGTTAAATTTAGGATCCGCGTGCTCAAATAGAATTAAGTGTAATATTTAATTCAAAGTGGGAGAAAAGGGGACAAGCTAGGCTAGTTTAATTAATTAGGAATTAATTAAACTTTAGGGAAATGGGAGAGGATATGACTAAATAAATGTATATTTATTTAATCAAGGATAGGGATAAAGAGGATTCTTAATTAAATAAATGTAAATTTATTTAATTAAAGGTAGGATAGGGGTTATTAAATAAATAATAAATATCTATGTAATTTGGCTAGGATAATGATAATGGACATTTTTTGGTGTCTACAGGACCGATAGAGATATTACAAACCAATTTTGATGCTAGAAGCAGAACCCATGTACTATAACTAAACCGTAGATTTAATTTGGAAATGATTAAGAGGGACTAGGTTGACTAGATCGACCTATTCCCGAGACTAGGTCGACTAGATCAACCTATTCCTGAGACTAGGTCGATTGGGTTGGTATATTCCCTACAATTTACAATGTTTTCAGTTGTAGACTGTAGCTGAGATCTTTCACTTTCTAGTTCCCATCCCAAAACTGGTGCCACCTATTCCTGCTCAAAGAAAAGAGATGAATGTTTGTGTAGAGAGAGGTTTGCCTTGGTAAAACCCCGATTTGGAATCAACCTTGAAATTGAATTGAAATATGCTTGAAAAGAAAGCACACTGATATAAAGCAAAGGTTAGATTCGAAACATGAAATGTCTTATACCTTAATGGTGCAATGCTTCTATGGATGTGATCATAAGTGTTGATCCAATATCTTGACTCTACACAAAAACATAAAAGGAAATCATGAAATACATGCCTTGTACAATGAATGTTGTAGTTTTCCACAATGCTTGATATGGAGAAGGAAAATGACTAGAATGCTTGAGAATAGATGATAGTGCTATGATATTCTTCCTTGATTGTGGTTTCCTCTACTTGGCCTCTAACAAGGGAGAGAAGGTTGCTACAATGGAGAAGCTTACCTTGGAAATTATTTGGAAGATTTAAATCTACCTTAGAATGTTGAGATGTCGAAGAGCTTTAACTTGCACTTGAGGATATGATGTAATATCGTGTTATGTACAAATGAGGAGAGGTAGGTTGCTTTATACCTCTGAAAGACATTTTATAGCTCAAAACTTGAAGAAAGCTGAAAAGAGTTTAAATTTACCGCTCAACCATCAACACCACCTCCCAATTGAAATTTCAGAAGAAACATCAGAGAATTGGTTTAATGGATAGACCCATTCCTTCCCGAAAGAATCAAAATTTGGACCATGGGTGCTAATTATAGAGTGGATGCCAAATTGGAAAGTGGAATTGGGGTTGGAGTACTATAAATTAATGTGGGAGCCCATACATGCTAAAATAAGGCCAAGTTAAATGAGGAATTACATAGTGATGGTATATTTAGCCCCCACTTTATTGAGAGTATGAGTCCTATAAACATGCTCACGTTAAAGTAGACGAAAGAGAGAGAAAGATATATGATCATGGAAAAATTGGAAAGAGATAATACATCACTAAGTTTAAGGAAACAATCCCCCAAATGAAGGATCTCAACTCCTACAACCATGTTCAAGGACACAAAAAAAAATCAAAAAACAAAAGGGAAACAAAGACAAAGGACAAAAAACAAAAGACTAATAAAAAGGGATTAGTACCTAAAACAAGACTTCAAATCAACTAGTTGAAGAGACCTTGATAAAGAAAATGTCTCAACTGCTAGTATCATATTCTAAAATCTATTGAAAAAGCACAAGTGGTCACATGGAAATAGAAAGAGCATATGCCAAGGATAGGACAAGAATCCATGATCTAACCTTATAGAAAATCTAGGAGATCATGAAATAGAAAAAAGGAGCCATGAATGCCATGAGTTAGACAACTGTGTTATGCTAGGTGATATATGAGAGAAAGAGGAAATAGTCTATACTTTTTTTTTATGAAAACACACAAGTGGTCACGTGGAAAGAGAGAGAGAGCTTAAGCCAAGGATAGGACAAGAAGACTCCATGATCTAACCTACTAGCAAAGCTAGGAGATCATGAAATAGAAAATAAAGGAGTCATGAATTCCATGTGTTAGAAAATTATGGTATGCGAGGTGATCCATGAGAGAAAGAGGAGGAAATAGTTCATAAAATTTTGTTATGGTAGTTCCACTCATCCAAAAAGAGCATTTGGGTGTAAATATGGAGTTGATGGTTTAACAAATTGTGTTATACTAGTCAACTCATCCACCGTAATAATGCACGGGAAAAAAGGATATTCAGGGGCATAAAATAGAATAATGCATATGGGCATAAAAGGAAATACACGTGGGTACAAATGGAACACATAGCAACACACAGGTAATGCATAGGGGCACAAAGGGAACACACAGATGCAAAAAGGATGAATATATCAGTCATATAATACACAAGGATGCCTCATATATGCCTCCCTCCTTAAGATGAAAACATTAAGATAGAATGAAATCTTAAGGAAAAGGAGAACAAGGATATCCACCCTCAAGAACAAGAAGATATCCTTTAATCAACAATGTGTGCATAACCACAATGAAAGAGGCACAACTCTTTCTAAATAAAAGGAAAGATAATTATGTACAAGATATCTTGCAACATGTGTAAAGGGATCCTTAGGAGGAAGAGATCTTCATTACAAGACATCTTTATCAAAACGAGTTCTTAAAAAAATGACATCTTCAAGAGAAATAGGGGAAGGAGACCAAGAATTCACCCTTTTAGCCCCCACTATTGCTAGGTAGAAAAAAATACATTCTTGATTAAGGAAGACACACTTTAAGTCCCAAAGTAAGGGATTTTTTTAATGATGAAGATACAATTGCAAAAAAGGAAGAGGTTGTGATCAAGGATACACACCTCTTGTATAAGAGAGAATCCCTTATGAAAAAGAATAATTCCATGTAATATTGAACATTATATAATTGTAATATATGAAATGGATGTTTTTACTAAAATGTAAGATAAAATATGTGTGTCGGGGGTTGATTTGATTTATAGATTGATTATCTTGAAATGTAAAGTGTTGATGTGTAAATTGTTCTTTAAGTTGCCTAGATTGTATTGAATCCCTTAACCTTGATTGAATTGAATTGATTAAGTATTGCAGTTGTGATTAAGGAGAAGATAAGATGTTCCTTTTTAATCCTCAAATGCACAAATGGGAGATCCAAGTTGATCAACCCAAGAGAAGGATTGATGCACAAATGAATCAACTATTTGGAAAGGAGAATAACAAAGGAGATACCTTAAATTCTGTTAATTATATGTATAGAAATGATATATGGCAGTAATTGAAGAGATGGGAGAAATTCACTAACCTTGAAATATTGCAGATCAAAGAATTTTGTTTTCTGAGGTCTGTATTGAGTTTCTAGAAATACTGACAGTTGATACCGAATTGAAATGCAGAGACAAACAAAACCCAGAAATCATTTTCCGTTTCGATGTCATCTTATGAAAAAGGTCGACCTTGACCCACAAATGTCAACCGTGACCCAATAATGTTGACCCTGACCTACACAGATCCAAAAGTGACTTTGTTTGCAGATTCTGCAAGTATGCCGAAAAGGGTATCCAGATTTGGGTTCAAATCCACTGTTTTGTATTTGTACCTACAAGAAAAAGGAGATTGTTTTTTTGTGGGGGAGGGGTTTTCCTTGGTCAAACCCCGGTTTTGGAATTAACCTTAAACATATGTAATTGAAATTGTAGAAATGGACAAAGTAAATGCATAAATTCACCTTGCTTGAAAAAGTCCTTGTGGCAGATTCGAATCCTTGAATCCACAAGTATGCTTCAAATGTAGAATGTAGAAAGGTAGGATGTCTTCAATCTCTTGCTTGTAGATCTCAAACACCAAGTCTTGAATGGGTTCTTGAATTTGGAATAGGCTTGGAAGAAAGTGGATGGAGAGATCACCAAAAGGACACCTTGTAGCTTCAAACCTTCAATGGCCTCCAATGGATCTCCTTCATGGAAATGGATACTTGGATGGATCAATGCTTGCTTGAAATCTTGCTTGATTTATTGCTTGAACTCCACTTTATAATGCTTGATCTCAATTAGGAATTCTTGATCACCATTAGAAGACTTAGTTTGCTTGATGATGGTTAGAGAAAATGAGAGAGAAAGCTTGCCTTTTATATGAAATTAGGGCACAATCTTCCAAGGAGGCCTACATAGGAGGATTAAATTCCCATTAAAGCCTTTACCCCTAGGAGAGGACCTATATTAAATATAATTTAGGAATCAACAGTTCGAAACCCGAAACAGCCGACCCGGAAGCGGGAAATACTTTTTGCAAAGGCCGACCTCCTGAAACTGCAAGACCCCATGATCTGAACCTTGGGTCAAGGTCGAGGTCGACCCTGACCTAGGTTAGGGTTGAGGTCAACATAGACCTAAAATGTCGACCTTGATCCTCAAGCCCAGAATCACCAGTCTGCAATCCAGAATGCAGAAATCAGACCAAACAAGAGTGGAAAGAGGAACAGAACAGGGAGGAAGCCATGTCAAGATCAGGAACCCATTTAAGGTGCTTGTCATGACCCCAAACCACTTACTCGGAAGGCTAAACATGTCTACAATGGAAGTGCTTCCATTTTCTGACTATACAATAATAAACAAACACCACTCCACCAAGGAAAGTGGATCGTTTGAAAGGATAAAAGAATGAAAACCTTCCCCCGAAGGATAAATGCAAGGAAAAAGCTAACACATTAATAGATATGTGATTAGATCATAAGATGCATACTAAAATAATAAATTATATAAATAATTTCACACCAATCAACTAAGAGATAATGGATCTTTTATAAGGATACAAAATTAGAGAAAATGACTTTTGATGAGCCTAAATAATGTCTCTATATTTACCAAAGCTTGTTGTGTTTATGGTCATAGGTTTATGTCATAGTCAGTGTCTTGGACTTGGTTTATAGGTGTCTTTGGTTGGTTTTATGAACTTGCTATCATAAGCTTGAACTTACGTTTTAAGTACCTTTGTGGATGATAAAATAAATCTATATGATTATCTATGCAATATATATATATATATATATATA
>MU224296.1:97127-111070 GCA_018584345.1 Thuja plicata | reverse complement strand
AATCTTACTACCATCCTTGAATCAGCCTCCTTCTTAGACTGTCAATAGGCTTTAGGTAAGACCGATGCTACTATCATGAGTCAACCTTCTGGTAATCTGTTAGGATATACCTCAATTAGAAAAGACTTTTAAGTCCTGCTCTGTTAAGAGACTTAATGGTTCAATGGTTAAACTGAAACACAATGACCTGTTTCTAATGCAACTTTGAATTGCTGATATTCAGATCTATTTATGTACAATACCTTTCTGATCAATGTATCAATTCTATTCCTTTGTTCTTCATTCTTTCTGCTATGTGATGTTGTGCTTCACTGTGTGTCGGTGTCTGCAGAATTCTTTAGCTCTCCCTTAGTTTGATTGATCAGGACTGTATGAAGTTTAACCTTCATCAGTTTCTCTCCAGCATCTTCTATCAAATCACTCCCCCGTGTATCTGAGTTTTTTTTGAATGAATTATACTTGTCTCTTATATAGACATGATATTCCTTAATTCTTGGTTCTTGATTCTTGATTCTTGGCGTGAAAAACAATCCAGCCAAATTGATTTACGACTTTAACTCCTGATTTATCTCATAGTTATCTTCTTGCTAGCTGTGTAAATCATCTTTAAATCACTTACTTAACTATGGTCAAATAAAACAACCAGTTAAGTCTTTCTTTAAGCTTTGCTAGATAGATATTTTGTTGTTTTATGATCTCTTTGTTCTGTTGGTCAATTCTGCAGTTCGTCGCTGGTAACAACTGCCAGTTCTGTCGGTATAACTTCAGTTAGCTTTGGGATCTCCGTCCGTCGGGCATCATTGGATCTTGCTCGTTGGGCAACACTATTTTCAGCTCATCAAGCATCTTGTGATTCTGCTTTGTCGGGCAACACTGTCTTCTGCTCGTCGGGCATCACTGTGATTCTGCTTCGTCGGGCAACACTGTCTTCTGCTCGTCGGGCATCACTGTGACTTTATCTCTGTATTTACCGATTGTGTGCACTCCATCGGTGTAGTCTGTCACTTGGTGAATACTTGACTTTTATGCATTGCTAAAAGCATAACCTCTGTTCTATTGATTCTCTGAAGTCTTTGGCATTATGTATATAACCATACAGAAGATATCAAGTTGACATCAATGACAATACAAACCATTAACTGATTTAATGTCTTGCATCATCTTCAACTTAACATTGTCAAACATTCAGTCAGTTACATGTCATCACTTTCTATCGAAAGTACCTGACTAATCCTCCCACCTCACGGATTTTGTTAGGAATTGCTTCCTCCAAAAAAGTGTAACCCACTATTGTGGGTTCACCCATCAAATAAAGGAAATTATTTATATTGAATTGTTGAGAGAGAGGGAGGTGTGTGTGTGTGTGTGTGAGTTCTAAAACTAACCATAATTCTAAAAATAACTTTAAACCTTATCTGTAACCATAATAAAAAATCTAACCCTAACCTTAACACTAAACTTAACCATAATGTCAACTTTAAACTTTACTTGTAAACTTTATTCTAACCCTCACTGTAATCTTAACCTTAAGTATACCCTAATATGAACCCAAAACAAACTTTAATCTAAATACTATTGCTAACCTAATCCTAACCATAATTCTAACCCTAACCTTAATCATCAATGTATATTTTTATTACATCAATAATCTTAAACCCTAATCCCAACTATAATATTAACAATGACGTAAACCCTAACCCTGACCCTAACTATAATATTAACTATGATATAAACTCTGACCCTAATCATAAATCTAACATATGCCCTAAATTCCAAGCCCTTTAATCCTAACCTAACTTAAACACTAAATCTAATAGAAACCCTAAGCATAATACAAACCACGATGTAAACTCTAATGCTAATGATAATTCTATTCCTAAACCATAATCCCAATACAATATAATTACATATTAAAATCATATAATGTCTTCCATGTTGTGCTGCGACTGCTACTAGCTTATATATAGCTATATATAATACACCGAGAGTAATCTTTCTCGAGGCGCCTATTTTAATCAACCTTAATCCACACGAAAAATAGGCGCACTCGAGAAGGATTACTTTCGGCGTATTATATATATAGGTATATATATGCTAGTTGTAAATGTGTGTAAATGCATATAAATGTGTAGAAATATTTAGAAATGTAATATAAATGTGTATAAATTTATATAAATATTTATAAATGTGTGTAAATATATATAAATGTGTATAAATTTATATAAATATTTATAAATGTGTGTAAATGCACATAAATGTGTATAAATCAATGTAAATATTTATAAATATGTGCAAATGAATATAAATATGCATAAATCTTTACAAATGTATATAAATGTGTATAAATTTATATAAATGTGTGTAAATGCACATAAATATGTATAAATCTTTATAAATGTATATACATGTGTATAAATGTATATAAATGTGTATAAATTTATATAACTATTTATAAATGTGTATAAATGCATATAAATGTGTATAAATCTTTATAAATATATATAAATGTGTATAAATTTATATAAATATTTATAAATGTGTGTAAATATATATACATGTGTATAAATCTATATAAATATATATAAAAGTGTATAAATGTGTATATATATGTATAAATTTATATAAATACTTATAAATGTGTATAAATATATATAAATATGTATAAATCTATATAAATGTGTATAAATGTATATATAAATATGTATAAATTTATGTAAATATTTGTAAATATGTGTAAATGCATATAAATGTGTATAAATGTATATAAATCTGTATAAACTCATATAAATATTTATAAAAGTGTGTAAATGCATATAAATATGTATAAATCTCTATAAATTTGTATAAATGTATATAAATTTATATAAATATTTATAAATGTGTGTAAATGAATATAAATGTGTATAAATATTTAGAAATGTATATAAATGTGTATAAATTTATATAAATGTGTATAAATTGATATAAATATTTATAAATGTGTATAAATGCATATAAATGTGTATAGATGTGTATAAATCTCTATAAATCTCTATAAATGTATAGCGTATAAATGTCTATAAATTTAAGGTCATTCATTACCATTGATGTTCTAATGTTAGGGGTATTGGTATTCTCATATAAATAGAAATGGGAGAGATTAGACACAAAGGTCCTAATGGATGATCAACGAGATGAAAAATTATGTGCCATAGATCAGAAGCATACCAAGATGATGCTATGTTACGAGGATAATGAATATCGTATTGATGGCACATATAGGCATATCCATTGCAAGAGGGCTTATGAGATAGGGATCATGTTTGAATCATTGACATGCAACTTTTGTAAGATTATTCCAGAATGCGATGACTTTAGGATGCATTTATATCATGAATCAATGTGTTCCACTAAAAGACATTGGAGAGATACAAGGAGATGGAGAAGACTAGACTATTTGACTCAAAATGAACTCAGAATAGCTGCTAGGGTTTCAAATACTAGCCAAATATCAACAATACATGGTCTTTGGTGGGAAAACAAAAAGGTTTCTATACTCTCTATCAGAATGAGATCCCTAAAGGAGAATTTGTTTGAATCAAAAGAAAGGAATGATTTATTTAGGTTTTGCAAGGATGTGTGTGAGGCACATAGACAAGGAAAATTGCAAGGTAGAGATGCAATTTGAGATTTTTTCAAGGATATATTTCACAACCTGATGTATCCAAAGGGAGGGAGAAGGTATAGTACATCCACTAAATCCCTTTATGAGATGATCAATTTATGGGGAGTTCCTAGATTACATAGATTTATTATCTTGAATCTAGATGGTCCTTCAATTTCTACAACTTTGAGGCAAGTTATAAAGTCATTGACATACATCACAGGGGAGCACAAATACATTTTTGAGGTAGTAGGAAAAGAGTATGCTTCTTATAAAACCAAACATGGTATAGATGGCCCAATTCCTGTGTACCTCATTGAAGATGAAATTGTTGCGTAAAAGTATGTTAGGTGAGTAGAAAAAAATGATACATTGGTTGGATTTTGTGGTAATAAAGAAGATCATCAATGTCAATCACATTTCTTGGTGATAGTTTGTGAGGGAGTTGCTAATTATGACATCATAACAAATCCTTTCAAGAACAATGTTATTGACCACTATGCATGTGTTATTATTTCAAACCCTTTACATGAAAAAAATCCTCACTTGGTTTTGGTTTCTCATCCAACATACAATAAGTTCGAAGCAAATTTCATTCTTCGACAATGGGAAAAAATAGAATTTTTTTGGAAGAGACACGTGGAAAATAATTTGGGACCTATTGTCAAGTTCATTCCTCATATGAGGATATTAGAAGAAGACAAATTAAGTTGATAAACTATTATTAAGTAGAAGGTATTCTATATCAAATTCCCTGGGAAGAGTGGAGACTAAGTGGGTCGTACAACAGTTGCCATGTAACAAGATTGCATGACTAGGACTACATCTACAATGACAAAAAGATAGTGAATCCTTTATATAGTGGTCAACGAGACTTGATTTTAGGAGAAGATTTGATCATTTTTAATCCTGTAAGGATGGTTTACAATGCTTTTAAAGTGGATGATCACAAGCTTAAAAGTAAAGATATAGAGAGGATAGATCGACAAAATTGGGGTTCAACATAGTGCATTATTTCAAGGCATGCTCAAAGGTGTTTGAAATAGATGAGAAGTACATCTAGTGGAATGGTAGAGAGGACACTAGGCACATAGATATATCTAATGATTGTTGCTCACTACATTGACATCTTTATGTCTCAGAGTTTGATTGTTTGGGAAAGAGTGCGAAATGATTCACGAGTTCATCATTTATTTACATTATGGTTATGTTGGCTATGAAAATAATCTAATAATAATGTCAACATAAATTTCATCAGCAGAGAGTCATATCAAGATGTCAAAATTTCTTGCCACTTCATAGTTTTGTTGTTGAAATTATTTCGAGATCAATACTCTCACTTGTCATGTGTTTTGCACCTGACTGGGTTAGATGTATGCTAGAACTTCTTTAGCAAAGTTGGTGGGATGGTTGGAGAAGAAAGGGCCTATGATTTAGCCGACTTGCTTCACATTGTTGGAACCCTTAATAGAGTTGTAGAAGAAGAATCAAATCCCCAAGGGCTTCATTTTAATAAATCTCATAAGAAGCAAGAAAGTATCTGGAATAGATTGCACCAAGAAAGGATACATAACGTTAACATATTATCATAATATGATTCAATATCTACAGATGATAAAATTATAGAAGCCCTTAAGATGGGATTGAAGGATGCACATGATATTTTATCAACTCTTTGAATGTGACCAAAGAATCCCACAAAATCTTCTTGGTGGGTTAAACCATGGGCAGAGGACCAAAATTATCCAACATTCAAAGTTGTGGATGAAGTAGCTGATGAATCTCCACTAAGTTATTGCAACTCTATATTACAATCTATGTCTTTAGTGGTACACACTCATAGTCAATTGCAAATAATGGAAAAGTGAGTGGAAGCATGAGTTGGATGAAATTTTAGATTATGTTGATAAAAATGTAAATAAAAGTATAAAACCAGTGGTAGACCTTGATGGTAAGGATATGTTCAAAGCTTGTTTGGTTAGTCAATTGAATGTAAATCTGATGTTGTCCAAAGATATGTTGACTAAAGTGAGGAGTGGGGTCTACTTTAGGTTAGATGAGAGGGCCCCACAAAAGAGTGTTTCAATTATCTTTGGTATTGGATCATATTATGGGGTGTTATTTGAGAGAAATTAAATATCCCCCTCTGAATGTACTACAAGAAAAGGTCTTTTTCAAAGTATAAGATATGTTGTTTCTTGCGAAACCTTGTACGTCGGAAGGGTTCAAAGAATAGAAAGGAAGGATGGTAATAGGGTGTTTGATTATCATAATGACATTGAACTTTTGGATAGGCTAGAAGGCATTGAGCTTCAATTATGTTGGTACAATAGAATAGAGGGCACCACCTTTACAAGTATGATTTGATAGATTATTATTTTTTAGAACTTGAATATATTATAGAAACAACCAACTTATCTTATGATAGATGTAATCTCCTAGGTGTGCTCACACAACTCCAAAGATAGGACCTAGTTTGTCACTATCCAAATTTAGGCTCCTAACTCCAATTTTGCACCTTCCTAAGTTAATGGAAACTCTAACCAAGACTCCTCCCAAATATTCTCTAAGAGTTACAATGTTGTGTTTTCACCTTGGATGACAACTATCTCAATTTTGTCACAATACTCTCTAAGGGCTTGAAGAAACTATTCCATATTTCTCCATACCAATACTCTCCATGATACAAGGACAATGTAGGAACTTGTTATGTCCTTCCTACATCCAAAAAAATTACAATCCATAAATTTTTAGACCCAAAATGGTCAATTTCTTGGATGATCTCCAAACTGTCTTATTAGCCCTAGTAGTCATATTAGCCTTATCCAGAGGGTTTTTCTGGATTAACTCCCAAAACTTGCTCCTGACCCCAAAAAATAACATGTGATCCAGATACCCTTTATTGAGACCTAAAATATTTCTATGGTCTTGGGTCCTCAAATCATTCGTACACCATTGTCCTTGAAAGTAGGGCTTTTAGGCCTAATTTAGCTCTTTACAAGCTATGCTCTGATTTCTCCTCACAAATCAATCTATATGGATTGGTCATGCTATGAAATAAATCCTAGGGACTTATAAGACCCTAATGAATCTTTGACATCACTTGGTTCAGTTCACCATATCATTCCCTTGTCTCTGCAATGATTTCTAATCTCCCATGCACCTAACCGGGTTGTCCTGATTCGCCTAGGGCATGAGTTTAAAAATAGCTTCACACCTTTCCAGACCTCCTACTCCTATATACATTATGTATAGAGACTCCCCTATGCATTCCATTCAACGTTTTATGATTCCCATGGTTGAATTTCAAGGGGGAGCCATGAAAGTAAAAATTATCTGTAAGAGACCAACAGACAGGCTAATTAGTAAATAATTTCCTACAACTTGAAGATCAACTCTAAAATACTAAAAAAATCAAAGGAAAAGTCTTGTATCACTCCACACTACATGAATCCACAGCTAAATCTTGAGTTTCAATCCATTACAACACCATTCACATGAAAAAAAAGTCGAATGTGTATTGTCTACAGAGATGTCTTCTTCTTGCTCACCAAAAACTTGATTACAATCACTCTCTCCTGGGATTCGAGCCTGAGACTGTCTAAGATACCCTTCTCCACCATTATAGGTAATTTGGAATCAATTCCCACTCCTACATTTGTGGTAATCCAATTTTGTCGAGTTGCATGCAACATTTACAATTTCTTGCAAATGTTGTCATGGCAACTTTTGGCATCTTTTGCATTAACTATGCAAACTAGAATCTAGGACCTCTAGGTTGTGTAGTTCAATGAAATAAAATCATTAAATGACCTTAAGAAATCTTTTACATCACTCATGGGTCAAGAACACATTTTGGACCCAAATCCCAACATTAGATCAACTAAGACTTAAACTAACAAAACAACTAACAAAGACTAATTGGTGACCTTAGTCCTAATACTAACTCACCTAGTCCACATGACCTACTAAGGCCTCAAAGAAAAAAAACCTCTTTGAC
Organism: Thuja plicata; assembly: GCA_018584345.1. NCBI lineage: Eukaryota > Viridiplantae > Streptophyta > Pinopsida > Cupressales > Cupressaceae > Thuja > Thuja plicata. The sequence goes on along the minus strand of MU224296.1, from coordinate 103,427 downwards.
TTGGCTAAGGTCAGATACAAGCCAAAAACTACTAAGGCTTGAAGATTTCCTAGATGCTCCTACATCATCCTCCCCTAATCAAAAGGATTCAATCCATCCTTGGATTGAGTAAGTTGAGATCGATGCCCAACTTCTTGAATTTAGATTCCTTGATCCATACTACATCTGCAATGGATTGTCTTTTCCATTTGATCAAGTGTTCTTGATACTCCTTCATTCTTGTCTTCTTATAAACTCTGGAATCCAGAATTGTCTCTGCTTGTTTGATTGGTGTAGAAGGCAAGTGTAAGTCTTCCACCTCTTGTATCACTTCATGTAGACTCTGGTCAGCATCAGAGATTTGACCTTTATACAAGACTAAGTCTGCAACATTGAATATTGGAGACAAACCCAAATCTTCTGGTAACTCCACTTTATAAGCATTGGCTCCATACTTAGCTAGTATGACACATGGGCCAATTCTTCTCATTTGCAACTTATGTGGTGTTCCTTTCTGAAATCTTTCCTTGTTCAGATGCACCATAACTAGATCTTCAAGCTTAAATTGAACATCCTTTCTTCTCTCATCAACTTTGATTTTGATCTTCTTTGTATTCTCGGTTAGTGTCTTCCTGACTGTCTCATGAACCTCTTGCATTGAATGGGAAAAATCATCTGCATATCCACTACCTTTAGCTCCATCTTTAAGGTCTCTGAGTTCATGAATGCCTCTAGGATGGATTCCATATACAATCTCAAAAGGGATTTTCCCTGTGGTTCTGTTGACAATGTCATTATAAGCATATTCTGCTTGTGCAATGAGTTGGTCCCATGTCTGACCATACTCATTTGTCAAACACCTTATAAGATTTCCAAGGCTCCTATTTACAACCTCTATCTGACCATCTAAATGAGGATGGTAGGCAGATCCAAATGATAAGTTGGTGCCCAACTTCTGCCAAAGAGTCTTCCAAAAGTGACTCATAAACTTGGTGTCTCTTTTAGACACAATACTCAGTGGTAAACCATGAATCCTAACAACCTCCTTGAAGAATAAGGAAGCTATTTGACTAGCATCATTCATTTTCTTGCATGGCACAAAATGAGCCATCTTACTAAATATGTCTACAATCACATAGACACTATCCATTCCTTGTCTAGTATTGGGTAGCCCTACCAAAAAATCCATACGTAGGCACTCCCATGGTTTGGTTGGAATGGGAAAAGGTTGGTATAGGCCTGCATTTGTAGATGCTCCTTTGGCCTTCTGACAGATAACACAACTTTCTGCATATCTCCTTACATCCAAGTTCATTTTGGGCCAAAAATAGAATCTTTGGACTAACTCTTGGGTTTTTTTAACCCCAAAATGGCCACTAAGTTCACCATTGTATTTCTCCTAGATGAGATTCATTCTAATAGATCCTCTAGGGACACATAATTGGCCTCCTTTAAACAATAGACCAGACTGTAAAGTAAACTCAGAGTATTGACTATGAAAGTGATTTTTATACTCTTGACATACCTTGTAGATGTCTGTAAAATCCTCATCTTCACCATATAGGTCCTTGAAGTTGTCAATCCCCATACTCTGTAGTTGAACCTCCTGAATGGTCAATGTTCTTCTACTCAAAGCATCTACAACTTTTTTCTGCACCCCTTTCTTATGCTTTATGTGGAATGTATATGCTTGTAGGTATTCAACCTACTTCATGTGCTTGTGACTCAATTTGTCTTGTGAGTTTAGAAAAATTAATGCTTGGTTGTCTGAATAGACAATGAACTCTTTTGGAAATAGGTAATGCCTCCATTTTCTCAAGGACTGGACCAGAGCATACATCTCTAGGTCATAAGAAGAATACCTCTTCTTAGCTTCACTCAACTTCTCTAAATGGAAGGCCACTGGTCTTCCCTCCTGACTTAGGACTGCTCCAATTACCACATTGCTGGCATCACACTCCACTGTGAACAATTTTTCAAAACTTGGCAACACCAAAATTGGTTGGGTTTCTATCTTCTTTTTCAATAACTCAAAACCACTTGTGGCTTGTTCATTCCAAAAATTTTTTATCTTCATGCCTCCCTTGATTGTATCTAACATAGGGGCACATATTCCACTAAACTGTTTAATACACTTTCTATAATATTGTGCAAGACCATGAAAATTTCTTACCTCAGTACTTGTTCTTGGAGTAGGCCAGTTGATAATGGCCTCAACCTTGCTAGGATCCATCTTTAAGTTGCCTTGTGACAACACAAAACCAAGGTACACCAGCTTTGTCTTGATGAATTCACACTTTTCTAAGTTGATCATCAACTTATCCTCCTGTAGCTTCTTGAATACCAAGTCCAAGTGTTTGAGGTGCTCTTCTCTTGTCCTACTAAAGATGAGTATGTCATCCAAGTAGACTACTACAAACTTCCCAATGTAGTCTTTCAGTACCTCATTCATCAACCTCATGAAAGTTGATGGGGCATTTGATAGGCCAAATGGCATGACTAGCCATTCATATAGTCCTTTAGTAGTTTTTAAGGTTGTCTTCCACTCATCCTCTTCATTCACCCTTATTTGGTGGTATTCACTTTTCAAGTCTATCTTTGTGAAATATCTAGCCCCTCCTAGACAGTCCATTAGGTCTTCTATCCTAGGGATAGGGAACCTATACCTAATGGTAATCTTGTTGTTTTCTCTAGAGTCTATACATAACCTCCAAGTTCCCCCTTTCGTAGGTGCTAGGACTGTGGGTACGACATAAGGGCTAATGCTCTTTCTTATAAGACCTTATTCTAACAATTCTTGAACTTGCCTAGCTATCTCTTCATTCTATTGGGGAGTCATTTTATAGGCTGCCTTATAGGGTAGGGTGGCTCCAAGGATTAGGTCTATTTGATGACTTACTGACCTCTTAGGTGGTAAGGTGGCTGGTTGTCCATCACTCACTATTCCTTGATACTTAACTAGCATCTATTGAACTTCTTTGGACAACTCTGTCTTCTTTCCTTATTTGTCTGCAAATTCTTTTGGTTTCAACACCAGTGCAAAGCCAATTCCTTGTCCTTCTTCCAAAGCTTCTAAGAACTCTTTTTCAGTCACCATAAGGACATTGGGGCCAGTAGGCTTCACTTCTGCATCTTCCAACAGTGACTGAATCTTATATGTCACATTGTCTTTCTTGAAAGTGTAGGAGTTTTTCACTCCATTGTGCATAGCCATTCTATCAAATTGCCATGGTCTACCTAGGAGAAATTGACATGTGTCCATAGGTAAGACATCACATAAGACTTTATCTTTATATCTCCCAATGGAGAATTCCACCCAAGCTTGTTCATTAACTAGGACATGTTGTCCTTTGTTAAGCCATGTGACCTTATAAGGATTGGTATGGGGTATCCTGGTCATATTTAACTTACTGATTTCCTCCTTTGACACTATATTTTTAGTTGATCCTAAGTCTATGATGACTCTACATACCTTTCCCATCATTTTACACTTCACTTTAAAGAGTGCTCTCCTCTGACTGTTTTCTTCCTTCACTGGCTCTTTTATGAGAGTTCTTCTCATCATAAGGTTTTCTCCCTCCTCTGATTCCAATGGGACTTCAGGATTCTTGTTCCCATTTGTCTCTTCATGAACATAGTTCACTCTTTTATCTCCTCCTTGTGAAGAACTTCCCTTCTCTGGACACCTATATGCAGGATGTCCTAACTAGTTACAATGATAACACTTCATGTTGGCAAAATAGTTGCCTCTCCCTTGACTACTGCCTCTTCCTCTATTGTTATAGTTCCTTACTCTACTTAAGCTACCTCTGTTGAAGTTCCCTTCATGTTGTTCAGTAAGATTAGCCTTTGATTGTCCTTTAGATTCAGAGCTTCTACCTCCATAGTTACTTCTTTGTCCTCTAGTGTCTCTTCCTCTACCCCTTCCTCTTGAGGTATTGGAATCTTGTTTCTTCTTCAGTTTATCCTCCACCTTGATAGAAATTTGATGGCACTTCTGAACTGTATCAGGATTCAAAAGACTCATCTCATCTTGAATGGTCCATTTGAGGCCATTAAGATACCTTGCAACCTTCACTTTTTCATCTTCAGCTACTCTTGACCTCATACAAAGTCTTTGAAACTCTTCAGTGTATGAGTTGACATCTAGGTCCTTCTGCCTTAGACCTTATCTTCTCTTATGGAGTTGGATTTCATAATCCTCCAGAATGTAAGCTTCTCTTACTTTTTCTACCATAGCTCTCCATGAAGCTATATGTTTCTCCCCATCCTTCTCTCTTTCATCCTGGATGAACTTCCACCAGGTGAGAGCTGATCCTCTCAATATTTCTTTGGCAACCTTCACTTTTTGAGCTTCTATGATTCCATCACACTCAAAATGGTTTTCTAAGCCCTTTATACAATCAAGAGCTACTTCTAGTTCCATTTTTCCACTGAAAATGGGAACTCTCTCCAAAGCTTTACCACTCATAGCTTTCAGAGCTTTCAAGAATTGTTCTTGTTCACTGATAGGGTCTGCTTCAGGTATTTCATCTTATATTTCAATGTCCTTGCCTTTCCCATCAAACTTGTCTAAGACTTCATCTGCCTTCACATCAACTTCATCAACTTTTTGTTTAAGTTGAGCTAATATGTCTTGAAGTAGTCTATTCTCTACTTCTTTGTCATCCACTTTCTTTGCTAGTCCAGCATTTGTCACCATTTTTAATTCTCCAATGGATTTTGTAGGCTGAAACATTAACCAAAAGCCTAATCAAAGAGGCTCTGATACCAATCTGATAGATTTAATCTCCTAGGTGTGCTCACACAACTCCCAAGATAGGACCTAGTTTGTCACTATCCAAATTTAGGTTCCTAACTCCAATTTAGGACCTTCCTAAGTCATTGGAAACTCTATCTAAGACTCCTCCCAACTCTTCTCAAAGAGTTATGATGTTGTGTTTTCACCTTGGATGACAACTATCTCAATTTGGTCACAATACTCTATAAGGGCTTGAAGAAACTATTCCATATTTCTCCATACCAATACTCTCCATGCTACAAGGGAAATGTAGGAACTTGTGATGTCCTTCCTACATCCAAACAAATTACAATACATAAATTTTTAGACCCAAAATGGTCAAGTTCTTGGATGATCTCCAAACTGTCCTATTAGGCCTAGTAGTCCTATTAGCCCTATCTAGAGGGTTTTTCTGGATTAACTCCCAAAACTTGCTCCTGACCCCCAAAAATAAAATGTGATCCAGATACCCTTTATGGATACCTAAAATATTTCTAAGGTCTTGGGTCCCCAAATCATTCGTACACCACTGTCCTTGAAAGTAGGGCTTTTAGGCCTAATTTAGCTCTTTACAAGCTATGCTCTGATTTCTCCTCACAAATCAATCCCGATGGATCGGTCATGCTATGAACTTGATCCTAGGGACTTATAAGACCCTAATGACTCTCTGACATCACTTGGTTCAGTTCACCATATCATTCCCTTATCTTTGCAATGATTTCTAATCTCCCATGCACCTAACCGGGCTGTGCTGACTCGCCTAGGGCATGAGTTTTAAAATAGTTCCACACCTTTCCAGACCTCCTACTCCTATATACATTATGTATAGAGACTCACCTATTCATTCCATTCAACCTTTTATGATTCCCATGGTTGAATTTCATGCGGGAGCCATGAAAGCAAAAACTGTCTGTAAGAGACCAACAGACTAGCTAATTAGTAAATAATTTCCTACAACTTGAAGATCAACTCTAAAATACTAAAAACTGAAATGAAAAATATTTTATCACTCCACACTACATGAATCCATAGATAAATCTCGAGTTTCAATCAGTTACAACACCATTCACATGCAAAAAGAGTCGGCTGTGTACTGTCTGCAGAGATGTCTTCTTCTTGCTCACCAAAAACCTGATTACAATCACTCTCTCCTAGGATTTGAGCCTAAGAGTGTCTAAGATACCCTTCTTCACCATTCTAGGTCATTTGGAATCAATTCCCACTCCTACATTTGTGGGAATCCAATGTTGCCGAGTTGCATGCAACATTTACAATTTCTTGCAAATGTTGTCATGACAACTTTTGGCTTCTTTTGCATTAACTATGCAAACTAGAATCTAGGACCTCTAGGCTGTGTAGTTCAATGAACTAACATCATTAAATGGCCTTAAGGAATATTTTACATCACTCATGCGTCAAGAACACATTTTGGACCCAAATCCCAACATTAGATCAACTAAGACTTAAACTAACAAAACAACTAACAAAGACTAATTGGTGACCTTAGTCCTAATACTAACTCACCTAGTCCACATGACCTA
>MU224296.1:78611-97077 GCA_018584345.1 Thuja plicata | reverse complement strand
TTTGGACCCAAATCCCAACATTAGATCAACTAAGACTTAAACTAACAAAACAACTAACAAAGACTAATTGGTGACCTTAGTCCTAATACTAACTCACCTAGTCCACATGACCTACTAAGGCCTCAAATAAAACACACCTCTCTGACTTGGCTAAGGTCAGATACAAGCCAAAAACTACTAAGGCTTGAGGATTTCCTAGATGCTCCTACATCATCTTACAATGCTAGTAACGATACATACAAATTAGAAGAAAGAGATAACAATGTATTTTAGATTTTGTTAAAAATTTGATCAACGTGTATTTTCAAAATATTCTACTTCCATATTACTTATGTATTCCCATATTTTACATTATTTAAAAATATTTTTTTATCAAATCTAATATTGGTTTTATACTTTTTGGCATCAGGTGCAATGAATAGTCTGCATGGTGAATTTTTGGGATAACTCAACCAATTTGTTGCTACCAACTTCTTAGTGTAAGTTTCTTTCACCGACCATTCATATTTTGTAATGAAATGAAGTTGGAAAAAAGATAAAATATGTTCTAAATGAAATTTTAATATAAATTTGGGTCTCACGTGGCGATCCAAACGTCTAGGTACATGGGTATGTCATTGATGATGTCAATGGGGTCAAAACCAAATCTAAAGGTGCTAGAAGGTTATCTATCGAACAACTTGGCACCGTGGAAGACAGATAGCTTGCCCTCAACACTGTTGATGCTACTACACAAATGTTAATGGTGCACTCTATAAACTTTATATTTGCATGCATTTAAAATTAGGGCAATGCCCTCTATGAACTTGAATGAGACTTTATATTTGCATGTATATAAAATTAGGGAAATGCCCATTACAACTTGATTGTTGGGTTCAAATTATTCTTGATATTCAAATAACTCTGATAGTTAATAATTTTTTAAATATTCATTGTTTCATAGATGAGCCCCCTTTACAATAAAAGCTAGACCTTATCTTGTTTTAAATTCATCTTTGCAAGTTTTGATTGTAATGTGTATTGTTTATTCAATAGTTCTCTTTCAAAGATGGAGTTAAATACTTTTTATAAACAATAATGGTTGAAGTATGTGATGTGGATTCTAAGTAGAGTTTCATGTATGTATGAAAGGTTTTCACACAATTGTCTGATCTACATCTCCTAATGCTAATTTACTACAATTAGTCACAACAATTAGTTTAATTGAATTTAACTCTTACTTGAAAAGACCAATTAGACAAGAATCATAAGGATAAGGAATTCTCAAATAAATCCTATTTATCAAATTTCTATGACAGTAAATAATTCTTTCATAAGAAGATTTAAGACAACCTTCACTTTCTTGAAATGAAACCACAGAGAACTAATCCTGAACAAAAGAATCTTCCACAACACAAAGTAAAAAATAGAATCGAGTCTTTGTATTTGCTTTTTATAAAAGATTGATCTCTTGATCTTTTTATATGTAATCTATCAAGATGGCATAAAGTATTGGAATAGATTTGATTGTTTAATTCTTCTATTTCTTATCTTCTCTATCTCTAATTTCGATTATCTAATTCTGCTACTTGATTAGTTTTTTTTCTACTTGTAATTTCTTTTACAATACTTTCTTATATGTAATTTTTACAATTATCTATTAATTTCCTTCCTACTAATTTCTTATACCTCTCATTCTAATTTACTCCTTCAACTATTTTGAGATCTAATCTTCTATTGATACTATCAGATTTACTTCTTCTACCTTTAATTAAAAACTAGTGTTGAACTTGAATGTAGTCTTAGATATATTAGACCAGTGCCTTATTCCTTTTGGGAATTAGATTTATCCACTTTCAAATCCTATGTTCAACTCTAAGAGAAATTTTTAAATCCTCCCTTGGATGGATATGTCAACTACCCAACCCCCAATACTATATAATTGTATGATATCTTTCGCAGTTAGTCCAATTGAATTTAACTTCCCCTTTGAAAGACCAATTAGACAAGATACAAAAAATAATTAATCTCAAATATATCTTGCTATTCAAACTATGAAAATCCCACACAATATCTTCATATGTTGATTTAGAGCAGCATTTATCTACCGTAGATAAAAACAACATAGGACTAATTTGAAATGAAAAATCTACAACACATCTGGAACAAGAGAAATGAATTTATATTACTTTAAAAATATATAGAGTCTTACAATTTATGATATGATTCTACCTCCCTTAAAATATGGTCTTGGTTTCTCCTTTATACAAATTGAGGAGAAACAACAAGATTTGGTCCGTTCATAATCACACCTTTTCATAACTATAACTGAAATTACAATAACTAAAGATTATACTGGAAAAATATTAAGTAACACATTAAAGAGATAACCAAATGCCTTTGGAAAAAAATAAACATCACACTTGAAATGAGGAATTAATGACTCCAGGGTTTGATTCATCACGTGATCCTTTTCCAATTTTCTCTTCTTCTTCAAGTACCTATTTCTTCTTTTGGGAGGCCATCCTGATAGGCCTCAAGTATTCCTCTACCCATTCTTAGATCTGAACATGAGTAGGACATTGGTAGTGGAGAATATATGGCATTCTATGAAAATGGTGTGACAAAATTACTATAACTAGCCTTTTGATTGTAGGCCTATTACGAAATTACTATAATTAGCTTTGGTCACTACCAAAAGGCTAATTATAGATCCCAATTATTGAAAAAAAATGATTCATACAAAAAATTACTAAAATAATTCTATTATATAAATATATAAATAAAACCATTCCTTTTAATACAATTTAATTTAAAACAAGTGTCACATTGTGTCTTGCCTTCATAATATAGTAATACAAATATATACTTTTGATATTAATCAAGAGGAAGAACAAGGGTGCTGACCCTTACACAACCACAACCCAAAAGCGTTTGAGATCAACAACCAAATAATAGGCCACTTACAACTCAAATATCTACTAGACCATTAAAAGCACTTAATCGAAAGGAGGCCTACAAAAGAAGAGCCCATAATAGGCCACTTATATCACTCTGACCAAAAGGACCATTAACAATACACAACCAAAAGGCTAATTATAGAACAAGAAACAATAGAAAATAACCCACAAGAGTGGGGTATCCTTATAATAAGGGTTTTGAAAGGACCACCAAGCCTTTTCACTGGGTGTGAAGAGGGTTCCCAAAATTGTCCACTAGAATACAACAATATTGCCTCAATAAAAAGACAACCTCCTTCCTGTGAATCTCCTTTCCACCTCAATACAAATTGAGCCCACCTCTATAAGAGAAAAAAAGGAAGAGACCATAATATTGGAGTACCAACCACAACTCCATCCCATGACCAAGTTGCCACCAAAAGGAGAAGGCCACATTAAGTTACAATTTTCCTCTTTCACAAAGTAAATCTCCAACTCCATAGTGGATGCTTCCACCTCTATAATAACCAAAAAAGATGACGAAGGAAACCAAATGAGCCAACCTCTCACCGTGGCCATCAAATCACACCCCACCATAGAACGGTTAGAATCAATATCCGTAGTATCCCAATAGAAGGGCTCAGAAACAATGAGTGGAGGCCCACTTCCAAGAAAGGAGCAAATAAATCTCAGTGTTAGCAAAGGCAATCACAACCTCAAAATCTGCAACAAATCTAAACCAAAAATAACCAAAGGACAGAGCGAGCCCTTGAAAAATAATAGAAAACAACTAGCCATCATAGGAAACAAGACTATTTTCCTTACTAACTAAAAATGAATAATCTAACTGAAAAGACAAAAAGCAACTTGACATTGTTGGCAACCTCTGTTAGTAGTAACTGAGAGGGGGGTGGGGTGGGTGAATTAGTGGCCTCAAAAATTAATCCTTAAATCAACCCTTCAAACTTAGTACCACAAATTATACCTCTAGTTATCTTCAGTCCTATAAGATGAATGCCTTGAAATACTTATATCAAATTACTACTTGTCGGAATGTTTTGTAAAACCTTCTTCTGTATGTTTACCGATAAGCAGTCTTTCTATTTACCGAAACACAGTAAATAACTAGTGTATACCGATCAATCTAGAATAACTTATGTGAAATGCAAAATAGTAAAGTAATGAAACATAAACACATAACACATGGATTTTTAACTTGGAAACCCTGTTAAGGGAAAAATCACTGGGACCAGTACCCCAAGTTTTTCGCTTAGTATCTGGCATCTAATGCTACCATCCTTGATTAAACACTCACTTGGCCTATCAATAGGTATCGGGCATATCCAATGTTACTTTCTATGATCAAACTTTTTGATACTCTTTGGGATGTATCTCAATTACAAAAGACTTTTAAGTCCTGCTCGGTTAAGGGACTTGATGCTTCAATGGTTAAACTGAAACAGTAAATTGATATGTTCACACATACAACTTGAATTGTAGATTTTTAGATCTATTGTAAGTGTGTTACCTCTCTGATCAATATAATCAATTCAATACCTTTCCTTCACACTGTTCTACTCTGTGACGTTGTTTCACTGTTCGTTGGTGTCTGCAGAATCTATCTCTTTCCTCAGCTTGTTGATCAGGTCTGAATGAAGACTTTCTTCTTCTTTAGAATCTCTTCAACATCTATTCTCTTTTCACTCCCCTTCACCCCAAATTTGTAATGAATTAGGTTGTCTCTTTATAGACATTATTTCACCATTTCTAGGTTCTTGATTTTCTTGATCTTGGCGTGATCCACAATTCTCGCCAATTAGATTTAAAGAAAAACTTTAGTTTTATCTCATAGAGATCTTCTTGCCAACTGGAGAAAGCAGCTTTAAATCCTTTACTTATCTCCGGCTTTATCTTGTCGATTAAAACAATGATAAGTATCAGTTAAGTCTATTTTTAGCTCTTGACAGCTAAGCATTTTGACATTTCTGAACTCTCTTTTCTGTCGGTCAATACTTCAGTTTGTCATCGGTGATAGCTGCTTGTTCCATCGGTGTGACTTCAGTTGACTTCGGGATCTCTATCCTTGTCTTTTCTGTCGGGAAACATTGTGACTTTGCTCATGTATAATGTTGTGCATTTGCTCATCGGGTAACACTGTGACTTTGTTCTTTTACTCTGTCCATCGGTGTGCACTCCGTCGGTGTATACAGTCACTTTGTGAATACTAGACTTATATGCATTACTGATAGCATAGCCTTTGATTCATCAGTTCTTTGAAGTCTTTGGTAGTATGTCTATGACCATACATATTATATCAAGTTGGCATCAATGACAATAAAATACATTAACTGATTTAATGTCTTGCATAAACTTTCTATGTCACTGTGATAATCAACTTAACATCTTCAAACATTCAATTAGTTATAGTTCATCAATCTCTCCCTTTGGAATTGATGGAAACACACTATATTATCACACTATATTACTGCTAATACAATATGAAATATAACAGTTGAAGTTCATCAAACTACCAATCTTATGTATTATAACCAATAAAAATATATGATCCTCGGTAAGTTTATATAACTTAGATTTGATTCTTGCAGCTCTCTCTGTGTCTTCAATCCCTTTACTAGATAGATGTAGAATCTTTATTTTTATGATGTGATGTGTTCTTCTTCTGTGTCATACTCTCTCCCTTTCACTATCCTCTTTTTTTTTATGTCTCTTGTCAGCAATTCTTTCCCTTTGTATGTACTCTCCCTTTTTGGTTACATCTCTCCCTTTGGATAATGTGATGGATATAATCTCTCCATGATGTATAATATCTCCCATGAATATAATCTCTCCTTGATGTGATATCTTGACGTGATAATGGATATAATTTCTCCCTTTGACAGCAATGCCAAACAAATATTTTTGACAGTTTTGCCAAACAAATCCTTTCTATCCATAATATACTCCTTGAATTTTCCAATCCATCAGCAATCCAATAACTCTGGTGCTCGGAGTAGATAAATACCTTATTTTGTATAGATTTATATTTGAAGTCTGTCTTTGTGCTTGCATCAACATGAATGATATTCTAATAATATGCAGGCTGATACAGCCTTCTAGTCATTTTACTGACCAGCAGACTAGGGTCTGAACCCTAGTCTTTTTCTCAAGTACTCAAATGCATCCTTGGGCAGTGGCTTGGTGAAGATATCAGCTAATTGTTCCTTTGATTGCACATACTCAAGTATCACGTCCTTTTCTTGAACTTTTTCTCTCAAATAATGATACTTGATGGCAATATGCTTTGTTTTAGCATGCATGACTGGATTGTTGGAAATGTTTATTGCACTTGTATTATCACAATAGATAATTATTGGTTCAAGAATTTTCATATGCATACCTTCCAGTAACTGTTTGATCCATGCAATATTTGAGCAGTTTGCAGTAGCAACAACATACTTTTCTTTTGCAGTAGACTGAGAGATGCATCCTTGCTTCTTGTTGATCCATGTGACAAGTCTGTCACCCATAAAGAATGCTCCTCCAGTTGTGCTCTTTCAGACATCAATATTTCCAGCCCAATTAGCATTGGTAAAGCCCTTAAGTTCAAATTTGCATTCTCTTTTATACCATAAGCCATGTTCCTCGGTATTCTTCAGATATCTTAGGATTCTTTTCACAACAGTCATATGTGATTCCCTGGGATTAGCAAAAAATCTTGCAACTATTCCTACTGCATGTGCAATGGTTGTACTAGTATGTATAACATACATGAGTTTTCCAATCATTAATCTATACAAAGTCTGATTTACCTCTGATGACTTGTCCTCCTTTGTCAACTTGCATCCAGTTGCCATCGGTGTTCCAACTGGTTTGGAATCTTTCTTCTTGAATATTTTCAACACTTCCTTAATGTATTTGGATTGTGTAATGAAAATACCTTCATCTTGTTGCATGATCTACAGACCAAGAAAGAACTTGATCTCTCCAAACATAGACATCTCAAACTCTTTGCTCATTTCATTTGAAAATGATTTGCATAACATATCATTGCCTCCAAATATGATGTCATCAACAAATATCTCAGCAATCAAAATGTTAGCATCAATATCTTCCTCTAAATAAAGATTACCATTTTCACTATTCCTTACAAATCCAATACTTATGAGATAGGAATGAAGTCTTTCATACCAGGCTCGGGGTGCTTGTTTCAATCCATACAAGGCTTTGTGCAGTCTACATACCATGTTCATCTTGTCTGGAGCAAAAAACCCTTTTGGTTGTTCAATGTATACCTCTTCTTCAAGTCTCAACCTAGGTTTGGAACCAATGAGGAAGCCAAGGAAAGAATAAAAACATGCTTAGTTATGAAGAAAATTGACAAAAAGAAAGAAAAAATAGTCAAGACACTGAAGAAAAATTTGTCGGTAAATGATGAAGAGTCTGAATAAAAGGGTGACACTAAGCAGTAGTCACCCATCAGTGAAGAAGAACAATTGAGTGAATCTGAATCTACAGAGTCCCATGCACCACCACCACCCCTAAAGAAACCAAGTACCATTTCTGCATCATAGACAAGGAGTCACACTGCCAAAGCAGACTCAACACCGGTCAAGAAAGGACAGGTGAGGACTTACAAAAGGAATCCTCAAACAGGGCAAACATCAAAACCTAAGAGGAGAAAAAGATTCATCAAAACTAAGGAAGATATAGAAGATATTGAATAGGAAGAACAACCTGTAAAGAGTAAATATCTTAAAATAATTGATGAAATTGTTGCATCAATCACCAAATCAGGTGGCATATCAGATCCTAAGGTTAGATAATGGTTAACTCTAAAAACCGAGTATCAGAATAAGATTGAAGAAGCCATCATTAAGGAAATGATTGCATGCAAATATGTGCATATCCAATTTGATAAAATGATGCCACAAGAACTTCTTGACAAAATTTCAGCAAGGTGGATATATGCACTAAAGGAAGAAAAATAGATAAGGGAAAGATCCCTAGTTTCAATTATGCCACCCGAGTCCAAGATGGAAGAAATTGATGAAATGATGAACAAGCATTCATAGAAGTTCTTAACAAAATTAAGAGCCTACAAAGTACTGGAGGGAAGATTAATTGATCTTGACAAAGAAAGCAATGATATCTGGAATAAAATCATCAATCCACCTAAGGAGGATTCAAGACCCAAGCCACTATTAGCTCTTACTGAGGATCCTCACAATGAAGAAGATCAGGCTAAACCAATCCCAGAACACATTCTTATAAATGATGGTGAGGATGTTAATGAAGAAACATTGAACACAAAAGCTAACAAGGATATGGATACTACAGATGAAACATTCATTGATAATACTATCATTGATATTACCGGAGAAGATCCTGCATATGAGGTAAAGGGAGATGAAGATATTATTGTTACCTCCAAGTAGCCCAAGGAGCAAGATATTGTTAGAATAAATTAGAGGGGGGGAGTGAATCAGTGGCCTAACAAATATTCCAATAAATCAACCTTAAAACTTAGTACCACAATATTAAGAATCTAGTTATCTTCAGTCCTACAAGATGAATGCCTTCAAACAATCTTAACAAATAACTACTGCTCAGAGTTCATTGTTAAACCTTATTCTTACAGTTTACCGATTAGCAGTCTTTTATTTACCAAAATGCAGTAAATTTCTTCGTGTATACCGATCAATCTAGATTAGTTATGTGTAATGCAAAACACTAAAGTAATGACTCATAAACACAATGACACGTGGATTTTCAACGTGGAAACCCTGTTAAGGGAAAAACCACTTGGGACCGGTAACCCAAAATTTTCACTCTTCTAAAGTGAGCTCGGTGAAGAGCCAACCCTGTTAAAGGTTACAAACACACTGTTAGGTGTGACCTTGTTAGAGGATTTAAATAGAATAGTTTGTCACTTGATATCGGGCATATCTATGCTACCTTTTATTACCAAACCCAGTGTAGTTTGTCAAATGGCATCTAACATCTCATGCTATCTTCATGACCAAACCTTTTTATACTCCTTGGGATGTATCTCAATATAGAAAGGATTGTTAAGTCCTTTTTGGTTAAGAGACTTTCTGATTCAATGGTTAAACTGAAACAATAAATGACCTGTTCACATATACATCTATACTTTGCAAATTTTCAGATCTATTGTAAGCTCGTAATACCTTTTTGATCAATGTATATTTTCAATACCTTTGCTCCACTTCTTTCTGCTCGGTGATGCTGCACTTCTCTGTTTCTCGGTGTCCACAAAATTAGCTTTGTTCTTCAGCTTGATTGATCAGGTCTGATTGAAGACTTCTTTCTTCATCAGTTTCTCTTCAACATCTTCTTTCTCTATTCATGCCTAATTCATAATGAATTATCTTGTCTCTTTATAGACATGATTTCATCATTTCTCAGTTCTTGACTTTCTTGTTCTTGGTGTGATCCGCAATCTTAGTCAATCTTGCTTTAAAGCTTTACTTCAGTTTTATCCCATAGATTTCTCTTTGACAATTGGAATAAAACAACTTTAAATATTTCTCTTATCTCTGGCTTTAACTTGTCGATGAAAAAATATTAACAACCAGTTAACTCCTTCTTTAGCTCTTGCCAACTAAGTCTTTTGTCATTTCTGAACTTCAGTTCTTTTCGGTGTTTTAACTCTTTGTTAGCTTCGGTCAAAAATTCAGTTCTCCTCGGGCATCTCCATCGGGGTTGTCTATCTATTGGGCATCACTGTGAAGTTCTGATTGTCGGTAATGCTTGTTATTCTGCTTGTCAATAATGCTTGTTGGGTTTCTTTCTTGGGAAACACTGTGAATTTCCTTTCAGGTTTCTCTGTTCGTTGGGGTGCACTGCCTGTTGGTGTTTGTAGTATCTTAGTGAATGTTGATCTTTTATGCATTGCTAATAGCATAATATTTATCTCTCTGATTCTATGAGGTATTTGACACTTTGTATATAACCAATTAGATTATATAAAGTTGACATAAATGACAATACAATACATTAACTGATTTAATGTCTTGCATAATCTTTTTGCAGCTTGATGATCATAAACTTAGCATCTTCAAACATTCAATCAGATATAGGTCATCAAATACAACTACAGATGTTGCACAGGTGAATATACTAGGCCAAATTCCATTATTGATATAGGCTATCAATATCATCTCACAAAAGTAGAAGTCACCCAAGCCTGATGCAAGCATACCCGAGGATAAGGGTGAAGAGGAACCAAAAAACACATCTGATGAGAAGAATATAGATGGAGAGAAAAATATAACAAATGGAGAACATAAAGAAATAGGAGGAGAGAAAAAAGATAAAGGTGTAAAAGAGAAACAAGGTGATACCACTCCTAAGGATACCGAAGGAGATGCTGCAGGTAAGGCTAAGGTTGATGTGGAGACGTCCACTCCCAACCGAAAGGTAGACACTGGGTAGTAGGATACAA
Organism: Thuja plicata; assembly: GCA_018584345.1. Taxonomy (NCBI): domain Eukaryota; kingdom Viridiplantae; phylum Streptophyta; class Pinopsida; order Cupressales; family Cupressaceae; genus Thuja; species Thuja plicata. The sequence continues at coordinate 86,694 of MU224296.1, read as the reverse complement.
TAACACATACTCCAAAGCCTTCACCAAGCACATCAGACCAAGCAAAGGAACTTGCTATGGTAATGCATACAGTTCCCTCCACAAATGTATCCAAGAAGAAGAAGAAAAAGAAAAAGAATCCAGTTACATTGGATGAGATTATTGAGATACCAGCATGTGATCCAAGGACATTGGATCCAGAGGCACTTACAAACTATGCAGAACTTTGTAGAAGAAAATATATCCAAGATAAGATTAAAAAGGAAACAAAGGACACATGAGTACTTGAAACAACAAGGGATATACTTCAACAGATAGTACCTGATACAAACATTGATCAAAATACATCTATCATTGATCAATTAGTCATTCTTACTGACACAATCCAATCACAGAATGTGGATGCAGAAAAGGCAATAGAAGAATGAGTAGAGAAAAAGTATCAATAGAAATTGACAGAGAAAATCAGCCAAGAAGTGGCTGAGAACAAGGTAAATCTATCTAAACAACTAAATGAATTAGAACCAATCATTTCAGAAGCTATCACCTTACTTCAGAAGTTAAGCACATTAGAGCACTTCACTAAAGAAAATAGTGAAAAGATTGCAAAAATAGATGCAGATCTTACTGCCAGTTCTCAAAGTCTCTCAAACACTAACAATGCAATCAAGTTTCATCATGCAAAGGTAATGGAAGCAAAGAAGTTGACACTTCAAATTAAAGAAGCAGAATCAAAGTTCAGAGATGAGGTAACCAAGCTACAGGCTCCACAGCTATCAAATCTTACACTACTGCAGTAACGTATGACCACGAACAGACAATTGATAGCCACCCTGGAGATGTCTGTCACCAACAGTATCTATGATATGCACGCAAGAATTATATTGGAGCAAATGGCCCTAAAAAACCTTCAATAAAAATGGGAGAAGATGATGGAAGACATGAACAACTCCCATTCCCACATTTTTGACAAGTTGTAAGTAATTACACCTTTGCCCTTACTATCAAAAAAGGGGGAAAATGATCTGATACAGTATAGGGGGAAAATGGGGAAAATGATATGATAAAAGGGGAAGATAAGGTGAAAAGGGAGAATAGTATAAAGGCAAGTGTACATATACTATACTGACATATACATAGGGGCAGTCATAATGACAAGGTAAACACATGGTGTACATACTACACATTTTAAGTATTTGCACATATCAGTTTTTGATACTAATGTCAAAGGGGGAGATTGAAGACATATTTTGCCATTAGTACGCAAAGGAAAATAGTTTTGAAACCGTCGGTAACACCAACACCAAAATACATGTTTATTGCAACTCGAAAGACAAGTTCACAAGGGAACCTGACGACACAATTCACTAAAGCAACCCAAAAATGTTACAAGAGGAACCCGAAAGAGTAACCCGATAGAGAAACTTGACAGAGGAACCCAACAAGCAGATTACAGTGTAACCCAACAGAACAGATACTAGAGGAACCCGACAGACTACAGAGAAACCCGAGCACCATTCTACCGAGAGACAGTTATAAATCTCGAGAAATGTGGATCTGACTTCCATGTCAGATAAAACACTTTTGTTTTATATTTCATTTTTTGATTAGCTTTAAATCCATTTCTTAAGAGACAAGAAATGTAATTGTAATTGTTTTAATCAGTCTAACTGATTGAAAACATGCAAACTAGGAGATCAAGGTCAAGTTGTAAACCTTTGATCATAGAGTTATCATTGTTATGCATGAAACTCATTTAGGTAAAACTCATTTGTATAAATAGATGTGTAATCAATCAGAACATAAGGATATGATGATGATTGTAGCCACAGACACATCTATGGATTAGAGACAGAATTTTATGCAGAAGAACAACCAAAGATGAAATTAGTTATCAAGAACAAGATCCAAGGCTACCGAGCAGAACAAAGGTATTGATCAATCACTATAGGTGATAATTATACATGTAATCTTTAATGGATCTATAATCAGAAATTCTAGATTGCATATACTCAGGTCAATGAATATTTTTGGCTATATTCTAACAAGTGTAGCAAATAGAATAAATTCTTGAGAAAGGTGGATTTATCAATCCTTTGTAAATCTCTTAACCGAGTGCACACTAAACAGTGTCGCTAAAATCTCTTAACAGAGTAGACCTTAACCAATCTTAAAATTACTCCTAACAGGGTAGATCATCAGAAGTGATCAAACTTGTAAGCCTTAACTGACCCCTTCCATTCTGTAGATAGTGAAGCTTTGTGGGTTTCATCCCCACCGCAGTTTTTACCTTCTAACATGGTTTTTCTATGTTACCAAATCTTGTGTCATGTGTCAATACATTTCATGAATGTTTACATGCTAATTGAGTTTATGATTTGATATAACATACACAAAGATATAATAGCACATATGGTTGGTAATACAATTGATTACTAATAGGATTAAGGTTAAGTGATAAAAGTTTTAAGGGTACTGATTCACCACCCCCCCCCCCCCTCTCAGTACACACCACTCCATTATTTCCAACACACTTGACCAAGAAGAATACATCGAATTGATAGTAGATACATGACATCAAAAAAATGAATATATATAATAATATATCTCCAAGGATTAAAATTTCACATGCAATAATGAAAACATCATTATAAGTAATATATTTTTTGAATTAAAATGTTACAACACTTCACAAATTTTGGTTCCAATCATATTGGCAAATACAATAAGAGAAAATCCTAAGCTATAATATAGTCACAACTGATCGCTTACAAGATTTCTTGAAATTCTAGAAACTAAGGGAATATTCAATTATAGATATATGTCACAAAAGAACTATCTCCCTAAGATTCACAACTATGCTACTAAACATATGATTGGACTTGTAGGAACTGACTAGAATTTGCTTACACTTACAAATGTGTGAAAATGGAGAGAATGATTAACCATTGTTTTGGTAAATGAACTAATATTTATGATACTTTATGTGGTCACTAAAATTTCTTGCAAGATTTCAATGTGGCATTGTATGTTATAATACAAGTTGAGATCCTATAGAATTTGTTTCATACATAGCTTGGAATTGGCATAAGATCATTGATATATAGAACTTTAAGCACTAGACTTATGACAACATGGTGTTCTTATCATCCACCATACTTTTTCATGAAGATATATACCTGTAAAAATAACATGATTTTTGTAGTTGGGAAAACATTTTTGGAGTAGTTGCAAGGTCAAGAAGGCATTTAATGACATCTTGGGAGGTTCAAGCAAGTAATTAGGGCAACAATGGAAATTTTAGATGTTTAAAAAAGGTTGCGAGGTTAGAAAATGAATTATAGGAATTCAATACAAAACTAGACTTGGGAGAGGAACATTGTAATAGAAGTTAGAAAGTCCATTAGAGTCCAAGAAAGATGGAGAAAAGGTAAAGAAATTGACATGGAGAAATATGAGAAAACAATGTGCAAGTACACATAGGAACTAGATATTGAAGTGGAATTTTAGAAGTCCAATGAAAGTTTGTTGTAAAGATACAAGGGAAATGTGGGGAAAGACGTGGGAACCAAAGGTTTGGATGTTTGAAGGGAGTGAGAAATCCTAAAGGGGGAGTTGGGTGTGGGAAATATTATGAAAATGAAGGGAAGTGGATGAAGTGAAGGTGGAAATTTGTGAGGCCCCACCCTTTTTATTGATTAGACATTTATTTTATTTTGACTATAACTATGTTGACACTCTATATTATTGCTTATTCTTATGACCATTTAGACATTGGAGTCAATACTGAAAAATGATTTTATGAGTGGAATAGTTTTACTTGTGCATTAATAATGTTATATGCTTGAAGGTTAATTAGAGATCATATTTCCCTAGATAAATTAATATGAATTGTTTGATGGTGTTTAATTCCTATGTCGAATTAGGATTATGCTATGTGTGTTATTTATCTAGTGGATATATATGGAATGACTATACACTACTATAATTGAGATTCATGAGGATTATGTTATTTAAAATTGAAAAAAACAATTGAATGTTGTCAAGATGTTTTATTGAGCTTTTTGAGTGAAATTATATTCTGTGAATGTGTATGCTTTTAAATTATGTTTCTTTGACTATGACATTACTTAGACATAATAACATATAAATCGAAGTGTGTAGGATAATTTTATGGTCAAAACAATCAAAGGTTTTCGATAAATCCTATTGAAATTAAACCGATGATAGTAGACTGGTCCATTTAGAGGGAGTAAAGTCTCTATGTGGTGTTATTTGTTGTAATGTAAAATGTGCATATTAAATTGTGATATTTGATTTACATCAAGGTTTATAAAGTTAAGATGTGAGTTGAGCTAGTATCCTAGTCAAGGCTGTTTTCGGATTTGATCTTTATTAAATTTAAAAAATGGTTTAAAATGTTTTTTCTATTCATTTTTTTCATTCTCAAGGCTCTATGATGTGTACCTATGGATGAGGTACTTATTATCTTGGACTGTGGCCAAGATTTACCTCCTTTCAAATGCCATTTAATTAAAGTTGCAGATTTAGAGTTTTAAGGATGTAGGATGGTTGCTTTGTTACCATATCGTTATTATTCACCAATGCTCATTCATGAGCTTGGAAATCTCACAAGGTTTCACACATGTGAGCACACCTTGTAATATGTTTGATGGGTTGAGGTCCAAAATAGGTCTCCTCTTTTTATTGTCTTCATGTTCATGGGGTTTATGATTGCTTTTTCGATTCACTATTGCATGCATCGTTTACTCCCACTATGCTAAAATAATTGTTATCATGTTCAAGGGGTTTATGATTGTTTTAAATCCCATTAACTAATATAGTTAATGGGATTTGTATCCAATGTTACATGTATCATTTAATCATAATCTTTCGTAAGTATTGTTTTCATATTCATGAGGTTTATGATTCTTTTTTCAATCCACTATTGCATGTATTGTTTAATCACAATATGCTGAATTATTATTTTCATGTTGAAGAGGTTTATTATTTTCTTTATGTTACTAGGGCTTTCAGTTATGCATTACTTCTTTACTTTTTAAGCTCATTGTTTGCATATGACAAGAGGAGACAAAACTAGATCTCGACCTACAGAAACAAGAGCAACTAGAAGGTTGCCTACACAGAGGAGAGGAGATAGATCATCCCTGATGAGGAACCTGCACATATCGTTGAGAACACTTTAGTGCGTGTTCAAGTTTTTGAGGTTTTTGCACTTCCAACCTGGAGATGGAAACTTGTCACAGAATGGTACTGGTCACCTTTAGACATGGTAGAGGCTCTTGAGGATGTAGAAGAGAATGATATATCCACAAGGGGGCTGCAAAGAAAAGGAATATACCATCAACCATGCTCACCAACTGGTTAGGTAGGATTAGATCCACCTCCAAGAGAGGACCGCCAATTGTGTTGACTGAAGATGAGGAGGCACCATTATTGATTAGTGCAAAGAGATGACCATAGTTGATCGTGGACTTGAAATAGTTAATTTGAAAGAAAAAGTTGCACACATTTGCCAATCTAGACACAACCCTTTCAAGGATGGGCTACCCAACAAATCTTGGTGGACAGGTTTGAAAAAGAGGCACTCATAACTCACTCTACATAGAATTGAAAGGCTTGACAAGAAAGAGCACTCAATCTCATAATTGCTATTGTAGTTGAGTTCTAACAGACATTGTTGAAAGTGTATGATGCAATTCCACATGAACCATAATGGATATGGAACTGTGATGAGATTGGAATTCAAGAAGACAAAAATGACATGATGAGAGTACTAGCAAGAGGATGAAGCATGATTGTGTCATTCAAAATTCCTAAGAGTTAAGAATGGATAACTATCTTTGTTGTGTCAACACTAGTGGGTGAAGCATACCGAGATTATAATTTTTCAAAGGTAAGAAGCAACTAAAAAATATATTGCACACTATGGACCAAGTGCTTGCATGGAAACCTTGCCACACACTTGGATGAAAAAATAATTATTCTTGAATTGGCTGCACAACTTTGCCTACACTGTTCTAGGAGGGGTGTCACCTGCTAACATATACTTGCTAATTTTTTATGGCCATGACAACCATGTGGCACTCACAACTATCCAAGAAACATATATATTGTGTATAGACTTGCTAACATTGCCTGCACACACATCACATAAATTGAAGCCTCTAGATGTGAGTTTCTTTTCACCTTTCAAAATATACATAAAATTAGAATAGACATCATGGTTGGTCAAGTTTCTAAACATAGAAATGAAGAGGGCTAAATTGGCTGAACTAGGGAGTAAGTTTGCAAAAAGCATTGATGACATCCAATATCATTGCAAGTTTCAAAAGGACTGGCATGTGACCACTCAATATAGAGGAATTGGTAGAAGTCATGCATCCCAACAACACTTTTGAGGTCAACGTAGAAGATGATGCGTGTACATTGCATAATATCCTTAGCCTATTTGGTGTTTCTGCCTCAATAGATAAAGTGGCAGATGAGGAATGTCCACATGTTGTTGAGAACACTTTAGTGTGTGTTCAAGTTTTTGAGGTTTTTGCACCTCCAACTCAGAGATGGAAACTTGTCACAGAATGGTACTGGTCAGCTTTAGACATGGTAGAGGCTCTTGAGGATGTAGAAGATAATGATATATCCACAAGGGGGGCTGCAAAGAAAGGAAGATACCATCAACCATGCTCACCAACTGGTTAGGTGGGATTACATCCACCTCCAAGAGAGGACTACCAATTGTGTTGACTGAAGATGAGGAGGCACTTATTGTTGATTAGTGAAAAGAGATGGCCACAATCGATCGTGGGCTTGAAATAGTTAATTTGAAAGCAAAAGTTGCACAAATTTTCCAATCTAGACACAACCCTTTCAAGGATGGGCTACCCAAAAAATCTTGGTGGACAGGTTTCAATAAGAGGCACTCATAACTCACTCTACGTAGAATTGAAAGGCTTGACCAAGAAAGAGCACTCAATCTCAGACTTACTATTGTAACTGAGTTCTACCAGACAATGTTGAAAGTGTATGATGCAATTCCACATGAACCTTAATGGATATGGAACTGTGATGAGATTGGAATTCAAGAAGACAAAAATGACACAATGAGAGTACTAGCAAGAGGAGGAAGCAGGATTGTGTCATTCAAAATTCCTAAGAGTTAAGAATGGGTAACTATCTTTGTTGTGTCAACACTACTAGGTGAAGCATACCGAGATTCTAATTGTTCAAAGGTAAGAAGCAACTAAAAAATATATTGCACACTATGGACCAAGTGCTTGCATGGAAACCTAGCCACACACTTGGATGAAAAAATAATTATTCTTGAATTGGTTGTACCACTTTGCCTGCACTGTTCTAGGAGGGGTGTCACCTGCTAACATATACTTGCTAATGTTTTATGGCCATGAAAACCATGTGGTACTCACAACTATCCAAGAAGAATATATATTGTGTATAGACTTGCTAACATTTACTGACACACATCACATAAATTGAAGCCTCTAGATATGAGTTTTTTTCACCTTTCAAAATATACATCAAATCAGAGCAAGCGTCATGGTCGGTCAAGTTTCTAAACATAGAAATGAAGAGGGATAAATTGGCTGAACTAGGGAGTAAGTTTACAAAAATCATTGATGACATCCAATATCATTACTGTGTGATGAAAATGTGTCACACTTCTATGAATCATTCCATTCAAGGTTGCTCAAGAATGAGGCCTCAAATATCGACTCATAGCTCCCTAGTCATGGAGTGCAAGGGTTTGTAATGGAGGCCCTCAGATTGACCTAGTTGTGCCCATGCAAGTACTCCATAAAATGAGAGATTCAATGCATGAAAATGACAACTATTCTATATGATAACAATGCATAAAAGGAAATTAATCTAAATGATAACAATGCATGATTTATTCTATGAAAGGAAATACAAATGCAAGATTAACCTATGAAAGGAAATATGAATTTAATCTAAAATGCAAATACAAAGTAATCTAAATGGATTGTCATGAATGCATGAGAGAAGAAGACAAGAAGATAGAAGTTGCAATATCCAAGCTCAAGTGCTCAAATTCTCCTCCAAA
>MU224296.1:67769-78557 GCA_018584345.1 Thuja plicata | reverse complement strand
AGGCTTTTAAAGCAATGGTGGAGATTAAATCTTGGTTGATCCATGTGCTTTAAATCTTCAAGAGGCAAAATCAAAGGCTATGATTAAGAGGCAAAAAATCCCACCACTTAGGAAAGTGTGGAGAAAAGGGAATTTTTATTTTATTTAATTTGATTTATTTCCTTTTTTATCAAAAAAAGAGCTTTAAGTGGGGATTTTATTTATTTAATTAAAAGATGGAATTTTAATTAAATAAGATAATATTATTTAATTAAAAGTAGGATTTTAAAACAAGATAAAATCATTTAATTAAAAGAAAGATTTTTAATTAAATAAGATTATTTTATTTATTTAAAAGGTATCTTAATTAAATAAGATAATACTATTTAATTAAAAGATGGATTTTAATACAAGATAAAATCATTTAATTAAAAGAAAGATTTTCTTTTAATTAAATAACATTATTTTATTTCTTTTAATTAATTAAGATTATTTTTATTTATTTAAAAGCTATCTTAATTAAATAAGATAATATTATTTAATTAAAAGATGGATTTTAAAACAAGATAAAATCATTTAATTAAAAGAAAGATTTTCTTTTAATTAAATAAGATTATTTTATTTCTTTTAATTAAATAAGATTATTTATTTATTTAAAAGGGATATTAGTTAAATAAGATAAAATCATTTAATTAAAAGGGATTTTAATTAAATAAGATTATTTTATTTATTTAAAAGGGATATTAGTTAAATAAGATAAAATCATTTAATTAAAAGGGATTTTCCTTTAATTAAACAATATTATTTTATTTAAGAGATATTTTCTTTTAATTAAATAAGATTATTGATGTAATTACATATATTAATAAAAATTCTTTCAGGGTTTCGGCCTTTTACCGACCAAAAAAATAATAATAAGATTATTGATGAAATGATCAAACCTTAGGAAATATTGAAATAATTGAATTAATTACGATTTGATCAAGAAAATTGATTTGAATTGAAAATGTTGCAAAGCATTGATTTAGGAATCTGATAAATTGATAAATTGTTAAATGGGGCCCACAGTTTAGGCGACCATTTTAGGGTGCATACAATTACAAGTTTCAAAGTATTGGCATATGACCACTCAATATAGAGGAATTTATAGAAGTCATTCATCCCAACAACACTTTTGAGGTCAACATAGAAGATGATGCTTGTACATTGCATAATATCCTTAGCCTATTTGGTGTTACTGCCTCAACAAATAAAGTGGCACATACACTACTGTCCACTCTTATATTAGATGTTAATTTGGAAGGTGAACCTGAATTAGATGTGCATGAGCACCTCGAGGATTTGGATGAGACTCTTACTCTTCCCTCGTATAGAATCCCATCATCATGGTTGTTTGAGGGAGCTATTAAACTTGGGGTTGAATTAAATATCAATGAAAAGATAGAAATTTTTCATTTCCAACTCCACTAGCCATAATTGTTGAGCCAAAAATTATGCATTACTATGTCAATATCGGTGAATGTAATGTAGGAAACAATGAAAAAACATAATAAATTGTTGATTAAGTGGACAACATGGATTACTCATAGTTGATCTTGACACCAGACTCCCAAATTGTGCCTACCATTTCAAAATTACTAAAGCTTCCCGTGCAAATTGTCAATCTAAAAATAAAGAATCATGGCGATCATGGAATTCATTTGTGAATATAGTACCAACTATTAACATCAGATGAATACATGAATTTGTTTGAGGAGTAGGAGATAAGGAAGAAACAAATGGATGAGCTGAAATCTAGAAAGAAATAGTAGATTGCAGATAAATGGCAACACTTATTGTCAAACAAGAATTGAAGGGGAAATAAAAAATTAACAAGGAGATAATGCACATAGAAAAGGAGAATGTGAAGGTTGTAAAGCATAGGGAAAAAATACTCAAAAGGAGCAATATAAGGTACAAAAGGATCATGACAGGAAGGAGAGAGCTAAAGAGCACTCCACTCAACCCCTTACTTGAGAATCATGCATTCTTTTAGGGTTTCTCATTGTAAATATTATAGAATTCTCTACTGTATTAAATTCTTCTCCTACCAACCAATCACAAGTGACATGCACTATCTCCATGTCCAATTACAACACCTACTCAACAAGAGAACATCTCACCAATTGCTACCCCATGCAACACTACAATATCACTCATCAATACAATCCCTTTTTATTTGGTTTGATTGACAATAGTCATCACCATAGCAATAACTTTTGTTGAAAGCCACAATTCCTATATATTTTGGTGACAGATAGGAGATGTAGACTATTTTTTGTTATGTTGGTTCAATGGAATTTAACGATAATGGAACATATGAAATTAAATTTGAGAACTTATACATCTTTGAATATGATCTCTTTCATTTTGAAGCAGATTGTGTATATAAATTATCATTTACTCTGAACTGTAATTATGTTCAATTGGTGAGTCCCAATCAATTTTATATATGTCGACGTTATGATTGAAATCATTTTCATGTACAAGTTTTCATTTGCTTTTAAATGAAACTATATTCAATTGGCGAGTCCAATTCAATTATATATATGTTGATGCTATGACTAAATTCCTTTTTATGTATAAGATTTAATATACTTTTAACTATAATTATGCTCAATTTAAGAGTCCAATTCAATTTTATATACATTGATGTTATGAATGAAATCAATTTTATCCACCTTAGAATATGATTCCCACTTCTGTAATGCCTATATTAGGCCATAGGTTGCCTGAGATTCTATCGTAGGTGCAACATTAATGCAACTCATCTTCTGCTTGGGGTGGTTGACTGTTTGGTTGCCACATGGATGTTTGAACCTACACACACACCTTTCCATGCTACCATCCTTTTCTGACATACACCATGACTGGTCATCCCAAAATTGTTTACCTCCCAATAACCAACACAATAGCAACTTAATGTATCCTTTCATTGCATATATCCCACACACTTTCCCTCCTTTCTTTGATGCATGTTTTGGAATGTTTCTCATTTCCCCCTCTAATAAGGAGTTCAATAATGACACTCGATTCTACAAAGACATTTTTAGTGCTGAATTATGTTGCATGTGAACAACTCAGTCTGAATTGTAAGAGTGCAACATAAATAAACACTAAACACCTTCATAGACCTAGTATCACCATTTTGTACCACCTAATAGTAGGGTGCAATAAAATTGTATAAAAACTGATGTATATGTGTTTAGATATACATAGAAATGATCATATATTTATTGGAATTGTTCCTTTCTCTAACAATCACTAATGCGTTTCCTGAGAACTGAAAACCACCTTTTCCTACAAATGAACATGCTCCTAATGTGGAAACCTAAACATATTTGTAGGTACATGTTGATCATACCTCTATTATTGGTTGAGAAGCAACAAAGACACATGATTCTACAAAAGCATTTTTAGTACTATGTTATGTTGCATGACTACAATTCACTTTAAATTGGTAGAATGTAACATAATTTAACACAAAATGTACTAATAGAACATGTATCCACATTTTCTAACATCTGACATTGAGTTTCTCCGTAAATTAATCAAATATGACAAAACATGTTTTAGTATTGCATATCTCCATTCGTGTTTGACCACTGACAATGACACACAATTTTATGAAAGCATTTGTAGTGTTAAACTATAGTGCAGTCCACAATACTCTTAGAATTGGTAAATTGAAACATAATCCAACACAAAATGCATTTGTCAACTGTGTATGCCTATTTGCAACAATTAACATATTTGTAAACATAGCATAGAGTATCAAGTGTCAATGAAAATGACTTTTTTAAGGTATGCAACTAGTTTGGTTATATGCAAGAGAAGTTGTATGTTTATGTGTGCACAAGTGGTAGTCTAAATGGTAGACCAAATATAAGGTGCCTCACTTTTTGCCTCTCTCCCCTAAAATGGTTATATAGAAGTACTCAAGTCCTACTATTTTGTTATACATTTCACTCACATAAAAAAGACAAGCACCACTTAATATTTCGTCTCATGTCATAAAAAATACTGATGTAAGAAACATAATGCACATTCATATCTGTACAATTAGTGATCGAATAAACATAATACTGATTCATTTATATACATATTATTTATTTTGTTGTGAAAAGGAACATGACTAAAACTGAAAATCACTATGAATTTTTTTGAATGATTAACATAAAATTTCAAGTAAATTGAATAAACCTATAAATTTGATAGGAAACCATGGTGTACACAAACAACAACAAAGAAAACAAACAATTGAAGCCAAACCATGAAAGAAAAAATATATATGGATGAAGGAACATGCATTTACAAATAAAAGACAGTGCAAAACATGGATGAAACAAATAACGAAAAGTGGGGGGATGTGCAATGAAATGACACATTAACTAGTTCATGCGTTGAGTATTGAATATGGCTTTATTTGTACACACATATATACAAATATATGTATATAACACACACACACACACACACACACAATTGAAATATAATAAACTTCCTAGCATTATTGGTGGTTTGGTTTATAACTTCAATTAGAACTTGTTAATGGGGTTTATTGTAATTATGTTATTCGGGTTTTCACTTATTCTATTTATGAAACATAAGGCAACAAACATGGCATGTAAATATGAAGGGAAACATATTAAATGTCAATGGTCAGAAGGGAATGGTTGATGTTGGAAGAAAGCAACATAATTTAAGTGATAGTCATATAAGCAATGCATTAGGTGGACTTGAGTTGCCAAAAGGTTGTCTAGCGACAATTGATGTTGCAAAATGAAATTGTGTACTACAACATCGGATGATCGTGACAACCATTTGGTAAATCAAGTCTACTATTACTAACAGATCCATACCATTCATCTTAGACATAGAAAATGATGTATTAACCAAATATTGAATGTGCAACAAAATTGAGAGAAATGTATTCCCTCGATTCACAAATAGAAGTGTGATTGTTCCTTGAACAAAGATTTATAGATATGCATTGTTCTCCTATCTATGGTCTTACACCATCATATATCTCGTATATGATGAAAAAAATTGATATCTTATATATTTATGTTAGCTTACAATAAGAACATTAAACTTACATATAAATCAAATAACTAGCTGGTTTGTCAATAGGGATAGTGGGTATTATTTTATCTAATACATTCCAATGTTGATTTTATTGTGCATATATGCGCGTGTTATTACACACACACACACACACACACACACATTCAAATATATATATATATATACTTATACACACACATATAACTCAACATCACAATATAAGCTAACCTTACAACTTGGATGCATGCCTTAAAACCCCATGAAATTTATAACTTAAAACCTTAGTAACAGTCTCACTTAAAAAATAATCCCCTTGCACATTATACCTAGATATTCCTTCAACAAAACAAGTGAGTACCCCATGAAAAAAATAAATGAATAACCCATGAGCAGAATAAGTGAATACCCCATGAACAACATAAATGAATACCCCATTAATAAGTAAGTCAATACCCCATTAATAAAATAAGTGAATACCCCATATGGTGCAATTCACTTAATTCAATAAACTCCCAGAACATAAGAATAATAAACCCCTTCAATATCATAACTCAAAACCCCTTGAACATTATAACTCGAAACCCCTTCAATAGTATAAGTCAAATCCACTTGAACATTATAATTGAAAATCCTATTGAGAGAATATGAAAACCCCTTTAATAGAACAAGTGAAAATCCCATTAAAAAAATAAGGGAAAACCCTATGAACATAAAAAGTGAAAACCCCATTAGCAAAAAAAGTGAAAACCCCATTAACAGAAAAAGTGACAATCGTATTAACAAAAAAAAATGGAAGTCTTAGACCTAAACAAGAAGTTGTGACCCCATTAACCATGACCAAAACAATAAATCCCTTGAACATTAAAACAATAAAATCCTTCAACATTATAATTTGAAACCCCTTGAGAAAATAAGTGAAAACCCGATTATTAGAAAAATTCAAAAGTCCTTGAACAATATAATTGAAAACCCTTTTAACATAAAAATGGAACCCCATTAACATTATAACTAAAAACAAATAAAACCTTGAACATTAAAAAAATACTTACAACATATTGACAGTAAACGATACATGGATAAGAGGATTGAAACCCCATTAACAGTATCACTTAATGCCCTAATTAATATTTAAAATGAAAACCCCATTGAAAGAGAAAGTCAAAACCCCATTAAGTGAACCTTTGAAAACCATATTGCTAGAACAAATGGAAACCCCATTAACATAATAAGTTGTGTAACAAAAAAAATAATGATATGGGGGGTGCGATAGGTGTTGATCCTATTTATTTTTCCACATTTAGAAGGAAGATTACCCACAAGGCTCAAGGAGGCTCAAGGACTGAATTGGTATATAATGATCCTCCACTTAATGAAAATGGAAATGAGATAATTGATGGGGAGATGCAAGATTTAGGGCCAAGTGGAGGAAAGAGTTGTCTTTGTATGCATGGAATTGTAGTATGCAAAAATGTAAATAAAGGAATAAACATAAGCAACTATATTAACTCGTACGTTATCTACATACACCTCAAATGATAGATATGGATAAAGATTGCATGCAAATGAATAGAAATAAGAATGAGAAACAAAGACTAAACTACTCAAAACTACACATGAAAATCTCCCAAGTGAAGATGAAGAGAGGGTTGTTGATTTGTTGATAGTTGGAATGTGGTTTCTCACAATCCTGTAGCATAACAATGTGATGACAGGGCTTTTTGAAGATGAGGAGAGAGCTCTTCTTTAATAGGATTTTTAGGGAAATGGACGATTGAGATTCAAAGTTGGATGGAGGGCTAAGATTCTTCAGGATCAATGATGTGGCCATGAGGTGGAGGCCAAGTGGAGGCCAATCGGATTCGGGTTTTGACTATTCAAAGGGGGAAAGATGCTCACACATGTGTGAGAAACCTTTGAAAGTGATGGGTTAATGACAAGGTGTAAGAAAGTGTAAGAGGGCGTAAGAGGGTGAGAAGATCAAAGTTTCTCACACATGTGTAAGAAACTCGAGAAAGTGATGGCTCAATGACAAAGGTTAAAAGGTGGAAGATGGTGAGATAACCAAGGTTGCTCACACATGTGTGAGCAACTTGGGAAAGTGATGGCTCAAGGTTGAGTGCACATGTGAAGGGGGACAAAGATGTAATGGTGTGTAAGAGTGGATAAGGATTTGTAAGAGGGTGCGTAAGAGTGTGTAAGAGTCACATGTGACTTGGTTTTTTAATCCTTTGATTAGGATTGTGCAAATGATTAGGGAGTGATTAGGTGGGAGATTAGGATTAATTAGTGGCAAGTAGGTTAGAAGGATGGGTTATGTTAGGGAAGTGAGGTTAGGTGAGGGTTAAATTTAGGATCCGCGTGCTCAAATAGAATTAAGTGTAATATTTAATTCAAAGTGGGAGAAAAGGGGACAAGCTAGGCTAGTTTAATTAATTAGGAATTAATTAAACTTTAGGGAAATGGGAGAGGATATGACTAAATAAATGTATATTTATTTAATCAAGGATAGGGATAAAGAGGATTCTTAATTAAATAAATGTAAATTTATTTAATTAAAGGTAGGATAGGGGTTATTAAATAAATAATAAATATCTATGTAATTTGGCTAGGATAATGATAATGGACATTTTTTGGTGTCTACAGGACCGATAGAGATATTACAAACCAATTTTGATGCTAGAAGCAGAACCCATGTACTATAACTAAACCGTAGATTTAATTTGGAAATGATTAAGAGGGACTAGGTTGACTAGATCGACCTATTCCCGAGACTAGGTCGACTAGATCAACCTATTCCTGAGACTAGGTCGATTGGGTTGGTATATTCCCTACAATTTACAATGTTTTCAGTTGTAGACTGTAGCTGAGATCTTTCACTTTCTAGTTCCCATCCCAAAACTGGTGCCACCTATTCCTGCTCAAAGAAAAGAGATGAATGTTTGTGTAGAGAGAGGTTTGCCTTGGTAAAACCCCGATTTGGAATCAACCTTGAAATTGAATTGAAATATGCTTGAAAAGAAAGCACACTGATATAAAGCAAAGGTTAGATTCGAAACATGAAATGTCTTATACCTTAATGGTGCAATGCTTCTATGGATGTGATCATAAGTGTTGATCCAATATCTTGACTCTACACAAAAACATAAAAGGAAATCATGAAATACATGCCTTGTACAATGAATGTTGTAGTTTTCCACAATGCTTGATATGGAGAAGGAAAATGACTAGAATGCTTGAGAATAGATGATAGTGCTATGATATTCTTCCTTGATTGTGGTTTCCTCTACTTGGCCTCTAACAAGGGAGAGAAGGTTGCTACAATGGAGAAGCTTACCTTGGAAATTATTTGGAAGATTTAAATCTACCTTAGAATGTTGAGATGTCGAAGAGCTTTAACTTGCACTTGAGGATATGATGTAATATCGTGTTATGTACAAATGAGGAGAGGTAGGTTGCTTTATACCTCTGAAAGACATTTTATAGCTCAAAACTTGAAGAAAGCTGAAAAGAGTTTAAATTTACCGCTCAACCATCAACACCACCTCCCAATTGAAATTTCAGAAGAAACATCAGAGAATTGGTTTAATGGATAGACCCATTCCTTCCCGAAAGAATCAAAATTTGGACCATGGGTGCTAATTATAGAGTGGATGCCAAATTGGAAAGTGGAATTGGGGTTGGAGTACTATAAATTAATGTGGGAGCCCATACATGCTAAAATAAGGCCAAGTTAAATGAGGAATTACATAGTGATGGTATATTTAGCCCCCACTTTATTGAGAGTATGAGTCCTATAAACATGCTCACGTTAAAGTAGACGAAAGAGAGAGAAAGATATATGATCATGGAAAAATTGGAAAGAGATAATACATCACTAAGTTTAAGGAAACAATCCCCCAAATGAAGGATCTCAACTCCTACAACCATGTTCAAGGACACAAAAAAAAATCAAAAAACAAAAGGGAAACAAAGACAAAGGACAAAAAACAAAAGACTAATAAAAAGGGATTAGTACCTAAAACAAGACTTCAAATCAACTAGTTGAAGAGACCTTGATAAAGAAAATGTCTCAACTGCTAGTATCATATTCTAAAATCTATTGAAAAAGCACAAGTGGTCACATGGAAATAGAAAGAGCATATGCCAAGGATAGGACAAGAATCCATGATCTAACCTAATAGAAAATCTAGGTGATATATGAGAGAAAGAGGAAATAGTCTATAATTTTTTTTTATGAAAAAGCACAAGTGGTCACATGGAAAGAGAGAGAGCATAAGCCAAGGATAGGACAAGAATCCATGATCTAACCTACTAGAAAATATAGGAGATCATGAAATAGAAAAGAAAGGAGTCATGAATGCCATGGGTTAGAAAATTGTGGTATGCGAGGTGATCCACGAGAGAAAGAGGAGGATATAGTCCATAAAAATTTGTTATGCTAGTTCCACTCATCCAAAAAGAGCATTTGGGTGTAAATATGGAGTTGATGGTTTAAAAAATTGTGTTATGCTAGTCAACTCATCCACCATAATAATGCACGGGAAAAAAAGGATGTTCAGGGGCATAAAATAAAATAATGCATATGGGCATAAAAGGAAATACATGTGGGTACAAATGGAACACATAGCAACACACAGGTAATGCATAGGGGGTACAAAGGGAATACACAGGGCAAAAAAGGGAACACACAGGTGCACAAAGGATGAAGGTATCAATCATATAATACACAAGGATGCCTCATATATGCCTCCCTCCTTAAGATGAAAACAATAAGCTGGGATGAAATGTTAAGGAAAAGGAGAACAGGGATATCCACCCTCAAGAACAAGAAGATATCCTGTAATCAACAATGTGTGCATAACCATAATGAAAGAGGCAGAACTCTTTCTAAAGAAAAGGAAAGATAATTATGTACAAGATATCTTGCAACATGTGTAAAGGGATCCTTAGGAGGAAGAGATCTTCATTACAAGACATCTTTATCAAAATGAGTTCTTAAAAAAATGACATCTTCAAGAGAAATAGGGGAAGGAGAACAAGAATTCACCCTTTTAGCCCCCACTATTGCTAGGTAGGAAAAATAGATTCCTTATTAAGGAAGACACACTTTAAGTCCCCAAGTAAGGGATTTTTTTAATGATGAACATACAATTGCAAACAAGGAAGAGGTTGTGATCAAGGATACACACCTCTTGTATAAGAGAGAATCCCTTATGAAAATGAACAATTCCATGTAATATTGAACATTATATAATAAACAAACACCACTCAACCAAGGAAAGTGGATCATTAGAAAGGATAAAAGAATGAAAACCTTCCCCCCCCACAAGGATAAAGGCAAGGAAAAAGCTAACACATTAATAGATATGTGATTAGATCATAAGATGCGTACTAAAATAATAAATTATATAAATAATTTTACACCAATCAACTAAGAGATAGTGGATCTTTTATAAGGATATTAAATTAGAGAAAATGACCTTTGATGTGCCTAAATAATAGCTCTATATTTACCAAATTTTGTTGTGTTTTATCTATTATGGTCATAGGTTTATGTCATAGTTAGTGTCTTGGACTTGGTTTATAGGTGTCTTTGGTTGGTTTTATGAACTTGCTATCATAAGCTTGAACTTATGTTTTAAGTACCTTTGTGGATGATAAAATAAATCTATATGATTATCTATGCAATATATATATATATAT
>MU224296.1:48842-67220 GCA_018584345.1 Thuja plicata | reverse complement strand
GTGTGTGTATACACACACACACATACACATATATACATACATATATATACATATATATACATACATACATATATATATACATACATACATATATATATACATATATACATACATATATATATATATATATATACATACATATATATATACATACACACACACACACACACACACACACACACACACACATATATATATATAATGGTTTAATGAATGTTATTCTGATAATAAATGGATATATATATATGTGTGTGTGTGTGTTGCATATCTTTGTGCATACTAATTTCATGATGCAGGACCAATTAATGAGGTAGATCAGTTAAGAAGGTGCTTAAGAAGGATCATGCGGTGAGGACCAAGTCAAAACAGTTCAGCATGCAACAACATTTGAAGCAGTCAATCATGGATTGATTACAACTCGCTTTGAGCAATTCAAAGGACTTTAAAGGTCATTCGTAAAGATGGAAAAAAAAAGGAAGTAGTGGATAAGCTATATTTACTCTTTGTGTAAATGGATAGCTGACTGTTCCTAATTAGTTGGATGAATTTCCTTTCTCCTAGTTCTGTAATAACTCTTATTCGCCTATTCCTTTGGGCATTGATTGGTTAGTTAGTTAGTTTGTTATCAGTATTTTTTAAAAAATAAGGTTCCAAAACTTCCTCGGAGGTTAGATAGAAGCATAACTCCATGTAATATAGCATTCTCGTTTTCAGTTCAAGTACAATTTCAAGTTAGTTTTAGCTTATGATGTGTAACAACACTTTTCCAGATGAATGAATAAAATGATGATATTATGAGTTTATAAGTTTAGTTGAGCTCTAGATATACTCATCCAAGGGGCCCACTAGCTGAGTAATCCCTTTTTCATTTCAACAGTAATTTCCTTTCATTTGTAGTTGTTATTCTAAAGTTTGTCTGTTCATGCAGCCACTGGAGATAATTTCCTGTGACTGTTCTTGCAACCAAAGAAGATAGAGTAGTTTCCTATTTGTCTATCCTAAATTTTGATGTAGTTACTTGCATGATTTTAATTCCAATAGTATATTTTTTCAACATTTGAATACTTCATTTTCGAGTATTTACTTTCCATAATGTTTCCTTTTCAAGTTGTAGGATAGCATGGCTTAAGTAGGGACTTATTTCCCATACAATGCTAGCCCATTTAAAGTACAAATTCCCCAAGTTGACAAGTAAATGAACCTTCTCCATGAGAAATATAGTTTCTTATCTTGGATGTCCAATCCACAAGTTGAGTTTTACAACCTAGTTATTGGTTTAATTGGGAAGTCAAACATTTGTGGCATCGTTGTCGGGGATGCTGTCAAACTAAGGACCTATTGTAGCCATGAGTTTTAGTTGATTCATTAATGTTGTCTTTAGCTAGCCTTAAGATTTAGTCAATTTTAAATTACATTCTAGTTCAAGTTGGTTTCAATTTATCTCAATCTGCATGCATAGAGATAGGAGAAGAGATTCCTTAGGAATATTTCTAACTAATCCTAGTGTAGACACTTAAAAATTATTATTTAATTAATTGGCTTCTTTCCACTATATTCTAAATTCAAAATCATCATTTCTCTATAAATTCCTAATTAAGTGATTTTAATTAGTTACTTAATATTTCATCAATTATTCACCTATAAAGTAATTAAATAATTTGTTAGAATAACTAAAGCCGGGGGGGGGGAATTAATGGCCTCGATAATTAATCCAATAAATTAACCCAAAAATTTATACCACAAATATAAACCTCTAGTTATCTTCAGTCCTACAAGATGTATGCCCTTAAATAATCTTATCAAATAACTACTGCTCAGAATATATTGTTTATCCTTTTTTCTTAAGCTTTACCGAATAGCAGTCTAGTCTTTACCGAAATATAGTAAATAACTTAGTGTTTACCGATCAATCCTATTTTAGTAATGTGTAAAGCAAAACATCAAAGAAATGAACCATATACACATTTGACACATGAATTTTTAATGTGGAAACCCTGTTAGGGGAAAAACCACTTGCGACCGGTAACCCAAAATTTTCACTTTTCTGAAGTGAGCTCGGTGAAGAGCCAACCCTGTTATAGGTTGCAAACACATTGTTAAGTGTGATCTTGTTAGAGGATTTAAATTTAATAGTTTGTCACTTGATATCTGACATTCACTATGCTATCTTCATGAGAAACTTTTTGATACTCCTTGGGATGTATCTCAATATATAAAGGATAGTTAAATCCCACTCTCTTAAGATATTTTCTAAATCAATGGTTAAATTGTAACAATATATGATCTGTTCATAAATACAACTTAATATTGTGGATTTTTAGACCTATTGTAAGCTCATAATACCTCTTCTAATCAATGTTCTCTAATGTTCCTTTGCTCCACTTCTTTCTTCTTGGTGAATGTTGTTGTTTCTTTGTTGCTTGGTGTCCGCAGAAATCTTAGCTCTGTTCTTCAGCTTGTTTGATAGGGTCTGTATGAAGACTTCTTATCTTCACCAGTATTCTCTTTAGCATTCCTCTCTTCCATAATGAATTAGCTTGCCTCTTTTATAGACACAATTTCACTATTTCTATGTCCTTGTCTTTCTTGTTCTTGACATGATCCGCAAATCTTGCCATTCTTGCTTTAAAGCATACTTTAGTTTTATCCCACAGATTTCTTCTTGACAACTAGAACAAAAATAGCTTTAAAGTTATAGCTTATCTCTAGCTTTTAATTGGTCGATGAAAAAAGTGTAATAAAACAATTAACTCTATATTTAGCTCTCGCCAACTAAGTTTTTTGTCATTTCTGAACTTCAATTCTGATCAGTGTTTAACTCCTTGTTTGCTCGGTCTTGACTTCAGTTGTCCTCAGGCATCTCTATCCGTCGGGGTTGTATGGCCGTTGGGCAACACTGTGACTTTTAGTTCTACTCGGGTATCACTTTGGTTCTTCTTGGTAATGCTTTCTCAGGTATCTTGCTTGGGTATCACTGTGACTCTTCTCGGGGTTCTCTATCCGTCGGTGTGCACTATTCATCAGTGTTTTTTGTCACTTGGTGTATACTAAACTTTTATGCATTACTGATAACATAACCTTTATCTCTTTGGTTCTTTGAATTATTTAACAATATGTATATTACCAATCAGAGTATATCAAGTTGACATCAATGACAATATAATACATTAACTGATTTAATGTCTTACATTAACTTTCTACAGCTCGGTGATCATCAACTTAACATCTTCTAACATTCAATCAGTTATAGGTCATCAATCTCTCCCTTTGGCATTGATGGAAACATACTTCATAATACTAATACAATATGAAATAAAGGAAATTATTTATATTGAATTGTTGAGAGAGAGGGAGGTGTGTGTGTGTGTGTGTGTGTGTGTGTGTGTGTGTGTGTGTGTGTGTGTGTGTGTGTGTGTGTGTGTGTTCTAAAACTAACCATAATTCTAAAAATAACTTTAAACCTTATCCATAACCATAATAAAAAATCTAACCCTAACCTTAACACTAAACTTAATCCTAACGTCAACTTTAAACTCTACTTGTAAACTTTATTCTAACCCTCACTCTAATCTTAACCTTAAGTATACCCTAATATGAACCCAAACCAAACTTTAATCTAAATACTATCCCTAACCTAATCCTAACCATAATTCTAACCCTAACCTTAATCATTATTGTATCTTTTCATTACATCAATAATCTTAAACCCTAATCCCAACTATAATATTAACAATAACGTAAACCCTTACCCTGACCCTAACTATAATATTAACTATGATATAAACTCTGACCCTAATCATAAATCTAACATATGCCCTAAATTCCAAGCCCTTTAATCCTAACCTAACCTAAACACTAAATCTAATCAAAACCCTAAGCATAATACAAACCACGATGTAAACTCTAATGCTAATGATAATTCTATTCCTAAACCATAATCCCAATACAATATAATTACATATTAAAATCATATAATGTCTTCCATGTTGTGCTGCGACTGCTACTAGCTTATATATAGCTATATATAATACACCGAGAGTAATCTTTCTCGAGGCGCCTATTTTAATCAACCTTAATCCACACGAAAAATAGGCGCACTCGAGAAGGATTACTTTCGGCGTATTATATATATAGGTATATATATGCTAGTTGTAAATGTGTGTAAATGCATATAAATGTGTAGAAATATTTAGAAATGTAATATAAATGTGTATAAATTTATATAAATATTTATAAATGTGTGTAAATATATATAAATGTGTATAAATTTATATAAATATTTATAAATGTGTGTAAATGCACATAAATGTGTATAAATCAATGTAAATATTTATAAATATGTGCAAATGAATATAAATATGCATAAATCTTTACAAATGTATATAAATGTGTATAAATTTATATAAATGTGTGTAAATGCACATAAATATGTATAAATCTTTATAAATGTATATACATGTGTATAAATGTATATAAATGTGTATAAATTTATATAACTATTTATAAATGTGTATAAATGCATATAAATGTGTATAAATCTTTATAAATATATATAAATGTGTATAAATTTATATAAATATTTATAAATGTGTGTAAATATATATACATGTGTATAAATCTATATAAATATATATAAAAGTGTATAAATGTGTATATATATGTATAAATTTATATAAATACTTATAAATGTGTATAAATATATATAAATATGTATAAATCTATATAAATGTGTATAAATGTATATATAAATATGTATAAATTTATGTAAATATTTGTAAATATGTGTAAATGCATATAAATGTGTATAAATGTATATAAATCTGTATAAACTCATATAAATATTTATAAAAGTGTGTAAATGCATATAAATATGTATAAATCTCTATAAATTTGTATAAATGTATATAAATTTATATAAATATTTATAAATGTGTGTAAATGAATATAAATGTGTATAAATATTTAGAAATGTATATAAATGTGTATAAATTTATATAAATGTGTATAAATTGATATAAATATTTATAAATGTGTATAAATGCATATAAATGTGTATAGATGTGTATAAATCTCTATAAATCTCTATAAATGTATAGCGTATAAATGTCTATAAATTTAAGGTCATTCATTACCATTGATGTTCTAATGTTAGGGGTATTGGTATTCTCATATAAATAGAAATGGGAGAGATTAGACACAAAGGTCCTAATGGATGATCAACGAGATGAAAAATTATGTGCCATAGATCAGAAGCATACCAAGATGATGCTATGTTACGAGGATAATGAATATCGTATTGATGGCACATATAGGCATATCCATTGCAAGAGGGCTTATGAGATAGGGATCATGTTTGAATCATTGACATGCAACTTTTGTAAGATTATTCCAGAATGCGATGACTTTAGGATGCATTTATATCATGAATCAATGTGTTCCACTAAAAGACATTGGAGAGATACAAGGAGATGGAGAAGACTAGACTATTTGACTCAAAATGAACTCAGAATAGCTGCTAGGGTTTCAAATACTAGCCAAATATCAACAATACATGGTCTTTGGTGGGAAAACAAAAAGGTTTCTATACTCTCTATCAGAATGAGATCCCTAAAGGAGAATTTGTTTGAATCAAAAGAAAGGAATGATTTATTTAGGTTTTGCAAGGATGTGTGTGAGGCACATAGACAAGGAAAATTGCAAGGTAGAGATGCAATTTGAGATTTTTTCAAGGATATATTTCACAACCTGATGTATCCAAAGGGAGGGAGAAGGTATAGTACATCCACTAAATCCCTTTATGAGATGATCAATTTATGGGGAGTTCCTAGATTACATAGATTTATTATCTTGAATCTAGATGGTCCTTCAATTTCTACAACTTTGAGGCAAGTTATAAAGTCATTGACATACATCACAGGGGAGCACAAATACATTTTTGAGGTAGTAGGAAAAGAGTATGCTTCTTATAAAACCAAACATGGTATAGATGGCCCAATTCCTGTGTACCTCATTGAAGATGAAATTGTTGCGTAAAAGTATGTTAGGTGAGTAGAAAAAAATGATACATTGGTTGGATTTTGTGGTAATAAAGAAGATCATCAATGTCAATCACATTTCTTGGTGATAGTTTGTGAGGGAGTTGCTAATTATGACATCATAACAAATCCTTTCAAGAACAATGTTATTGACCACTATGCATGTGTTATTATTTCAAACCCTTTACATGAAAAAAATCCTCACTTGGTTTTGGTTTCTCATCCAACATACAATAAGTTCGAAGCAAATTTCATTCTTCGACAATGGGAAAAAATAGAATTTTTTTGGAAGAGACACGTGGAAAATAATTTGGGACCTATTGTCAAGTTCATTCCTCATATGAGGATATTAGAAGAAGACAAATTAAGTTGATAAACTATTATTAAGTAGAAGGTATTCTATATCAAATTCCCTGGGAAGAGTGGAGACTAAGTGGGTCGTACAACAGTTGCCATGTAACAAGATTGCATGACTAGGACTACATCTACAATGACAAAAAGATAGTGAATCCTTTATATAGTGGTCAACGAGACTTGATTTTAGGAGAAGATTTGATCATTTTTAATCCTGTAAGGATGGTTTACAATGCTTTTAAAGTGGATGATCACAAGCTTAAAAGTAAAGATATAGAGAGGATAGATCGACAAAATTGGGGTTCAACATAGTGCATTATTTCAAGGCATGCTCAAAGGTGTTTGAAATAGATGAGAAGTACATCTAGTGGAATGGTAGAGAGGACACTAGGCACATAGATATATCTAATGATTGTTGCTCACTACATTGACATCTTTATGTCTCAGAGTTTGATTGTTTGGGAAAGAGTGCGAAATGATTCACGAGTTCATCATTTATTTACATTATGGTTATGTTGGCTATGAAAATAATCTAATAATAATGTCAACATAAATTTCATCAGCAGAGAGTCATATCAAGATGTCAAAATTTCTTGCCACTTCATAGTTTTGTTGTTGAAATTATTTCGAGATCAATACTCTCACTTGTCATGTGTTTTGCACCTGACTGGGTTAGATGTATGCTAGAACTTCTTTAGCAAAGTTGGTGGGATGGTTGGAGAAGAAAGGGCCTATGATTTAGCCGACTTGCTTCACATTGTTGGAACCCTTAATAGAGTTGTAGAAGAAGAATCAAATCCCCAAGGGCTTCATTTTAATAAATCTCATAAGAAGCAAGAAAGTATCTGGAATAGATTGCACCAAGAAAGGATACATAACGTTAACATATTATCATAATATGATTCAATATCTACATATGATAAAATTATAGAAGCCCTTAAGATGGGATTGAAGGATGCACATGATATTTTATCAACTCTTTGAATGCGACCAGAGAATCCCACAAAATCTTCTTGGTGGGTTAAACCATGGGCAGAGGACCAAAATTATCCAACATTCAAAGTTGTGGATGAAGTAGCTGATGAATCTCCACTAACTTATTGCAACTCTATATTACAATCTATGTCTTTAGTGGTACACAAGCATAGTCAATTGCAAATAACGGAAAAGTGAGTGGAAGCATGATTTGGATGAAATTTTAGATTCTGTTGATAAAAATGTAAATAAAAGTATAAAACCAGTGGTAGACCTTGATGGTAAGGATACGTTCAAAGCTTGTTTGGTTAGTCAGTTGAATGTAAATCTGATGTTGTCCAAAGATATGTTGACAAAAGTGAGGAGTGGGGTCTACTTTAGGTGAGATGAGAGGGCCCCACAAAAGAGTGTTTCAATTATCTTTGGTATTGGATCAGATTGCGGGGTGTTGTTTGAGAGAAATTAAATCCCCCCCACTGAATGTACTACAAGAAAAGGTGTTTGTCAAAGTATAAGATATGTTGTTTCTTGTGAAACCTTGTACGTTGGAAGGGTTCAAAGAATAGAAAGGAAGGATGGTAATAGGGTGTTTGATTTTCATAATGACATTGACCTTTTGTATAGGCTAGAAGGCACTGGGCGTCAATTATGTTGGTACAATAGAATAGAGGGCACCACCTTTACAAGTATGATTTGATAGATCATGCTTTTGTAGAACTTGAATATATTATAGAACAACCAACTTATCTTACAATGCTAGTAACAATACATACAAATTAGAAGAAAGAGATAACAGTGTTTTTTAGATTTTGTTAAAAATTTGATCAAGGTGTATTTTTAAAATATTATACTTCCATATTCCTTATGTATTCCCATATGTTACATTATTTAAAAATATTTTTTTATCAAATCTAATATTAGTTTTATACTTTTTGGCATCAGGTGCTATGAATAGTTTGCATGGTGAATTTTTGGGATAACTCAACCAATTTGTTGCTACCAACTTCTTAGTGTAAGTTTCTTTCACCGACCATTCATATTTTGTAATGAAATGAAGTTGGAAAAAAGATAAAATATGTTCTAAATGGAATTTTAATATAAATTTGGGTCTCACAGGGCGATCCAAATGTCCAAGTACATGGGTATGTCATTGATGATGTCAATGAGGTCAAAACCAAATCTAAAGGTGCTAGAAGGTCATCTATATATCGAACAACTTGGCACCATGGAAGATAGATAGATTGCCCTCAACACTGTTGATGCTACTACACAAATGTTAATGGTGCACTCTATAAACTTTATATTTGCATGCATTTAAAATCAGGGCAATGCCCTCTATGAACTTGAATGAGACTTTATATTTGCATGTATATAAAATCAGGGCAATGCCCATTACAACTTGATTGTTGGGTTCAAATGA
Source organism: Thuja plicata (assembly GCA_018584345.1). NCBI lineage: Eukaryota > Viridiplantae > Streptophyta > Pinopsida > Cupressales > Cupressaceae > Thuja > Thuja plicata. The sequence continues at coordinate 58,436 of MU224296.1, read as the reverse complement.
TTCTTGATATTCAAATAACTATGACAGTTAATAATTTGTTAAATATTCATTGTTTCATCGATGAGCCCCCTTTACAATAAAAGTTAGACCTTATCTTGTTTTGAATTCATCTTTGCAAGTTTTGATTGTAATGTGTATTGTTTATTCACTAGTTCTCTTTCAATGATGGAGTTAAATACTTTGTATAAACAATAGTGGTTGAAGTATGTGATCTGGATGTCTAAGTAGAGTTTCGTGTATGTATGAGAGGTGTTCACACAATTATCTGATCTACATCTCCTAATGCTAATTTACTACAATTAGTCACAACAATTAGTTTAATTGAATTTAACTCTTACTTGAAAAGACCAATTAGACAAGAATCATAAGGATAAGGAACTCTCAAATGAATCCTATTTATCAAATTGCTATGACAGTAAATAATTCTTTCATAAGAAGATTTAAGACAACCTTCACTTTCTTGAAATGAAACCACAGAGAACTAATCCCGAACAAAAGAATCTTCCACAACACAAGGTAAAAAATAGAATCGAGTCTTTGTATTTGCTTTTTATAAAAGATTGATCTCTTGATATTTTTATCTATAATCTATCAAGATGGCATAAAGTATTGGAATAGATTTGATTGTTTAATTCTTCTATTTCTTATCTTCTCTATCTCTGATTTCGATTATCTAATTTTGCTACTTGATTAGTTTTTTTTCTACTTCTAACTTCTCTTACAATGATTTATTCTATGTAATTTTTACAATTATCTATTAATTTCCTTCCTACTAATTTCTTATACCTCTTATTCTACTTTACTCCTTCAATTGTTTTGAGATCTAATCTTATATTGATACTATCAGATTTACTTCTTCTACCTTTAATTAAAAACTGGTGTTGAACTTGAATGTAGTGTTAGATATATTAGACCAGTGTCTTATTCCTTTCGGGCAATAGATTTATCTACTTTCAAATCCTATGTTCAACTCTGAGAGAAATTTTTAAATCCTCCCTTGGATGGATATGTCAACTACCCAACCCCCAATACTATATAATTGTATGATATCTTTCACTGTTAGTCCAATTGAATTTAACTTCCCCTTTGAAAGACCAATTAGACAAGATACAAAAAAACAATGAATCTCAAATATATCTTGCTATTCAAACTATGAAAATCCCACACAATATCTTCATATGTTGATTTAGAACAACAATTATCTACCGTAGATAATAACAACAAAGGACTAATTTGAAATGAAAAATCTACAACACATCTAGAACAAGAGACCCGACTTTATATTACTTTAAAAATATATAAAGTCTTACAATTTATGATATGATTCTACTCCCCTTAAAATGTGGTCTTGGTTTCTCCTTTATACAAAATGAGGAGAAACAACAAGCTTTAGTCCGTTCACAATTACACCTTTTCATAACTATAACTGACATTACAATAACTTAATATTATACTAGAAAATTATTAAGTAACACATCAAAGAGATAACCAAATGCCTTTGGAAAAAAATAAACATCACACTTAAAATGAGGAATTAATGACTCCAGGGTTTGATTCATCCCGTGATCCTTTGTCAGTTTTCTCTTCTTCTTCAAGTACCTATTTCTTCTTTTGGGAGGCCATCCTGATAGGCCTCAAGTATTCCTCTACCCATTCTTAGATATGAACATGAGTAGGACATTGATAGTGGAGAATATCTGGCATTCTAAGAAAATGGTGTGACAAAATTACTATAACTAGCCTTTTGATTGTAGGCCTATTACGAAATTACTATAATTAGCTTTGGTCACTACCAAAAGGCTAATTATAGAGCCCAATTATTGAAAAAAATGATTCATACAAAAAAATTACTAAAATAATTCTATTATATAAATATATAAATAAAACCATTCATTTTAATACAATTGAATTTAAAACAAGTGTCACATTGTGTCTTGCGTTCATAATATAGTAATACAATTTTTTTTTTTGATATTAATCAGGAGGAAGAACAAGGGTGCTGACCCTTACACAACCACGACCCAAAAGCGTTTGAGATCAACAACACAATAATATGCCACTTACAACTCACAGACCCACTCGACCATTAAAAGTACTCAATCGAAAGGCTGCCTACAAAATAAGAGCCCATAACAGGCCACTTATATCACTCTGACCAAAAGGACCATTAACAATACACAACCAAAAGGCTAATTATAGAACAAGAAAAAATAGAAAATAACCCACAAGAGTGGGGTATCCTTATAATAAGGGTTTTGAAAGGCTCCCCTAGCCTTTTCATTGGGTGTGAAGAGGGTTCCCAAAATTGTCCACAAGAATACAACAATATTGCCTCAACAAAAAGACAACCTCCTTCCTGTGAATCTCCTTTCCACCTCAATAGAAAATGAGCCCACCTCTATAAGAGAAAAAAAGGAAGAGACCATAAGATTGGAGTACCAACCACAACTCCATTGCATGACCAAGTTGCCACCAAAAGGAGAAGGCCACATTAAGTTACAATTTGCCTCTTTCACAAAGTAAATCTCCAACTCCATAGTGGATGCTTCCACCTCTATAAGAACCAAAAAAGATGTCGAAGGAAACTAAATGGGCCAACCTCTCACCGTGGCCATCAAATCACAGCCCACCATAGAAGGGTTAGAATCAATCTCTGTAGTATCCCAATAGAAGGGCTCAGAAATAATGAGTGGAGGCCCACTTCCAAGAAAGAAGCAAATAAATCTCAGTGTTAGCAAAGGCAATCACAACCTCAAAATCTGCAACAAATCTAAACCAAAAATAACCAAAGGACAGAGTGAGCCCTTGAAAACTAATAGCAAACAACTAGCCATCACATGAAACAATATTGTTTTCCTTACTAACTAAAAATGAACAATCTAATTGAAAAGACAAAAAGCAACTTGACATTGTTGGCAATCTCTGTTAGTAATAACTGAGAGGGGTGGTGAATCAGTGGCCTCAAAAATTAATCCTTAAATCAACCCTTCAAACTTAGTACCACAAATTATACCTCTAGTTATCTTTAGTCCTATAAGATGAATGCCTTGAAATACTTATATCAAATTACTACTTATCAAAATGCTTTGTAAAACCTTATTCTATATGTTTACCGATAAGCAGTCTTTCTATTTACCGAAACACAGTAAATAACTAGTGTATACCGATCAATCCAGAATAACTTATGTGAAATGCAAAACAGTAAAGTAATGAAACATAAACACGTAACACATGGATTTTTAATGTGGAAACCCTGTTAAGGGAAAAACTACTGGGAACAGTAGCCCAAATTTTCACTCTTCTGAAGTGAGCTCAGTTAAGAGCCAACCCTGGTAAAGGTTACAGACACATTGTTAGGTGTGACCTTGTTAGAGGATTTAAAAGATAGTTTTCCACTTAGTATCTGGAATCTAATGCTACCATCCTTTATCAAACACTCACTTGGCATGTCAATAGGTGTCGGGTATATCCAATGCTACTTTCTATGATCAATCTTTTTGATACTCCTTGGGATGTATCTCAATTACAAAAGACTTTTAAGTCCTGCTCGGTTAAGAGACTTGATGCTTCAATGGTTAAACTGAAACAGTAAATTGATATGTTCACACATACAACTTGAATTGCATATTTTCAGATCTATTGTAAGTGTGTTACCTCTATGATCAATATAATAAATTCAATACCTTTGCTCCACACTGTTCTACTCTGTGACGTTGTTTGACTATTTGTTAGTGTCTGCAGAATCTATCTCTTTCCTTAGCTTGTTGATTAGGTCTGAATGAAGACTTTCTTCCTCTTTAGAATCTCTTCAACATCTATTCTCTTGTCACTCCCCTTGACCCCAAATTCATAATGAATTAGGTTGTCTCTTTATAGACACGATTTCACCATTTCTAGGTTCTTGATTTTATTGATCTTGGCGTGATCCACAATTCTCGCCAATTAGATTTAAAGCAAAATTCTAATTTTATCTTGTAGAGATCTTCTTGCCAACTGGACAAAATAGTTTTAAATCCTTTACTTATCTCTAGCTTTATCTTGTCAATTAAAACAATGATAAGTATCAGTTAAGTCTATTTTTATCTCTTGAAAGCTAAGCATTTAGTCATTTCTGAACTCTCTATTCTGTCGGTCAATACTTTAGTTAGTCATCAGTGATAACTGACTGTTTCGTCAGTGTGACTTCAGTTGACTTCGGGATCTCCATCCTTGTCTTTTCCGTCGGGCAACACTGTGACTTTGCTCGTCGGTAATGCTGTGCATTTGCTCGTCGGGTAACACTGTGACTTTGCTCTTTTACTCTGTCCGTCGGTGTATACAGTCACTTTGTGAATACTAGACTTATATGCATTACTGATGGCATAGCCTTTGATTCATCAGTTCTTTAAAGTCTTTGGCAGTATGTCTATGACCATACATATTATATCAAGTTGACATCAATGACAATACAATACATTAACTGATTTAATATCTTGCATAAACTTTCTATGTCACTGTGATCATTAACTTAACATCTTCAAACACTCAATCAGTTATAGTTCATCAATCTCTCCCTTTGGCATTGATGGCAACACACTATATTATCACACTATATTACTACTAATACAATATGAAATATAACAGTTGAAGTTCATCAAACTACCAATCTTATGTACTATAACTGATACAAATATCTGGTCCTCGGTAAGTTTATATAACTTAGATTTGATTCTCTCTCTCTCTCTCTCTCTCTCTCTCTCTCTTCAATACCTTTACTGGATAGATGTAGAATCTTTCTTTTTATGATGTGATGTGTTCTTCTTCTGTGTCAAACTCTCTCCCTGTCACTGTTCTCTTTTCTTTTGATGTCTCTTATCAACAATTCTTTCCCTTTGTATGTACTCTCCCTTTCTGGTTACATCTCTCCCTTTAGATAATGTGATGGATATAATCTCTCCTTGATGTATAATCTCTCCCATGAATATAATCTCTCCATGATGTGATATCTTGATGTGATAATGGATATAATCTCTCCCTTTGACAGCAATGCCAAACAAATATTTTTGACAGTAATGCCAAACAAATCCTTTCTATCCATAATATACTCCTTGAATTTCCCAATCCATCAGCAATACAATAAATCTGGTGCTCGAAGTAGATAAATACCTTGTTATGTATAGATTGATCTTTGAAGTCCGTCTCTGTGCATGCATCAACATGAATGATATATGATAATATGCAGGCTAATGTAGCCTTCTAGTCATTTTACTGACCAATAGACAAGGGTCTGACCCCTAGTCTTTTTCTCAAGTACTCAAATGCATCCTTGGGCAGTGGCTTGGTGAATATATCGGCTAATTGTTCCTTTGATTGCACATACTTAAGTATCACCTCCTTTGCTTGAACTTGTTCTCTCAAATAATGATACTTGATGGCAATATGTTTTGTTTTAGCATGCATGACTGGATTCTTGGAAATGTTTATTGCACTTGTATTATCACAATAGATAATTACTGGTTCAAGAATTTTCATATCCATACCTTCCAATAACTATTTGATCCATGCAATATTTGAGCAGTTTACAACAACAGCAACATACTCTGCTTCTACAATAGACTGAGAGATGCATCCTTGCTTCATGTTGATCCATGTGACAAGTCTATCACCCATAAAGATTGCTCCTCCAGTTGTGCTCTTTCAGTCATCAATATTTCTAGCCCAATCAGCGTCGGTAAAGACCTTAAGTTCAAATTTTCCTTCTCTTCTATACCATGAGCCATATTCCTCGGTATTATTCAGATATCTTAGGATTCTTTTCACAACAATCATATGTGATTCCCTGGGATTAGCAGAAAATATTGCAACTATTCCTACTGCATGTGCAATATCTGGTCTTGTATGTACAACATACATGAGTTTTCTAATCACTGATCTGTACAAAGTCATATTTACCTCTGATGACTTGTCCTCCTTTTTCAGCTTACATCTAGTTGCCATCGGTGTTCCAACTGGTTTGGAATATTCCATCTTGAATATTTTTAGCACTTCCTTAATGTATTTGGATTGTGTAATGAAAATACCTCCATCTTGTTGCATGATCTGCAAACCAAGAAAGAACTTGATCTCTCCAAACATAGACATCTTGAACTCTTTGCTCATTTCATTTGCAAATGATTTGCATAGCATATCATTGCCTCCAAATATGATGTCATCAACAAATATCTCAGCAATCAAAATGTTAGCATCAATACTCTCCTTTAAATAAAGATTACTATTTTCACTAGTACTTACAAATCCAATACTTATGAGATAGGAATGAATTCTTTCATACCAGGCTCGGGGTGATTATTTCAATCCATACAAGGCTTTGTGAAGTCTACATACCATGTTCATCTTGTATGGAGCAACAAACCCTTTTGGTTGTTCAATGTATACGTCTTCTTCAAGTATTCCATTTAGGAATGCAGACTATACATCAATTTGGTATACCTTGAATCCTTTACATGCAACATAAGAAATTAATATTCTCACTCCTTCTAGCCTAGCAACGGGTGCAAAGGTTTGTCCATAGTCAATCCCTTCTTCTTGTGCATACCCCTTACATACTAGTCTTGCTTTATTTCTGGTGACTACTCGATTCTCATTCAGTTTATTCCTGAATATCCATTTTGTACTGATGACATTCTTGTCATCTGGTCTCGCTACAAGTGTCCATGTATTATTTTTCTCAATTTGCTCAATCTCCTCATTCATAGCACTAATCTATTCATTATTATCAAGTGCAACATTGACAGATTTTGGCTCATAATCACAAATAAGACATCTTGTATTTAGAGACTTACTTCTAGTTCTCATACCAGCCTTCTTGTCTCTAATGATCTAGTTTTGTGCATGGTTCTTTCTGACATATCAGGCAAGTACAGGTTCAATTCTTTGTTTATCATCTTGATCATCATTTTGTCCTTCATTCTGTTCTCCATCGCTTGGTACATCATCTTGAGCAATATCCTGATTGTCGGTATTTGTAGCCTGATGCTCGGGTGCAATGATCTGTTGCTCGGGAGCTCTACATTGTTGGTTGGGTAGAGTGTCAGGTTCTTCATTGTAAACAAACTTGTTGTAGTCCTCTGGTTCTTTTTTGCTTTCCTTTCCATTCTTCTCTGCAAATTCATCTATCTTTACATTTGCACTTTCAACAATTTTGTTAGAGGCTTTATTGAGACATTTATAAGCCTTGCTCTTGGTGGAATACTACCCTATAAATATTCCTTCATCACTCTTAGAGTCAAGCTTTCCATTTCTATCATCTTTAAGATATAACATTGACTGTCAAATTTTTTGAAGAAACTTACATTGGGTGTGTAACCATACCATAGCTCATAAGGTGTCTTTTTGGTGTCTTTCTTCAATTGTACTCTGTTCAATGTGTAAACAGCAGTACTGACAACTTCCCTCCAAAATATTTGGGTGATGCCTTTCTCTATCATCAGTGTTCTTGCACAATCAACAATTGATCTGTTCCTTCTTTCAGCAATTCCATTTTGCTGTGGTGTTCTCGGTGCAGAGACCTGTCTTTTGATTCCATGCTCATTACAAAAGTTAGTGAATTCATCTGAAATAAATTCCCCTCCTCTATCTGATCTTAAGCATTTCAATTCTTTACCACTTTGTTTTTCAACCATTGCTTTGTACCATTTAAACATCTTGAATGCTTCAAATTTATCTTTAAGAAACATAACTGTCATCATTCTAGAGTAATCATCAACAAAGAGAATAAAATATCTATCACCATAATAAATCTTTGTCCTCATGGGTCCACATAGATCAGTATGGACTAATTCTAGAATGGCATCAGATGTATGGATTTTTCTTTTGAAACTAGACTTTGTCATCTTACATTTTTGACAATTTTTGCACATGATATTGTCGGGCTTAATCATTGTCGGTAAGCCTCTTACATTTCTTTTTTAGCTTATCTTTATCATGTTGTCAAAGTTCACATGACACAATCTTTTGTGTCACAACCATATGTCTTCATTTCTATCCATTAAGCAAGTGGTGTCAGTATCATTCAGATAGAATAAGTTACCTTATGTCTGCTCATCGGTACCAATCAGACTTCTTGATTTATTGAAGATCTTTGCCTTCTTATTTTAAAATGCTACTCTGTGACCTAAATTATTCAACTGAGAAACACTCAATAGATTATAGTTCAATCCTTTCACCCAATAAGCATTTTCACATTTTATCAGGTTATTCAACATTATAGTTCCTTTACCTTCAAATGGACAAGGTGTGTCATTACCCATTCTTACTGAACCACCATTATAGTATTCAAAAATATCAAACTTTTGTTTGTCACCAGTCATATGGTGAGTGCAGCCACTATCTATGATCCAGACATCATTTTTACTAATTTTAGATATGAGTGCAGTTTCTACATACCTTTCTTCATCATCATCTGAAACATCTTTTACCGCCACAAACACCATCTCAATGTATTCATCAGATTCGGTGTCCGTATGATCATCTTTGCATTTAGCTAGGTAAATGGCCTTCTTTCCTTTGTCCTTGTAGTCTCGGGTATCTCTTCTTTCTGATTGTCGGTTGTTTCTGTAATCACCTCTGTCATACTTCTTTTCAAATGACCTATCATTACTTCTGTCATCTTTTCTTCTGTTAGGACATCTTGTAGCAAAGTGTCCAATCTCTTTACAGTTAAAACAAACAAGTGGTAATTTACCTTTGTATTTACCTTTGCCTCTCTGCATTCTTCTAGCCATAAGTGCTTCAATTTCATCAAGATCTTCTTCTTCACTTTCACTATATCACTATCTTTTATCATAGTGTGTTTATGACTTGATTTACTTATTCTCAAAGAATATTTGAATGCAGACTCTATGTTTGGTAAGACACTATTATCAAAGTTGTTCATCTCAAATGAAATCAGTCTTCCAATCAAACTATCTAGAGTAACATTGCTATTTGCTACTGCGCTCATTTCTTGTATGGCAGATACTCTACTAGCATAAGTAGGTAGCAAGGTTCTTAGAATTTTACTTACCACTGTATCTTCATTGAGTACACCTCCAACTCCTCGGATAACATTGACTACCTCTTTGATTATTGTGATGTACTGTGTGATGTTTTCACCTTCTTTCATTCTGAGATCATCAAACTTTCCTCTAAGGATTTTTGCCTTGGCTCTCGAGAAAATTATATCACCACCATGCACAAGCTTCAATTTGTCCCACATCTTCTTTGCAGTTGTGCATGCTTTGACATCTTCAAATTCAGCATCAGAGAGTGAGGAAGCAAGCTCTATCATCATGCAGTTTTGCTCATGCTTCTCTCTCATTCGTTCAACTATGGGTGCTCCCGTGGGCAACATATATTCAATATCTAAGTATTAAGTAACATCATTTCCAATACCTGATAAGTGGAGTCTTATTATGCTTTGCCATGAAGCAAAGTTGTCTTTGTTCAACTTGGGCACATCTCGTTTGTTCATCTTGTGATCTTTAGCTTAGGTCTTGAAACCTTCCTTCTAAGCACACAAGCTCTGATACCAATTGTTAGTAATAATTGAGAGGGGGGGGGGGGGAATCAGTGGCC
>MU224296.1:9553-25215 GCA_018584345.1 Thuja plicata | reverse complement strand
ATATACACATATATACACATACACATACACACATGTGCATATAGATATGAGTATGTATATACACATGTGTATATATACATACATGTATATATACTATATATATACATGTATGTATATATACACACAACAGTATATACACACACATGTATATACATACACATGTATATTCACACACATGTGTGTATATATACACACACATGTGTGTATATATACACATATACACACGTGTGTATATACACATGTGTGTATATACATGTGTATATACACTCATGTGTATATATACATACGTGTATCTATACTATATATGTACTTGTGTGTATATACACTCATATGTATATACACATACATACATGTGTATATACACACATGTATACACATATACACGTGTATATATATACACATACACACGTGTGTATACACACATATACACATATATACACACATTTGTGTATATATACACATATACACGTGCATATAGATGAGTATGTATATACACGTGTGTATATATACATACATGTATATATACTATATATATATACATGTATGTATACTATATATATATACATGTATGTATATAACACACAAGAGTATATTCACACACGTGTGTATATATACACACATATACACACGTGTGTATATACACGTGTATATACACTCATATGTATATATACATACATGTATATATACACACATGTATATATACACATGTGTATATACACAGATTTATATATACATTCTGATAGCAATATAATATTAACACAAAAATGGGAATGAATTTTCCTTCACAAAATAATACTCTCAATTCCAATTCCAATTTTCAAACCCAATTCCTAGTCCTGAGGGGGAATTGTGGAATGCTCAAAAAGGCCCAAAATTAGAATTCGCATAACCCTATTCCAATTTTTAATTTTGGAACCAAACAAGGAATTGAACATTTTGAGAATTCGGAAATGCCAATTCCTGTTCAATTCCCATTCCACCCCTCAACCAAACGGGCCCTAAGATTGAGAAAAAGTACTTGAAGTGGCAGACTCATTTGCTTTCTTTGGCTGGGAGAGTTCAAATTGTTCAGAAGGTTCTTTCTTCACACCACGTATTTTTCCTCATCATGGCTTTTTGCTAAGTATAAACCATGAGGAACTTCTTATGGTCGGATGACATGGGCAATCATAAGAGGCATTGTGTGAACTGGGAGTGGTGTTGCAGACCTAGAAATTTGGGGGGCTTGGCATCCGAGACATCAGGGCACATGGTGTTGCTCTTGCTTCTAAATGGATTCTCATATCTCTCAATGGTAATGAACCATGGAAAGTGCTGGTGAGGCATAATATTGAAAGATCAGTCATTAGGAAAGGTAAACAATGGAAAGATATTCCAATATGTGATGTTGTCTTGGGAGATTTCAATATGAAACTATTTGGCTCAGATGTGTTCAAGTCTCTGTGGAAAGCATGGTCCCAGGTTAGAACTTTACTCTCCTCCAAAGGTGCTATTGGTGGCCCCCCCTCTTATGCTGTTACTGACAGATCAATCTCTGGTCGGGAGTGTTTATGAATAACAAGCCCCTTGCTTTGACCCAAAGTTGTTCTGCTAAATTTTGGAATGACAAGGCTTCTCTCTGATTAGAGATATTATGTTTAACAACCGGCTAGGGTCATGGGCTGAGATCAGTTCTAAATATGGCATTCCTTCCACTCAAAAGAAGACATACTCTTTAATTGTTAAGGCTGCAGGATGTTTCTTTCCTGGTAAGATGTTGGATACTGAATCTTTCTTAAAGCAGCTTAAGTGGGTTGATGGTACCAATTTCAGTGTTGTGACTACTAAACAAATTTATTGTATGTTGAAGGATGACAGTTCAATCATTAATCGGGTTAGCCAGTGTTGGGGCCTTGACTGGCCTCCCTCTAAGTGGAACATTATTTTTTATTTTGTGGCACTCCCTCCCCTACTGAACCCAAAAAATCCTGTTTTCGATGGCTTCCTATTCTCAAAAAGCTTGCAGTGGGGTCAGTTTTATCCTTTGTGGGTCGTGAACCTGTGATCTGTGGGGTTTGTTCTGTTCCCGAGTCTTTTGAACATCTTTTTTTTAATGTGCTTATGCCCAATATGTCTGGTCTATTTTCTTTGGCTCCCCTATTGTTTGGAACAGTCGCCCTGGTCTCTCTTGGAGTGAGATTCTTGCTGGATTTGTAGACTCATTTGATTTCAATTTTTATAGATTTTGGTATGTGTAAACGTGTGAGATTTTATGGTTTATTTGGAAAGAGAGGAATGGAGAGATTTTTCGAAACAACAGAAGGCAGCTTACTGGGTTTAATTTTAAACTCACTCATTATTATATTATGACACAGGTATCTGCTGTATTGGAGATCTCTAAAGAAAGGTTCATGATCCTTACCAGAGAAGACTCTTTGCAAATTCAGGAAAGTGACATCCATTCTGTGCAATACTTAACAAGCACAGAGAAGGCTCTTTGAAAATTCATGAAAGTGACATCCATTCTGTGCAATACTTCAACAATCACAAAGACATTCTGGATCCCAAGGAGCTGGAAGCTTTGAATCAATATGTTAAGGATATGAAAGTTGATGCAGGTCAAGATAGTGGCTGGGGAAGAGAACCGGACCCAAGGATTGATCGTAGTACATCCAATGCCCCTGTTGATAGTGTCCCTGGATGGGACAATGATACATGTGGACCGGATGGTGTCTATAACAGTGAAAAGAATCCATGGAGCAGTTAGAAATATAAATACATACTTCCTTTATATGTAAAAGTAGATACAGTGTTGATTCTCTAGGACCTCGAGTAGGCAGTACACTTGACAGTTTATAGTTGATAATGTAGTAGCTTTTCTGAACTATCTTAATATGAAAAAAATAAGAGAAATATACATAATTGTAAAACTAAATCATTTCATAGTATGAATCTATGATGCTTGATCATTGATCAATGCCAAATGTGTACATCTGTATATTTCTATAGCAATGTTCTGGAACTCAATGTGACTAACACCATAAAGTTTTTTAGGAAACAGAAAGATTGGTTGCACGATGAACTTGATAAATTACAGTTTAAAACCAACACCTCTAACTAAATGGAATTATGATTACTTCCACTCTCTAATTTAGATTTGATTGTGAACACTTCAGCTATATCGATGTCATATGCTTTCTTGCTAAAGGTTGAGGTCTAGCCCATGAAATAACTAAAAAGATATTGACAAGGAAGAGAAGGTGGTCAGAGCTCAAGTTAACAAGTCCGCACTTTGCAAGCCAAAATCAATCAAAGGAGAAGTTTTCCTTCCATGAGCAGCCTCTCAATTGTAAAACATGAATTTGCAAATATGTCAATAACATGGCCATATTATGTCTAGCATATTAAAACGATTGCAAATTCCAAATATCATACCATACACACAAATCTAACGTGCTAAGCTCTGACCTATCAGCTCATTGAGGAATCTATTAGTAATCGTAATATGTTTTTTCTGGTTACTGAAAATTAATTAACCCAATATTTTCTAATTCAATTACGTGTACATTCTGTAGATTGTATTGTGTTTCGTTAAATAGTAAAAACTAAAACCGATAAATATATTACAACAGGTCCTATACTGCATTTCCTTCCAGGTAACAACTATATAAGCACATTAAACACCACAGTCAATGGAGGCACTTTGCAAGCCAGTTATTTGCGTGCATGCGGATCTGGATGGACCCATAGGTCCGAACAAATATATTACAACAGGTACTATACTGCATTTCCTTACAGGTAACAACTATATAAGCACATTAAACACCACAGTCAATGGAGTCACTTTGCAAGCCAGTTATTTGCGTGCATGCGGATCTGGATGGACCCACAGGTCTGAACATGGACCCTGTGCAGATCCAGCACAGACCCGTCCGTGAATCTGGACCCGGCTCCGACCCGGACCCGGTTCAAGGGTCCAGGGTCTGAATCCGGTAACTTAGACTGAAACAACTGTTCAATTGCATGCGTCCTTGAGATAGGATCTCTTTTTTTTCTTGAAGTTATTAGCGACTAAATCCTGTAACAAATGATAACTAACTGAATGCTGGCTGAACTTATCTCAACATGCAGATTGTCTCTAATCTGAATTTCAAAATATTTTTTGATTAAGGTAACATCAGGTTTTGAAGGGGTTCCGAAATCCTGTACAAAAAGGGAACTTAAGATAGAGCAATAAGAATTCCCATAACGCAACAGACCAGTCTGAACAAGAGGCCTTAAGAGAAACACACTCAGCGAAAACTCAGACGAAACACTCCCAAGCCGCAACAAAATATAAATCATTGGAGAACATCAGTGGTAAAAGAGAGAGCTATCCTTTTGACCCCTTCCTATGGGACCGAAGGGTCATGTCAAAAGAAGAAGAGGATCTTTTAACATTTTTGAATTTAAGTGTAACCCAACCATCTTCAACTTTAGCAGCCTCATCCTGCCAGCACTTCATAGCTGAATTTCAAAATGTTACCAATCTCTCAATTTCTTTAATTTTGTACGAACATATATTTGGGTTTTCTCTCGAACACATCATGTTCAAGGCTCGTGTCTTGTAGGGATTTCGAAACTGAGGGTGTTCTTCTAAACTATCTAATGACTATACGTTTGAGCAAATAAAGCAAATTAACACAGAAGGAAGCAGTTGGGATACAAAGATATCAGAAGCTTACTAAAAAAACAGCTGTATCTTCGAATTCCCCTGGAATGCTGTGCTGCTAGGGCCAGCTGTCGTTGGAAAGTCCAAAACCAAAATAAAAGCAATACAATTGTATCTATTCGAGACATGAAGCATTTACCCTTTTAAAAGAACTGCATCTGAATAGAACTTTGTGCATTTTGTTAAAAGGCTGTCATACATTGTTTAAGGGTGTTTCTTCTTCCTCTTTATCTTTCCTGAGGCATGCATGGTGTTAACAACAAGCGTGTGGCATCTGGTATTTTTCAATGTTTCCACCTTGGTAACCTGCAATGTGCATGCCAGTATTCTTACACACTTAACAGGACGATACAACCAGTCCCTAATGGATTCTCATGCAGTCATCTGCCAAATCATATATTTGATTTATGCAAGTACGAGGATGATGGTTAAGCTCCAAGGATGAGATTTTATTTGCCTATGCTTCTGAGACCATAGTCTAGACATACTCAGCTTCATGCAGTTTTGTGCTGGCAAGGGTTGTGTAATCTAAGGAACATTGGCTCAGAGCCCTTGGGGCATTTAAGCAGAGGGCAAACCCAATACCTATGATCTGGTCTCTGGCAATGGAAACCAGAAAAACAGGAATGGAACAATTAGAACAACCAAAAAAGTTTCTGTAGGCATTGCAGTTTTCATGACTTTGCCGGAACTCTACAGTTTCTTGAACCGTTGCCAATTTCTACTGAAGATTTGTGTTGGTTTCATCTCATATTGCTTTGCCTTTAATCCAAGCGCTTCAGTTTGGCACCAACTAAATCTGTGCTTTGTGAGGGGTGCGACAGAAGCCACATGAAGCATTGTAGCGGTTTTTCTAAATAGCAGTTTTTGCCTTGCCAAAATCACAGCAAACAGCCATATGAATTAGAGGTTGATGCTTTACAATATACATTCATGCCATCGTTGTTGAACATTACCACCCTGTAACCAAGTCCCAATGAGACATTCAATTATGCAGTCTGAAGATGATTAATGCATGGAAAAGATATCTATGCCATTTCGCAGACATCTTTGATAGAAGCATAGCGTTTGGGCATGCAAGCCAATGCCCACACTGATCATGACCCTTCGAAATTTTTAGATTAATAGACATTCCGCAGTGGCATCAAGGAGTCTTCTGTCATGATCATGTATATAAAAAATTCGATCTTAAATATAACAGCCATTTACACATTAAATAGTTAATATTTAATAATAAAATTCTTCTTGAACTTGAAGTTAGAGTAAATAATTTGCCTTTTTAAAAAATTTGGGCATGTTTCTTGATTTATTGCATTATTATTGAAAAATAAAATAATTTTTCAATTGAAATAAAATAACTACAAGGCTAATATCTCTCAATATTTTAGGCTAATAAATGTATTTAAGATATCTGTATTGGCTAAGAAACACAAAGATTTGGAAATTAACTAGTCCAAAAATAGTTTACATATTTGTAGCAGTTCACCTCAAGCATCTAGCATAAGAAGAGCAGTTAATTATTAGAGTTGATATTTATTTTAAAGTACTTAAATCTTATTTTTTAATCTTTTTGGGGGATATGGAATTTTAGCTTGGCCTTTATTACCTGAAAGTAGTTCTTTGAGTTGTAGACACATAGTAGGCTTCTAATGTAGGGGAGCAAGTATTTCAGTTTAGTATGGCGTTTTGGTATGAACAAGCCCTTGGTAGTTGTGTAAAGGCAGTTTTACTTGACAACAATACATGATAATATATGAACTCAATGCACTAGATCTTGGGCCATCAAACCTTCAAACAAAAAAATAGAGGATCTCAATTCCATTGCTATGTATTCTTTCTAAACCGGAGAGAATGTGAAATCAATTATCAGATCATCTATTGTTGGACATTGGTTCGACTCTAGGGTGCTACCCCTATAAACCCTCCTCATTTTCAATTAAAATATTGCATGAGATGGAATGTTGGTTCCAAAGGGAATCGGGCCTATGTTGAAAACTTTATTGTGACTAATCAATCCATCCTTGAGGAACTTTTATGTTCTATTGCTAAGCATGATCATGGTTTTATTTTCGTGGCGGTCCATAGATTCTTTGAGAATGTCAACTGTGGCAACTTGTTAAGAACCCATCTTAACTGTGAGATTGCGTAACTCTTCTTATCCCTGATGGGGACTATATTCCAAAGAAAACTACTTCAAACATACATGCAAGGTTTATGAAAATATTTTGGTGTAGCCTTGGGACATGATACATGTGAAGTTACTACGTGTGCTACCTTCTATACACAAATTGATAGTCCAAAAAGTTAGTCAATCTACACTACTCCAATCCAAGATTTTGGGATATGTTGATTGGTTTCCAAGATTGAGGTTTGAAACTTTAGTGCAATTAGGAGAGTAGTAGTCTAATAAAGTTGGTCAATTTACATTAGCAATCTATGTTACTCCGTGACTTTGGTATAGGTTTGTGGGGATTGGTTTCTAGTATTGGGGTTTGAAACTTCATGATAACTAGGCAAAATGTTTGCCCCTCATACAACAAACTTGAGAGTGCTACACACCTTTGAAGAATAAGATCCATTTTAAGCACGATTGGATTTTACTTGCTAGTGATTCGTAGAGGGTTGCAAATCATTTGTACTATGTAGGCAACCAAGAACTTTGAAATTTTTGAACCATAAAGAGAAACTATTTGTACGGTGACACGATTGCTACATAGTACCGGTTTGATTGAGGGGCATCATATTTTTGGGTGATTCCCACCACTCTGTATGACTTGTTGTAATTTAAATTTGATTTCTTGTAGACATATTAATAAACAACGTGGAAAAATGGTGAAGACGAAATTTAAGTGCGAATTTACAACTAAAAAATTAGTTAAGGGTTTATGATGGGATGTTGAGCATTGCACCCATTTTAGGTGGGATTTTGGCGAAGCCTCTAGATTTTTGGAGGGATTTTTGATAGACAAGAGAGGAACAAAAGAGAATAAGAAGAAGAGGGCAACATACAAGAAGGAGAAATAAAAAAATAGAGAAAAGGATAGAAAGAGGAATAGAAGTGCATATGATAGACCAACCACAAGAAATGAAAAATAAGGAATCCTTATGTTATGGTCTAGTAAAAGGGTATTAATTGTGTGTAAATAACTGATAGTTTGAGATAAATAAGATGAATTGTTACCTTTTCAACCACATTTTAAAAAAAAATAAAAAATTCTTGGAGGTGTGTTTTTTATGAGTTTGTTTCTCTAGAAATTGATTATTTTTCTTTGTGTGATTATCGAGGTAGTGAATGAGTTTTGAGTTATCAAATCCTTGTAGCATAGGACTAAGGTTCTTGCAACATATATTTTTATTCTTGTAACAATTGGTTGTTGCACTTGCAACATAGTCCCTTTACCTTATAACCAAATAATTTTCTTGTAGCAAGTGTTTGTAGTCCTCTACAAAGGCTATGTGGGTTTCTTTAAGTAACACAATCTCTATTCTCCACATGTTAACCTTGATTTGGGGAGGTTTTGAGCATGTACAATAGAGGTGGGTGCCATCAACATGGTATGAAGTTGTGGCTATAGATTTGGGAAGGAAGATAGTGAATTTTGATTAAGGTTGAAGAAAGCCATGTAAGTGGTGATTGTGGGTGTCCTTGCAGGTATTTTATCTAGGAGGACTGCAATAAGAAGAAAGAGAAAAAAAGAGATTTAAGGTAGCATGATGCCACCAAGGAGAAGGATCTTAAAGGTTGCAACAATTGCAACAATTGTAGAAAGGATAGATGAGGTAATGGGGGCCCCAAGGGAAGTGCAAACAAGGATGAATGCAATAGGTGGTTTGCAAAGAGGTACACCACATGAAGATACTAATAATGAATTGGAAAGAGTAGATATGGTAGAACATGAAGGTGAAAATTTATATGTAGATATGAATGCAGTAGAAATAAGGGTAGTAAGGGCTATCTTAGGGAGTTTATAACCAAATGAGTTAATAGATTGGCTAGTAGAAATAGAGGAATAGTTTGAATATGAAGTGGAAGACCCTAGAAGAGTAACGGTTGTCCAAACAAAATTAAAAGGTTGGGTAACACTTAGTTGGAAGCGGGTGTGGGTTGAGAAAAAGAGAAATGTAAAGAATAAGATTAGTCAATGGGATCAAATGGTGAGTAAGATAGGGGCTAAGTTTGTACTTAAAGATTTTGATCTCAAACTACAAAATTTATGACAAATAGAGTTGAGTTTGAAGGATTATATAGAAGTTATTTATGAATTTCAATAAGTTTAGGACATAATGAATTAGACCATGAAAAGTTGGCTCTATATTTTAATGGACTAGGGCTGAATATTCAAGATGAGCTAAGCATGGCGATTTATGAACTATGGAAGAGGCATATCACAAATTCTAAATGCAGAGGATAAACTAGCAAGAAAGAAAAGAGTAGCCAAAAGAAGAGGTGAATTTAGTAAAAGTAGAGGATAACAAAAGATAAGGAGGCTATACATTCAAATAGTCAAAAGGAGAACAATGGAACAAGAGAAAGACCATACTATATGATATGTAGAGGTGGATCTGGAAGAGGAAAATGTAGAGTTTTTCAATATACATGTTTCACGTGGATGGTAAGTGCATAGGTTTTATGAATGTCCACAAGTAGCTTGGAAGGATCATCAACAACACAGTTTGCAAATGCACACATAGCCAAAGGTAATACAAAATCTACAAGATTTGTTAGTTAGATAGATGAACTTGAGAAAGGAAAAACACTTATGATGAAAAAGATATCATTGAATCCAACCAAAAGAGAAGATGAACTTGTCAAAAAAATGTTTATTTAGTTCTACATAAAACAAGCAAAAAATGTTGCAAGGTTGTAGTAAATAGTGGGTGAACTAATAATTTAGTCTCATCTAAACTGGTAGATAAGTTAAGTTAAAAATAAAAAGTCACCCTACTCCTTACAAGTGTCATGGCTATAAAAAGGTCACCAAATCTTGGTTTATCAACAATTCCTAGTGAGTTTTAGAATATGCACTTATGTAGATGAAGTGTGATGTGATATCGTGCATATGGGTGTATGCCATTTTCTCGTAGGAAGACCATGACATTTTGTTAGGAAGTCAATCCATGATGGGACAAAAAAATAATTAAACTTTAGAAAACAATGGTAAAAAGCATATTCTTACGCCATCAACAACTAGTGAAGAAGAGGTGGAAAGTAGTACAAGAATGTTCCCAATGAAAGGAAAATAACTTTTGAAGGAGTTTAAGTATGAAAATCTATGTTTAGTAGTAGTTCCCATGGTGCTACATGTAGGTGGTGCTATTAATAACAGTGACATGCCTTTAGAAGTACATGGGTTTCTAGAAGGATTTAATGCAATCCTAAGAGTTGACTAAAGTGGTATCACCTGTGAGGAGTATTATACATCATATTGACTTGATTTTAGGGGAAAATTTACCCAACAAGGTTGCTTATAGATTAATAGCAGTAGAAAATGAAGAGGTAAACAAACATGCGTAGGAGTTATTTGAAAAATACATGATAAGAGAAATCCTTAGCCCATGTGCAATACTATTTGGTTAGCACCAAAAAAATATTGTGATTAAAGTATGTGTCAAAAACCAATATCCATCAATAAAATAACTATCAAGTATCAATTTCCTTTCCCTGGAATGAATGATATGATGGACCACCTAGGGAAGAAAAATATTTTATTATAATTGATTTAAAAATTGGATATCCAAAAATTAGAATAAGAGAGGGTGGTGAGTGCAAGCCACTCTTAAGAACAAGGAGGGGGTTGTATGAGTGGTTAGTAAATCTCTTTTGATTAACAAATGTACCTAGCATGTTTATGCAATTGATGAATAAAGTGTTGAAACCATTTTAAAAAATAGTTGTTTTCCTTGATGATATTATAGCAACAATAGGGAAGAGAATTTAATGTATATTAGAAAGGTCTTACAAAGGCTCTTGGAGGAAAAGTTATTGGTGAACTTAAATAAATGTAGTGTTGTGAGGAGAAATAAATCTATTTGGGATATTCCATTTCACCTTAAGGATGTTAAATGGATCCAAATAAGGTACAGTTAATAATATAATTTTCTACACCTAGCACTATATACGAGGTTTGAAGTTTCTGTTAGGATTTAGGTGCCATCAACCTTGTATAGCCTTTGAATTATCATTTTATCATTTATCCTCTAGGAAAAGGACAAAATACCTATATGACCCTCTTGGAATTCTCTATTTTAAGGTGTTTGGACACTTTTTAGGGGTTGTAAGAACATTTATGATGATTATGAAAGATGTCATAAAATTATATGACAACACCTATGGTGGTTAATGTCAGATTCGTTCCATGGGTGGATATGCATGAGAGATGCCTTATGATAGTCATAGGAGCATCTGTAGGAGGCTATTCTTAGGGTGGGCATGGGGTTTTCCCAGGTGGCTTTACTGCTTGTCATTTTGTGATACCACAACGGTATTCATCCTAAGAAACTCCTACAACTTGGTGCCTGGAGCTAGAGTTATTCATTTAGCCTTGTTCAATTTCAAGGTTAACAAAGTACTACTGCATTCAACAAAGGTCTACAAAGAAGTGTATTGCTATTATATTATTCACTGGATTAGTAATATACTTGCCTCTTGTTCTATGGTGAATTTTTTTTCCCAAAAAGGGTTTCTCCATGTAAATTTGGTGTTTCACGTGCCATGGTTTTCTTGTTCTTGTTTTGATTCTGCAATCACTTTTAAAGAGGGTTATCTTTAGTTTTACATTTGCATTAATATTTAGTTTAAGTTCATATTGTAATCTTTCTTCACTTTGTTTCACAAAATTTGGTGTTAGAGATAACTATTTTGTTGAGGGAGTGATGCCTTTCTTTTTAAGTGTTGAAGGTTTTTTGCTGCAGTGGGAGCTTTTGTTTTGTGGGTTTTTTTACATATTTGAGAAACATTATGTTGGCATATTGGCAAATTTGGATGATGGTTGTGTTGGCATTGATGTCAACATAGTAGAAGGTTTGACATAGGAAGCAAGTGGAAGAATTATTTGCTTAATGCTAACTTAACTGTTACATTTTAGCTAGTGGAGAAGAATAGTAAAAGGTCTGGTGATAAGCATATATTTTAGAGAAGTCACGCACGTAGAGGAAGCATGTTGAAGATGTTTATTGTGTTCACCCAAAGTTATAAAAAATTTCATGATGATTTGTACAGGTAACCATGTTGCAAAAGGTGACAGGCAGACATGGTGACAAATTGTTCCAACAGGAAGACAAAAATAGGTTCAATGTGCTCAATAGAGTGAGAATTTCATGGAGCGGTCCTAGGAGTGTGTTGGAGACATACTCAGGTGTCTTCAACTCAGAGGGTTTATACTTCAGAGGCCCGCAAGGCATAATCTTATGATCTTAGAGACTTGTTGACACAAGTTCTTCAAGTGTGATGAAAAGGGGCTGGAAAATCCAATTGTTGTGATGGATTTGAATGATTGAGTGTTTTTTATGATGCTATAGGATGTTCTTGAAGTATGTGCTTGATGAGTTGGCGATACACATGGATCCAAATGATCAGATTGGTGGAGTTTTTGGTCAATAATAATATTTTTTTATTGTTCATGTTCTTGGCTGACCTAGTTGGTAAATCATGTTGCACAAGTGCTAAATCGTGAAATCTGGGAGATTTATGATCTCAAGGTGGTGGTTATAGATGGTGGCTATGATTTAGCAACCAAAGATGGATTTGAATCATGAAAAATGAAACGTTGATTGAAGAAATGGTGGATTAGGTTTTTTCTGACCTAGTTGTTGTTGGTTTACCCTACTAAAGATTGTTTACTGAGAGGGGGGTGAATCAAAAAATATTTGAGCCTTAGTACTTTAAATCTAAACCTCTGATTCATCTCGGTGAATCAAACAACAACAACAACCAAAACTTGAAAACTCTTCACAAACTTGATAAAAGCATATAACTTAAACAAATAACATTCACAATTATCAAGCATCACATGTAACACAAGATTTAACGAGGAAACCCAATTTGGGAAAAACCTCTGTGGAAATTATCACCCACAAAAAAATACTCTTCTGAAGTATGCTCAGTTAAGAGCCAATCCTGTTAAAGATTACAATGCACATTTGTT
Source organism: Thuja plicata (assembly GCA_018584345.1). NCBI lineage: Eukaryota > Viridiplantae > Streptophyta > Pinopsida > Cupressales > Cupressaceae > Thuja > Thuja plicata. The sequence continues at coordinate 12,381 of MU224296.1, read as the reverse complement.
AGATGTGACCCTGTTAGGGGATTTACCTTAGACCTGTTAATATCTTCACTCTGTCAGGAGTGGCCTAGTTAGAGGGCTTAAAAACTCATCCTAGAATGTTACCTTTCTCAAGGGTTTACAAAAAGACTTGTTAGGTCTACTCGGTTAAGAGATTTTATGTTACAAATGTTAGTAAGCAACAGTGTACTAATGTGACCTGTGATTCAACAACTATACTTTTCTTGATCAGATCCTTTGTTTTCTCTCTGAAACTTAATGGCACCTACAACTCATCAGTCTCTCCTCTTGACTGGTTATCCAAGTCTTTCACTACTCTGCTCGGGTATCTCTTCAACTTATCACTTCGCCAGCAACTCTGTATAAACGTACAGACTCATTGATATATAGTCCTTTGTTTTGCCTCTTAATCCTATTGGTTAGGTTTTCCCTTAATTGTGCTCAGCCGTCATATCTTCTCAAATGAAATGATTCAATGTATTTGCAACTCAGTTAAGCGGTTAACCGTGCCTCATGACTTGCACTTTTTCTTGGAACTCACAACTTTCTTTTGTTGCTTAATCTATATCACTGATTTTGAATTTTACTTTTCATGACCGTAGATCTTGAAACAAACTTCGTCTTCGTTCTTGGAAACTTCTTGATCTGCATGCCTTTGCATTAAATTCATTTTGCTCCTTGTATTCAACCTTTGTTCATTCTATGTTCCTTGCTCGGTGACTTCGGTGAATATCTTCACTCGGTATCTAACTTCGCTCGGTTACCAACCTTGCTCGGTTGTCAACTTTGCTCGATGACTGTCTTTGCTCTGCTCGACCGACAAACACTTCACTGCTTAGTAACTAGGTTGTTCCCTTTACCAAATTGCCCTTTCTGCTTTATCGACTTAACAACATCAAATATTAAGTAAGAAACAATTATATCAATAGTTCCTTATCATTGTCTGATCTTTATTATCTGCCCAATCAAGTTCCTCTCCGATTGATATGACATCTTAATATAAACTAGAAATCAATTGCTTGACATAAATGACAAACTAATAATTGATCTAATCATTCTACTTGCTTGTATTCTTCTGAAACTCGATCTTCATCACCATTACCATCAGTTGGTTAACAATCTCCCTCTTTGGCATTGATGGCAACACTTATCAATTGATGATGGTATACTCTGATCTCTATACAATCTCTGCTCCCTCTTAGATTTTTCTTCCTCTTTGCCTTCTGTTACATTCTCCATCTTTCATGTAGTCACCTTTACTTGTATTCATCACTTACTTCTTTGTACTTACTTCTCCCTCGTTCTGACATCTCCCTTGTGGAGTCATTAATTTCATACTCATCAATTACATACTTCTCCCTCTTTGACAACAATGCCAAAGATCCATACTCTTGAAATCTTGTTCAGGTAGTGAATCACACCTTGCATGTACTGATTTCTCTTTGCATACATAATTCCTTTCACAACTTCAGGCATCACCTAAAGTGTGATCACTCAGCATCAAATCAAAATTCAGACATTCCAATGTGTTCTAGAATTGATGCAACATGCCTCTTACATTTAATGAATGTTGGATAGGGGTAGGACCCCTAATTTACCACTGAGATACCCAAAAACATCCTTCGGTAGTGGCTTGGTGAATATGTCAGCAAGCTGTTCTTTTGAATTCACATACTCCAACATTACAAGTTTGTCTTGTACTTGCTCTCTCAAGTAGTGATACTTGATAGATATGTGATTGGTCTTTGAGTGCATTACCGTATTCTTTGATATTTTATTGCACTTGTATTGTCACAATAAATAGTGACTGGTTAAGTGATCTCTTCTTGCATACCTTCTAGTAGCTGTTTGATCCACACAATATTTTCACAATTCATAGCTGCAACAACATACTCAGCCTCGGCAGTAGAATGTTATATACAAATTTATTTCTTGCTTAGCCATGTAACTAGTCTTTCTCCTAAAAAGAATTCTCCTCCGCTTGTACTCTTTCAGTCATAAATGTTTCCAGCCCAATCAACATCAATATAGACTTCCAAGTCAAAGTATCCTCCCTTATTGTATAGTAGGCCGAAATCTTCAGTGCCTTTCAGATATCTAAAAATTCTCTTAACTATAAACATATATGTTTCCTTTGGATCGGAAGAAAACCTTGTAAAAATTCCTACTACATGAGAAATATCAAGTTTGTTGTGCACTACATATTGTAACCTACCAATCATGGATCGGTAGAGTGTCTCATTGACTTCTTGTGACTCATCCTCTTTAGATAACTTGGAGCTAGTGACCATTGGTGTTCCAACCGGTTTTGAGTCATCGATACCAAAGGCCTTTAGGATCTCCTTAAAATATTTTTCTTATGTAATATAGATCATATCCTTTACCTGTTGAATTTGAAGTCCAAGAAAGAACTTAAGCTCTCCAATCATAGACATTTCAAACTCCTTTCTCATTTCCTCAACAAAAAATCTGCACAATGTGTCATTGCCTCCAAAGATAATGCCATCAACAAATATCTCAGCAATTAAAACCTTGTTATTACAATCACATTTCAGATACACATTGATGTTGTCACTTGTTCTTTGAAATCCTATTTTGATTAGATATGAATGCAATCTCTTATACCATGCTCGGGGTACTTGTTTCAAGCCATACAATGCTTTGTGTAGTTTGCATACATGTCACAGTTAGTATTCTCAGCAAATCCTTTAGGGCCCGTTTGGTTGGGGAATTGGAAAATGAAACAAATCATGGTTATCCATAGCCTGGTTATGCAAACCCTGGTTTTCATTTTTTGGGACTGTTTGGTTGCCCTGGAAGATGGATTTGTA